>OX388319.1:24459964-25059964 GCA_947579605.1 Athripsodes cinereus | reverse complement strand
TAAGGACTGTAAAACGGCGTCATAAATAAAATAAAATCATCCAAAATCATCATCATCAGTCGGTGTGAAGATGCCCTGGGTGGAGGTAGCTGGTTTCTGACCTGCCCTCCATTCATGATAGTATTGAAAATGTAAAATTGTCGATTTGTACAATTAATTAATAACAAATGTCCATTGGCTGAACTCATTTCAATGGAAACTTTTTGATTTTTCTTAATTTATATATTTATTTTTTCTTGACTGACTGTACATTGGTTATCATATCAAATTGTAAAAAAAAGTTAAAAACAAATCATAAGGTCTTCCTGTTGACATTGACATTGATGAATCTGTCTCCTACAAGTGGAATAGCCAATAGACTCACTCTATGCAAATAATATACAAGCAGTCCTCTCAGTGCCTCACTTCTAAATTGAAGACATTGAATGTCTTATTTTTAATGTTTTATGAATACCTGCCTTGCCCAGGACACTCAAAATCAAAGAAGAAAATGAAAGTCTTATACTTCACCGGGACTCTCATGGAAATGAAATAATTGATCAAATATTATAATAAATATCTCCTCAGGTATGTAGTGGTGGAGAATCTCCGTTACATGCTCTCTTCACACGACCCGAAACAGGCTGTGTACTTTGGGTGTCGCTTCAAGCCGTATGTCAAACAAGGCTACATGAGTGGAGGTGCCGGCTATGTATTGAGTAGGGCAGCACTGGACAGGTTCGTGGAAAAAGCAATGCCATCACCTGACAAGTGCAAGACGGAGAATACAGGAGCGGAAGATGTGGAGATTGGTAAGTGTGTTATTAATATTAAAATTACTTCATTCATTTACTTCACGTATTGATTTACTTCATCAACTTTCTTGTGCCAGCAGTGAATATAGACCAGGGATGCACAGACTTATAGGGAACAGGGGCCACTCGGGAAGATTATGAGCCAAGGACGGGCCGCTATAAGAAAATTAACACTAAAAGTTTTCATTTATAGAAATGCTCACACATTAAAATTTCTACCCCCCCTTCACTGAATTTTCAAATTGGTATAGGAATTTAAAATATTTCAAATACTCCTCGATTTTCGTGGAATATTTTCTCACAGTACCTTTTTCTACAATGTACCGGGTATTTGTACCAACTATTGTTTATGTCAATACTGGATACTAAAATTGTTACGTGTTTGAATTTCTACCCCCCGTTGCCGAATTTCCAAATTGCTATAGGAATTTGAAATATTTCAAAAACTCCTCAGTTTTCTTAAAGAATATTTACTCGAATTATTAAGTATCTGGTACTTTTACCGAATATCTGATACTTTATCACTGGTATTGTAAATTTTTTTAATATTATAAAATTTGCTGGCGGGCTGCAGACATACCGACAAAGGGCCACATGCGGGCCGCGGTTTGTGCATCGCTGATAAAGACCTTAATGCTTGAACCTCCACAATGTTGTAGCCAACTGCTGATGAACCAAATTTTCATAAGAATAATTTGCAGACATATTTTGCTGACGGGTGCTGCAGTCTGCATCATTGAATTGTGTATGTGTGTGTGTGTGTGTGTGTGATAAAGATGTGTAGTTGTTATTAAAAAAAAAAATTAGTAATGCATCAAGCAGATTGTATTTTTTTATATTTAATAGCTTTGTGTCATGTACAAAATAAATAAATATTGAATATAGTTTTGGTTTATATTAATTGATTTTTTTATTTGTCCGTGGTCAGGTAAATGTCTAGAGAATGTCGGTGTTAAGGCGGGAGATTCCCGAGACTCTCTGGGACGGGGCAGGTTCTTCCCTTTCATCCCCGAGCACCATCTTATCCCAGGCAGTGTGGACAAGATGAACTGGTACTGGAAATACATTTATTACAAGTCAGAAGAGGTAATTACATTTTCTTTACATTGTATTGTAAAATAGGAATTTTCTTTAGTGTCTTATTGGGATATTGGATGTTAGATGGTTTGAGGCAGCGGCATATCTTCCATACAAGCTGAAAAACCAGGATTTAATTAAGGTTTCCAAGCTTAAAAATAATTGAAAATTCTGTAAAATCACATGCAATTATTTTAAATTTCATGCGCACCTTAGGTGTATGAGAATTCACTAAAAAAAATTACCATCTAAAAAACCTTGATAAAAATGATTGTGTCATGTTTTACTGAGAATATCCGATAATAGTTGGCCAGAAAAAGCACTGTTATTTTATCTGCAAGGATTTCGACGGCCTGGACGCCCCTCTTTCACAATACACCAAGAGAGAAACTTACAGAAAAGAGTGAGGAACATGTTGCTGTATATATTTATGATAATTATGTGTAATGTAAGCTTATTTATTAATTAGTAGTAATATTTTTTACTATATTATACCATCACGGCATATCCCACGAATGAGGTAGCCAGCAAACCAACTGCACGTACTAAACATGCAAACTGTCCTCAATGTGCCAACAAATAAAAATTAAGACATTCAGGATAAGTGGCAAATTTCATCGCCGAAATTAAGATGAAAAATGTCTTTATTTTTTCCAACACCTACCTTTTACAAGATACTCGAAAACTTGCGGAAAAGTGTGGGAAACCAATTCTATGCCGGGTGCTCTATGGCTTTAATTAGTCGGCACATTATTATTGTATAATAAATGACTGTATTAACTCAATATTGATACAAAGTAAATATTAACTCTGTATATATTGATATTTGCCGAGTGCTCTTTTATTTAGATTATATCACAATCAACATTATCATGTGGAATATTAACCAGTAAATATATTCCTAAATACTTATTATGACACGACATTTACTCTTGGTAAATAGTCAAAACCTCCTATGTGCATTTTGTTTAGATTTGACAGAAGACTACAAACACATTGACTTAACGAATTTCCATACCAAATTAGCTTACATATATTATTAAAATTAAAGTAAGTATGTCATTATATCCTATCCTACACTTTATAAGATGTCTGGGACTTGAGGGTTCTCTTTGACGGGTAACACCGGGAAAGCTGAGTAGGGGGAGTACAATAGATCTTATAGGTCGCGGTGCATATTATATCCCAACTAAATAAAAAAATGTATATCATTGAATGTGACTCTATGAGATGAATAGTTTGATGGAGATGTCTAATTATTGAGTTTCCATCGAGTCTCCGGCAATGAATAGGAGATCCACTCCCTTCTATAAGTTTTTCAGTGTTCGGTATAAGGGGCATTTGTGTAACATCATCACAAATAAGATGTTTCTATCTATCTATTCCCTCACGCCGTATCCCAAGTGGGGTAGGCAGAGAGAACGGAACGCCAATTAGATCTGTCCTTACATACCTCTTTCGCCTCCTCCACAGTCATAACATTTCTCATGCACGCACGTCCATTTCTCTTACCCAAAACACAGCCGTTCTTGAGAATTTGATCTACATGTTCAAGCCATGTAGTTCTCGGACGCCTGCGCTTCTTCAGACCCCTCCTTTCAGACAAGTATATCCTATTTGTTATTCTTTCCTCTTCCATTCGTTCCACATGTCCAAACCATCTCAATTTATTTACACAACACTCGTCTTGCATCAACTCATTCTTCTAATATCCTCATTCCTCACTCTATCACGCAACATTTTACCAACCATCCTCCTCAGCGATCTCATCTCCACAGCAATAAGATATTTAATATATTTAATTCTACAGTGGTGATTTAGGTCACCTATCTTGAATGCCATAATTTTTATTCGTAGGGCAAAGATAACTGGCAAATTGTTTATTATGTATGGTTAGTCTACTGCCTGCCATACTTGCGGTAAATGTCGTGATGGAATCTCCAATTCTAGGCAATTTATGGCTGCATCTATAATCATAATATTATCATAGTCTCAATTATCCTAGAACAGGTCTACCTAGCTGGATAATCCTATTTCTTACTTCTTATTTGGGTTAGTTGGAAGATGTCGTGTCTCTGCAATAAACTCGCCCATTGTGCAAATTATTTGTATATACCATGTTGTAATCTAATTATTTTTGTCTAAATATTTTTTACTTACAAGTTTATTATTATTATCTATTGTATGATTGTATTTGTTGAATAAATAAATACATATAATTAATTTTATGTTTATGTTAAAATTGAAAAAAACACAGTATGTAGTTAACTTCCAAATGACTTTTATTAACTTCGCATACTAGTATTTGGAGACTCTCCGCTTCATCATCAGGCGTTATCTTTTTACTAATCGCCTGATGATGGAGTGGAGAGTCTCCAAATACTAGTATGCGAAGTTAATAAAAGTCATTTGGAAGTTAACTACATACTGTGTTTTTTTCAATTTTATCTTGAAATTGACTTCCAACAAGTACCTTCGGTCAGTAACATCAATATTTTATGTTTATGTGTTTCCAGGGTCTTAGTTGTTGTTCTGACAATGCTATATCATTCCACTACGTCGGTCCCAACTACATGTACGTATTAGACTATTTAATTTACCATCTAAAGCCGTTTGGAATCAACTACAAGATGGACGTGGACACGACGGATCGTCATCATGGCCACACACTGAGAGGCAGCAGCAGTAAAAGTAAAAGCCGTCCTCTGCAGGACAGTCCGGCCACTGCTGCGGAGGGCCAAGTCACAGAGGGTCAGAACTTAACTGTGTCTCAGGGAGACGTTAAAACAAGATAAGAGTCACTAGAACGTAATGAAATGTAAATTGTGGAATATCTGTTGATTTTTTCTATCTATATGTTATTATATACCTACTATTCTAACCATACTTACGGGCATTTCAAACTAATCAAACTAGTCTCAATCTAAGCTATGTATCTTGTATTATAGGTACTGATGTAACAATTTTTGTTCTCTAAAATTTCAATATTGCTTCACTGGACATGTACACACAACCAAGGAATAACTCCTATAAGTGATGGGCTTTCGGGTATGCCTCCTAACAAGAACATTTATAACACTCGACACTTTAACATCACTCCTATTCACATGACGTCTGCGAGAGCGCTGACACGTTGAGAACCATCAAGGTGGTACGGTCAACTCGAAAACCCATCACTTGTAGAAGGAATAACTCCTACTCAAACTATTATACCTGACGAAGTGTTATCCTACTAGTAAACAGAGTTAAGCATTTTCCAAATTAATGCCTGACTAAAATTATACTTAATAAATAGCAAAATTTTAATACATATTTATTTTAGTTTTGAGTAGCAAAAATTGTTTTGTTAGTAAGATTTTTCATTTCATCAGGGCTAATTTTGGGCATGTTCAGTTAGCCAAGTCTTAATATATATATTTTATTTGTTAGTATGACTGATTTTATTTTGGAATGAAACCAACAGATGGTCCACACTTTTTTATTTAGGGTGTTCATATTATATTTGTAAATATAATTATTCATATTGTTAGTCAACATGTTTTTATAGATACTACAGATTCTGCAGGGACACTCAAGACACAATCTTTATTTTGTCTCAATCTTTAACCCTACGCTGCGCAAAGGGACTATTGTCAAAAATGTGTGCATGCCAATCCCATGGTAGCTGGAGATAGCCGTTTTCAACATTTACATGAGTGTTATGGTTGTATTATGTGACATAACCCCAAGAATGCACCAGACATTGGTGTATATAATTTCTTAAAAAAAAAACAATTTATCAGACGTAAGATTGTGTCATGAGTAACCCTTGCTGAAGTTATTATGGGCGGGATGATTGCATGCTGCTGTGTATCGCTTTTTGATTTAAATAACACACACCATGTCAGTTAATATTATTATACAATACAATGAATGCAATCAGTACTCTGGTTACCCCACTTGTGGAAGATATCCTTGTGGTGCAGATAGCTAAACATAAATTATTATTTTTTAATTTGATGATACAAAAACAGTACCACTATTATTTTGTCATAATTTTATGTGCAAACAAATCGTTGTTGCATATTCAAAAAGGAGCATGTGAATTCATAAATGTTTTGACATTTCTAGAATATACTGCTTATAATGACATCATAACCATTTTATAAAGTGATTCTTAGTATCAAATATCAAAATTCAATACTTAAAGAATAATATCACATGCCAATAAAATGTCTAAACAACAATTTCAATGCCCTAATGAACAGTTTTGAAGACATATTTGATATTAACAAAAACACAGTTTACTTTTCACTATTGATTTATTGTTTATTTTGTTTTGTTTTGCGTGTTTTGAGAATGTTTTGAGAATGCCTAATGATAGTTGGCCAAAAAGAGCACTGTTCTTCCGTCTGCAGGGGTTCTGTCGGCCCGGGCGTCCCTCTTTCACAATACACCGTTCCTATGACAACGATATCAGAGCGCAAGGAATGTCGTGGAAAGAGGTGACGCAATTGGCACAGAGACGCTCTGAATGGATGAGGCTGGTTCCTGCCCTGTGCTCCCGAGAGGAGCGTTGAGGGCGATGATGATGATGATTGATTTATTACTTGAGCACTTTCGTCAAGTTAGCTTGACATTTTCGAGAGCAGTTTCAAAGAGTGCGCCTTAATAAAAATGTTCACCCAAACCTCTTTTTGAATATGCAACGACGAAATATTATGGTTGCGAATGACGGAATCTCTGTCAAAAACTTAAATAAATTAATAGTGGTATAAATATAATTTTTTGTCTTAAAACATTCATCGTAGTAGATACCTGTAACTCATATTTTACATATGAGAACAGTGGATTTTATTTCAAACCTATGATCAAAATCTGAACTATATACCTAAATATTTACATGTTATTTAAAAATTGTTTTCATTTTACAACATTTTTATATTTGGCAAATGTCATGACAAAGTTTGAAACTTGTACAGTTTTTGTGATTTAATTTATGTCTGTTTTGACTCAATCTGAGATGTGTTACCAAAACTATGCAATTCAATATACAATAAGTGTTTCTAAAAAATGTGTTGTTAAATGTGTAGAAAGTAATGTAAATGAAAACATTGGTTAAATTTAAATTAGAATAGAACAATTGCACAATACAAGTAGTGATTTGAAACATTTGATTTTTACTTATCTGTTCTTGTGACACTGTTATGCTCATTTTTAATATAATTGCCGTTAAAAGATTGCCTGTAATTCAATCGTTTAAAAATATCGGTAAAATTTTAGATAAGATGAACGCATCAAAATATTTTAATTTATGAATTTTGTACTTGTATTCATGCAATCATATAGTTTTTTGCCTGAGAAAATGATAGTCCATCTAAATTTGGTTGATTTTATGAGCACAAAGTTAATTATTTGCGTTTTTTGTACACAATGCTGTCTTATAAAAAATGACACCAGACCTAACCTGCAATTAGACAAACGTAAAAATAATTATCAGTAAATTTGCTGTAACATAAAATAACACCGGAGTAATCCTAACCTAACCTACAAATCAGTCAAACGTAAAAATTTAAGTATACTTGTGATACGTCAAACGCATATGAAAAATGCAAATATTTCGTTTTATGTTTTAAAAATTCACACAATTCCACTGAATTCTAAATCTCTAGGTGAAATGCTACATATCCACATAAAAATAATGCAAGGTTATCGACATTTAGGCACGTTCATCTTAACTGAAAAATTCTAAAATAACTGTTTGGGGGAAAATATGTTGTAAAATATTACTTTCTAACAAGTAGGTATATTACATAAAATTTCTTTCAAAGATGATTGTGGGTCATTGTTGCAGTTGGCTGTATTTATTTGAAACCATCATTAGTAATTCTTTTAATATATAGGTGCTTCTATCTACAGATGTCACAAAATATAATAATAATCTTTATTGCACAAAAAATCAACAGTAGAAAAAACATGTCAAATTTTTTACTGAACAAATAAATTTGTGCAATGGGCGGGTTTATCACAGAAGCTCGATATCTTCCAACTAACCCATTATATTTTTGTTTTAAAAAACCCATTACATAAGTGAATATGTCATCAGAGAAGACATAACGAGGAATACAATACTATGTTCATATAAATTATGTCAATCTGCCAGAGCATTATGTAATTTATATCCACCTGACAGATATGACGTATCTACTGACATCTTTGTTTAGAATTTATATAATAAATTAGTGTATTATAACAAAGGCCGATCTTATAAACGAGAGACCTAATAGCTGTGTATATATTGACACTTAACAAACTGATAGTAATCTGTCATAATAAATAAAAAAATAAAATAAAGTAAACTAAAAAATCTTTTGTTTTCTAGGGCACATAATGACATTAGGGTGGTAAGAAAATCTATGCATTCTCATCTCTCTTACGAGATGGTAATAGTAAATATTAACTTACAATGTTTATGTCAAAAGTTATGCAAAGACCTGCCCTAAATCTTATTAATCTTATGAAGATGCTAGAGTTAATATTGTCCAGTCATGTTTTTATTCCATATTGTATGTATGTATGTAATGTAAAGAATTTAGCTGATAATAGTGATAATTATATCTAATTGCAATGATTTTATAATGAACAATATTATAATGTCTATAAGTTGTCTATTGTCACTTTAATTTTATCTATGGTTACCATTGTATTGTGTTACCAGTTGTTTATGTATTTAATTAACATTCATACAGTCACCTGCTTGCTCTGGTATAATTATTCTTATTTTCAATGTCTTGTAATATTATATAGTGGAATTGAATTGTTTTGTAAAATCATTTCTCTCTTTCGCTCTCTTTCTCTCTTTGCTTGCAATCCTATGACTGGTTTGCAGTAAAATCTTGCATCTTTTTTTCCATTGCGCTCTATCTTGTGTGACCCTATTTAGTTCTTTGTATGATCCCCAGTTCGTATCTTGCATAGATCATCCAAATATTCTCAGCATGGGTGCCCTCTTTTGATTTGTCCCCTCAGCAGCCGTCCTTTCTATTATTATTTCTTGTAGAAGGTTTTCGTGATGCATTATGTGTCTCAATCCATCTGGTGCGCTTTTCTGAGAAGGTCTTGAGCAGGTCATTGATTCTGTATTAGTTTTAGGTCATATAATTTTAACAAACATTTTCATTTAACACATGAAACTATCAAATAAGGCTTAGAAAAGACAATGTCACCTTATTCGGTAGTTCCCCAGATGAGACTTGAACCGGCAAACCATCCTTTTCGAAAGGTCTGCTTTATCCAACTAAGCTATCAGGAGACATGCCAAAGATGGATTGCGGTATAAAGCCTTATGTGTTAAATTTCCATATGTGACCTCATACAATGGCTAATTGTATAAATAACATTGATAATTATATAAAATTATTTATATAAATTTATTGATGTAATATAATTATGAAGTAAATATTGCTTGTCACGTAATAATATATTTCAAATGTTGTACTTATAAAATGCAATGCACCTTTCTATTTCTATTTTTGTATACGTTTATGCTGGATGTACATGTATTTATATAATTCTGTTTATTTTTTTGTTATTGTCAAATAATTCAAATTATTGATGTAAAATTATTTTATTCAAAAAGCTTACATATATACCTACTAATTATTATATTATATTGTCACTATATAACAGGGAATGTATATATGAATATTTATTGATTATTTTCTTTTTAGTTACTTAGTTATTGTTCATAATGAGTGCCGTCATTGTCCGGTTGGTTGCGTGGACCTCTCTTTGTAATGGTTGCCTAGCAGCACTTCATGGAGAGGCGTGGTCCGTGATGCGTGAGTACATAGTTCAGTACGACGCTCCTCTGCGTTATTGTTGCATTGTTGGGTATTCTCTTTACTATCAACTGTGTGCTCGCTACTTACCGTACGCATTACGGTTCGGAGAATGACGGGTTACTTGGTTATTTTATTAAGAGTATATCGTCGGTTGATTAATGAATTCTCCTATACGCATTTATCAAGATTTTACAGGAGATCAAATAAACTATTTTGCCGGATGACATTTTCTATGTATCTAATTTGTTTTCTGAAAGGTGTCTTAGAAATTCTATAGTATGTATATTGAATTTCTAGGCATGATTTGAAAAATTTCACAGCATCATTTTTTTAAGTACATTTTAAGTACAAGAAAAAGCAGAACGTAAAAAGATTTAGTTACTCTCAATAACTTTATCCATGGATATCTCAGTATATAGGTTATTTCATTGGTAGATGTGACTCCAAGAGACGAATAATTTGGTCTCAATATCTCATTTAAAAAAAAAATACATAGGAGAGATTTCATAGAACCATCAATGATATATTGAATTCTGTCCATCACCTTTCCATGCTTAATATAATCCACCATATTATATTTCCTTCCATGTCATCTGTCTCTTGTTAACTTCTTACTTATACATAATCTTTATTGTATCTTTGACAATAATTACTTGTATATAGATGGTTTGGATTGTGTATTTTGTGACCTAATTACACTCCTGTTCTTCTATTATATAAATTGCAATTACTTACCTAATGTGTGGCGGGTGACTATTTTCTTTGTAATTTAGTTGTAGTAATATTTTGTAATAACGATTTTCTTTGGCTGTGTTTGAAATATTTAGTTAATGATGTATCAAAAACAATATAATATAGTGTCGCGGGAAAGCTTGCCACAGTAATTAATATCCAGGATAGTTTTTTTTTTGCAGATTTTTACTTTTCTATAACATTTTGCAAATTTATATACAGTCGATTCCGCTTAATTGGGACACATCGGGACTTGGGCATTTTGTCCCAGTTAAGCAAATTTCACATTTTTTTGGTTTTGGCAACTAAGGCCATTGACCAGTAATACACACATAAAATTAATCAATGCATATTTTTTTCAATAATTTTATTTTATAAACTCTTGGAAACTGTAAATTATATATAGGTTATATAAATTACAAATATGTAATATAAACTTTTAAGAAAAAAAAAAATCCTAATTAAAATAGTAAATGGGTAGGTACATACAATTTAATTCAATGCAAAAATGAGAATTCTTTGTACATATTTTTTCTTGAGAATATGTGTAACATAATATTTGCTGTGATCTTAAATTTACTGTCCCCATTAAGCGGAGTGTTGTCCCAATTAAACATAAAAAATTTACTATTGGTTTCTTCGTTTGGTTTCTGTTCTTTGAGATCGACTGTAGCCATTCATTTCAACGTTTCTCAGATGCACTCGTTATCTTATTTTGTTTTATAATCTTAGTAGAATTAAAATAGATCAAAAGAAAACACTGTATTACTTTCAATATGAACAATATTCGATTCGGGGGCCTTTTGAGTAGACGGACACCGATCACCATCAAATACAGTGTTTTTTATTTTATTTTTAACCTATTTTAATTGTATTGAAATGAACTTTCACCAAGTTATTGATTTATTCACTGTTTTGGTGTGAAGTTAGCAGGATTCCACAATGAAATTAAAAACATATGTTTTGGTGTGAAGTTAGCAGGATTCCACAATGAAATTAAAAACATATGTTTTGGTGTGAAGTTAGCAGGATTCCACAATGAAATTAAAAACATATGTTTTTTCTACTATATTGATAGAGAGAGAGAGAGAGACGTCTTTTACCTTTCAAAGATATTGTTAACATAGACGAAAAAAATTGACGGTAAAAAAATCAATATAGTGGAAAAAAACATTTGTTTTTAATAATTTCATATCACAAAGTTATTCCAAGTTGTACTAAGATTGTATAATGTGCTGTACAATAATTATAAATATAGTAGTTATTTTATTTTTAATTTATATATAATTTTATGGTCAGTACTATTCCTGATTTTTGTATACTTCATTAGTTACGTTACACATTAAATCTATTGAAATAATAATTGATAGCCTGTTGGTACAGTCTTGGACTTCAGAGAGGAAGATGTGTGATTCAAATTCCGCTACCAACCTATTCAGCCTTCACAATACAAACTATTGCTTACCTTTAGGGCATAAAAATGTATATTAATTAAAATTGATTATAATTTTAGCCTCGAATAATCTTTGTATTTGATTATTATTGGTCTCTAAATATTTTACTTATGCCAAAGTCAATATTTAAATTATAGGTTATTTGTTAAGTACATAATATCATTATAATTTTATTTGTCAGTTGCCATTTCATAATTTGTATGTATTGTTTTTATTGTATTTATGTTTTAAGTGAGTTTTTAATTAGATACAAGAGTTGTTGAGTGAAAATATTTATAGCCACATTTATCATTTTTATATTTGAAGCATTTGGATGAATGGATATGTGCCCAAGTTTGTTAGAGTAATATTCTTTTTTCACTCCAAATCTCTATTGATGACTTGTGAATGTTTTGACGATGTTCATTCAAGATTTTGCATTAACTGCCTCTACAATCTACATTACAACTATGTATGTACAATTATTGTTTTTTGCAAATATGGAAATGCTTTGCAGCTACGAATTAGCGTATGAATTAACATTGTCTCTTTTCTTCCCTTTGTAAATATGGAAAAGGAAATATAAAAAAATGTTTGTTCAGACTCTTCGTTTGTCTGGAAAGGAAAAGAAGCAAAAACATTTGTTCAAATACAGGGAGGAGAAGAGGCAATGGATATTCGTTAGTTCATTCTTAGCTCTAAAATAAATAGTGTAGATAGTGGCAAAAGTTGCAATTTCCTTATGTTACTAATTCCAAGACTTCAATTATTTGACTCAGCAAATAGTTTAAATCTAGATTTATATGAAATACTCCACTTTTCTACAAAACGTACACAGTGCTAAGTACACCTGCCCAGCATTCTCTGACTTTCAAGTTCTATTCTTAATTAGCTTAAAAGAAAACTTCTTTTTTATGTTGGTATTTTAGTCATAAAAAAATACCAATTGAAAATTATAACAATTTGTAAATAAAATAAATAGGTATGTATTTAATTATTAATAATATAAATTGAAATGTTTTTTTCTGTAGTGCAATTCTGTATTATATTTATATTAGGCTGGCTTTAATGTGTGAAATTTCAGATTTTGAATCCTGTTGTTAATTTTAGTCAATGTTTAAATATTTGGTGAACATTTAAACGAAATTTCTTAAAAGTGGACATACAAGATGGATTCACTTATAATAAATATATTTTTCCGAATGATCCTCAATTAGCCAAATTAAACTGACAATTTAAGCAGTTTTGTTACAATTTCTTCAATGTTTACTTTTCTGCATAAATGAAGGTGTTATGTTGAGCCCTTTTATGCGAAACATAAATCAAATAACAGAAATTCTTGGTTGGAAGTGCATCATAGCCAAAAAAAATTACCACAGATATCTCATTATTTTGATTGTCTCATAACATCTTTATCCACTGGTGTTTCCAATTGCTAAAATATATTTTTTAGATAAACAAGCAAGTTGTAAATAAACAAATCTAATATTAACCTGAAAAATAGTCTCTATAATACAGATGAGACAGTGGTCCTGTTGGGTCATGCTTTACTGAGAATGTCCAATTATTATAATTGCCCAAAAAGAGCACTGTTCTACTCACTGAGCAATCTTTATCCCTGCGCTCCCAAGAGGAGTATAGGAACATTAAAGGGCGAAGAGAGAGATAGAATAAACCTGAATCTGCTTTGCATCTGCCAAAAATTAGGAATTTAATTGATGTAAATATTTGAAACGCACATTAAGGTGTCCATGCAAATTTTGGCTTTGATTCCAGTTTAGCTAGAGAGAATATTTATTGCAGTTGATTTCTCAATATACATATGTCCACCTTTAAAGTTTACTTACTAATTTTTATAGATAAAATTATAATCAAGGTTGAGAATGAAAGTTTACAATTGGGAATTTAATGAAACTTTCTTAGGCGTACTACAAATTCAAAAATGATTGGGTGAACCTTCAAGATTCAGAAAATTACTTAACGATTTTACCTCATTATTATAAAAAATAAAAGTAAACCTCTATCTGCAAAATTATAAAATTGTATAATCTTTGGTTTTATTGCCTTTGCATGTTACATTATTTCAAATCAATACAAAGTGTCATAAAGATATCAGTTATACAATTCAATGATGTACTGAGTGAATTAGGTATAATAATAATACAGTATCAGAATTCATATGATTTTTTTTCTGTATTATTTTTGAATAATTAAAATATTATCTTGATGGTTCACTGTTTATTAGTCTTTATTAACCAAAAATATATTGTGTACTATAATTTTATATTATATTTATTTTAATATCTGTGGCAATAATTGTATTAATATCTGTATGTAGGAGCAAAACTACACTGTATGGAATTTTGGGCAAAGTGACTTATGAACATAAGAGTGTTATAATCCTTGTAATGTTCTTTTTGATTTCATATCACCTAACTTAAAAACTTGTTATATTTTGTGATATCCATAAATAAAATAAGTGTCAAATTTTTGTTAAAACAGAACAGTACCATTTTAACACATGATCGTGTAATTTTTTTTTTAAAAAAGTTAAGAGATATGGCTAATAGAAATCATCCACAATCGTTTTTGACAAAATTTTCATGGTAATTTGATTTTGTCTAAAAAAACTTCTCATAATTTAGTTTCTGATTTAGATCACACCTGCTTACTATGAGACAAATAAATTTTGACATTTAATATCGTAAACCCCAGGCGTGTGCCTTTCATACATGCAAATATGCAACGCATGCCCTAAAGTAAATAAATAAATCTTAAACATGACATACTATAGTAGTTTGAAATTCATAAATAATTTTAAAATAAAATTCTACACTACTCTATTACACAGTTTTTAAGATTATACATTTATTGTAGGGCATGCGTTGCATATTTGCATGTATGGAAGGCACGCCGCTGGTAAACCCAAACTTCTTGAAAAATTGTGACATTGCAGTTTTGCTCTGGCAGACAGATTATATATAAATGTTGTAAGCTGGTTTAGACAGTCAAATATTATCATCAGAAATTGTTCCAATTGAAGGATGGATTTTTTTTTCAGAACTGTTTTTAGCACAATTAATGTGAGATGCAATATTCACTAGCACCGCGAATGAGAGTGAAAAAATTACACAGAAACAACTATCCCTTTACATAGACTTCTGCATAGAGGTGGCTTTTTTATTCTCTGTGCTCCTGGAAGGAACGTTGAAAGCCAAATGAATAAATAAATATTGATAGAGCTCACCACATATTTTGATAACTGTCCGATCTACTAACTTTTAAGTAAAAAACTGTTTACATCAGCTTATAACATTGTTACAAAGTAATAAAATCATTTTTCCTGAGGAGCACTCATACAATAATTAAGAACAAGTAATAAATTTTAATACTTCTATGTGTATATTGGTTTATTTAGTTAGCAGATTGTTTGAGAATTTATTTTGCCATATTATTATATTAGTTTAATAATGTAATTTTACTTTAAATGTTTTTATCTTTTTTTTTTAGTAAAATTTTTACCAGACAATGACAAATGCGTGATTTATATTTTTTTTTGTATATTATTTTAACTAAATGTGTGAAGAATAAATTATTTTAAGTTTTGCTATTTTGTGTTTTACTCATTTTATTTTTTACTTACAGTATCTATGATTTAGTAAAAGTGGAGTAGGTACATGATATGTGTGATGGTGCGTCAATGTCTTATTTATCTGAGATGTGGGAGATCGAGCCCATCAGTGAAAGATGACTCATGCCTCGCTCAGCACAGGGTGTAGCAAAAAGCAGACTTGTTGAGCCATCTCAAGTTTGCAGGATGGTCTTTGGAAATAAAGTGTTTAGTATTGCGGATCCTAGATGCTGGAACAAGGTGCTTCTGGGTCTGCGAGAGGAGGCAAATGGGGAGGGCTTCAGAAGGAAGCTGAATGCACACTTTTTTGCGTGGAGCTTTGGACGATAGACACACAGTACGGCACCCTTGAGACATTGATATGAATTAACAATGTATAAATTGTCGCTTTATAATTATATTTAAATATTTGATCCTTATCCATGACAATGAATATGAACACTCTGCATTGTTTAAAGTTTTGATAAATTGTTTATAAGAATAGAGTAACAAAGATTAGTTAGTATAATATGTAACCATAGAGACTATGGAATAGAATAGGAATAAAATAGATCTTTCACTCTTTTCCAAGTTTTCGAGTGTCCTGTATGAAGCATAATAAATAAAATATCATCTATGAGACACTTTAAATATCTTCAATCCAGCAACAGTGATGAGGTATGACATCTATCATGAATGTCTTTATTATTGGTACAGAGAGGATGACCTAAATGATAATTACTTGCAATTGTAACAAAAGTTACCACTTGAACTTGATCGGGATACAAAATAAAACACCATTACTCTGGAGTTAGGTTTTTTATTAAAACTTTATAAATATTTTTATTACTATATAAATAAGTTAATTTTTTGGCACTTTTTTTCAACATTTTATTATATTATATTTTGTGATAGGTGTATAGGACATTATTATATGTACTATAATGAATGGTAGGATCCTATAATAACAATATATAAATCTTCACAATGTTAGATACTATATAATTGTAACAATTTTACTAAACGCTCAGGTATATTATGTATAAAGCTATGTTAACGCTGCCTCCAGTGGCGCTGCAATAAGAGTTCAACCACATCACAGCACCCTGTGCACGATCAATAGTGAAGTGTACGCTCTAACACATTTATATAGTACACAATACCACAACCAGGCATTGTAGCGTGGTTGAGCTTTTGTTCTAGTGCTGCTCGAGCCAGCGAAAACGTAGCTTTAGATGACAATTGTGCAGAACCAAATAATATTCTTGAGATTTCTTAACAAAAAAAACTCCTTAAGACAAGTTAAAATATTTCCTGTAAAAAGAGCAAATTTGATTCTTCATGGTTTACAATTCAACAGGAGCAATGAGATCATATTTAATGCCAATAACTGTTGTATTATTATTATTGGACAACATTAAAGTGTCGTTGAGGTGCTGTATGTCTCCAAACTTCGGATTCTGATAAGCATTTTCATAAATACCAAAATTTAGAATATTTGAGAGTTTAACATTTTACAATGCGATCGAATCGAACATATCACTGAAATGACAACAATAAATGTGATTGCCCTGAAAAGCGATGCAAATGTGTCCCTGTTTCACTTTATTCTGACAAATTTTAAACAGATTAGGGATATCGTACAAGAAATCTTATCCTTGTATTTGATATCCCATTCTGATAAAACAAAGCACAATTGGTCGGCATCTTTTATTTTTGTCCTACAAATATAATATTACAGGTAACTCTTTGTACTGAAAACTACAAACAATGTAGTAAAAGTAATAATCTTTTCAAAACCGTTCTTACTAAATTTAACATTACTCTTCAGATTGATCAATACTTGTAAAACATGAAATAAATTTTAGTCACACACAATATTTTTCTCTGTCAAATGGTGGAATCAAAACAATTAGAAACTGTCTGAAATATCATTTGATTCTGCACAAAATATGCATTGATAAAATACTATTCTCTAATTTTGTCTATGCCCTCTAACCATCATCATACAATAAGTAACATTCACCATTGGTGTTTTTAAAAAATGTAACCATTATAATACAATAATATTATTATTTAGTTGATTATAAAGGTATATTATTATTTTTATTTTATATGAAAAAATAATAAAACAACATGAAATTTTAATAATTCCATCGAGAATAGCAGCATTGTGATAATGATGATGAGGTATTATTATTGATGATAAAGCAGCGGCGACACTGCAGTTCGTTACGGCGATATAATATAATTGTCAAACTATCTGAAGCAAACCTACACTACACACAGTTATATTGAATACCTATTCAATCATTACATAACTTTCCTTCTCATTTATTCCAGGCATAGCACCCAAATACGAGTGAATTTGCTACGATACAAACATATTCAAAATACAAAATCTATAACTTTACAATAGTCAGTAGACATATTTTCAACTTTCTACACAATAACTATATATAAAATCATTAGTCTTCTGTACTTTCTGTTTACAAGTGTTGTTAAAATGTAATTAATTTTATAAACAAATTATTTTCATAACATTATGACAGCATGATAATATTTTAACATTTAAACAATCTTGAATTTCTCAAATCACCATCTTCTTGACAAAAATCAATGCCTGAAAACAATATACACAACTTTTGCGCATTAATTAGCAAGATTTTCACTTTTAGACATTGATACACAAAGCTCCATTATTTTATATAATATACATTGTAACGATAGCAATGATGCCATAATCATAAACAATCATTAAAACTTGATAATTTGTAAAACATAAACTTTATTAACATATTAAAACATTATCTAATCAGCTGCTTTTTAATAATAGTTATAGAATATAATAATTGACTGAATTAGGAAGTCATTTGATAATAATATTGTGATAATAATATTGGTTTACACACTCATCCACTTTAATATATTTGGTTAGTCTTACTCGCATTCCTGACGCAAGTCCTTACGGCGAAACATTAGTACGGTTATCATTAGATAAATTGGTCCAATACAACTTCATATTAAAATATTCCGACATTAACAAAACAATCTTTTTGTGGAACATTTTGCAAATGGGTGTACCATTGATGACACGCTTCTGACAAGCATTTGTATCAGTTTTTATGCAGTGAAACGTGTTCATTTTAGATTTTGCAAAATACCCACACCTTCCTATTAAACATCTACTCAACAATATCAGATCTTGCAATTTTTCCATGGATCAGCAAGTGTGCCAAAAAGAATCAATTGAAAATTGTATATTTGTTATAAATACACTTTTGAACATCATTTTTAGATGACATTGTATTCTTAAAAATTTTCTGGTTGCTTTGAGGTCATGTTATGAGTAAAAGACGCTTTACAATTTGCCCAAATTTTTAGAACTTATTGTATGGGCATCAGAAAATGTTTAATTGGCATCTTTTTTACCTCATTCATCGCATATTTTTTAAGCCTCATTACAATGATGTGTTTTTTCTGGCAACACTGTTTCGCTATGGAATAAATTCAACTACATCCCTCCAAAACATCTATCAATTTCCATAAAATAAAACTAGATAATACAACAATAATTAGACTAAATTACACATAAATTTCAGTAATATTGAGATAAATTTACATAAATTCACAGCACCAATAAACCTTAACATAATAAATACTTAATAAAGAAATACACACAACAATATAAAATATAGGACTAATAATTTGCAATCTCACAATAAATAAAAAAAAACTGGTTGGTAATAGTAGTATTATAATAATCATTATTATTCTTTTAAATGGCAATAAATATATTATAATATATGTGAAAGCCTTCCATTCTGAATAATAATACTTTAAGAATAATACAATCTTATATATCATCATTGTATGACACATTATTATGCTGGCCATGCGAGATACAAAATTCTTTACGCTAAAAAAAATTAACTGCTTATTACGATGCTACAAATATTTTTTGTTTCGAGTAATAAAATATATGGTTAACTTAATAATTTTAAACAAAAAAAATAAGTTAAAATTTTTTGAGCCTTCCAAATTTTGACAATTCTACATAGCCCATAATTATTGAATGTGCAACAATGAGTTTGTGCAGTGAAAAAAAACGTTATCAATCACTGTATCAAATATCAAGATTGTTGTAATGTATTTACAAAACAATTGAGAATGTACCTCATATCTGCTTTATGTTTCAAACTAACAGACAATTTTATTGTTGAAATATAAAAATGGCTTTAGAACAAAAAAACAAGACACAACATCCTCCACACAACACGATCATTATGCCGTCCCTCATTACAATCTCTTAAAAAACAATCAGATATTTTTGCAGACCCATACAAAACTCAATAGTAATCGTGGCTATCGGTATTTGAGAAAGGAAAATTGATTATTTACAATAAAAACACTGTGCCGATTTCCGCAACAAAGGTAGCCAATGAACATTACACATTATTTAAAAGAAAAATAGTTTCTTCAATCACTAGGCATGTTTACACACATTTGCCTAGTCTTGCATTATTCAATTACATCAATATCATGTCAGTCTATTCTGAAACTGATGAAATTAATTAATGCTATCAAAATATGAGTGATGCATCAATAGACAACAATATTTTCGTGACAAATCAACAATAAATAAATATGTATCTTTCATATTCATACTCTTTCATCAAATACCTACAACCACCATACACGAGTTTCATTGCAGATATTTTACTTGCTAGACGGATAGTAATAGAGGACCGCCCCTCCCGGGAGTCTCCAATGAGACGCATGCAGTTCTATCAGCTGCAGCAGTGTCTTGGAGACAGAGGGCGCGGCAGCCGACGTGTTGATGAAGGCGTCTCTCACAGCAGACAGTAAATTCTCCAGATCACCGGGCAGTTGTGTCTCCAGATCTCGACCAATGTATGTGAGAACGAAGAACAAATTCTCGGTCTGAAATGACAAATTATTCATTATATCAACAGTGTGGAATAAAGTGAGTTTGCATGGAAATGATAGTTTGTTAAGATATAATACTTTGACATTGCTAATTAATTGTGCAATCTGCCTTATTGGAAAATTTAAAATAAAGACCTGTGTTCAATTCTAATAGATTGAAATTTTTTGAAACTCTGCATTCATAGTTATATATCAGTGAAAAATGGAATGGTGAGGATTTGCAGGTGAATATTTCATAAATCTGAGGACTATTCTTACACTCCTTACTGATTAGCCTAAATCATATAATAGGTATTTGAAAATATATTCTATGTATTCACAACTCACATCACAAGCTGATGGTACAGGTGCCCTGATACACTCCTCGCAGCACTTGCAGATGAGGGTCAGCAGGGCGCGAGCAGGGGGAGAGATGGAAGAGGGCTGATTGTTGTTGGGAGTATTACCGCTGTTATTGTTATGGGAGCAGTGTCTTCTCAACTGACAGAAGAGCTCCAACAGCAGGGAGATGAAGGCCATCAAACGGGGACGACCACCCCCTATCATCACATTTAGAACCTGTAAGAAACAAAAAAATATAATGTTGCCATAATTGTAGTATTGACTTTGCATAGACAATTTTCCAGGTTAAGTTTCTGCTTAAGTCTTGGAATATTTTCATAGAAAATGTCATTATTATTATTATTATTTGGATGATTTGTAAAGCGCCGTTTTGAGAAAAAAATCCACCTCAAGGGCGCTACAATACTTAAGATTGACTATTTCATTCAAATAGGTCGAATAAATTTATAAAAAGTTCTCAAAAAAATAAAACATGGATATAAAGTAGGATTTTATTGGCTTCTTTATATAAAATCTCCTAATTAGTTGAAGGATATCACAAAATAGCACTGTTAAGCTTGCTCTTTATATACTGAATTATATCAAAAGTTATATCGTAAATAAATGATATTTTGATATAAAAAGAAGCAAATCACCTTATCTCTATCCTTGTACCACTGCTGGCAAGTGTTTAGAAGTGATTCCAAGAAGGTCTGTGTGCGTTCCTTCTCTATAATAGTGATGCACGTGCGGGCAGCTGGGAGAGCATAGCGAGGACTCTCTACAGCACGGTGCAGTACCTGCCCAACCAGTTCCATCAGCACACGGGCAGGAAGTTGATTGGGATCTGAAAAATTAATAGGTATTGGAACGATATAAAATGGATATTTGCATTCAACACTGTGGCTCAAAAAAGCAATCTTACTTGTTATCTGAATGACTCAATATACGCAAAATCTAATTGGAATCTTACCATATCAATTTCTTGGATTTTTCTGAAATATATGACAAGAAATATGGGAACTATTTTTAGCCAAACTTTATCCTCCCAGTTAAACGGGTTAGCAAACCTAACATTAGTCAAAAGAGCTAAAAATGTCAATAGTACAATGATTGAGATTCCTTTTATGAGTCAAATTGAGTGTATAAATATACTTTATTAAAAAGAGGTGGAAAAGTCCACTTTTATACAGTATAAGTTGGATTTGAAAGATTCTTGCCGCAAAAGACAAGGAAATGAATGATCTTGTTTTATCCAATGTGATTTGGGTCCGAGTATCAACTTTACAGAGTATAAATCAGGTCCAAAGATTAAAAAAAAACTAATTTATTTAAAAAAAACATTCAAAGGGCCAAAAAATTACACGCGGCTTGTAAATTTTTGTATACTAATTCCTGCCCTTAGTGGCATTACTTAGTTGAGTGGACAGACTGTAATAGATAATGAACATGGGTTGCGAAAGATATTTAATTTTTACCATTGGTTGCTTTATCCAAATTTTCCTGAACCTCCTTAGGGAATGTGCCAAGATCCGATGCGTCGGCTGTCAGACCGAGAGCAGCCATTCCACTAGCCAACTTGTCTGAACTTGTGAGACTCTTTGATCTCTTTAGTGGCGGAGGTTGCAGTAGTTGATGACTCTTCCCGTGCCTGTTTTTGTCAAAACCATTCACCTGTTGTTGGTGATGATTGTGGACTGGGGAACTCTTTTTCTTCTCATGCTGCATCGGCGCAAAGGAAACAGAGTTCACTTGCTGCTGCTGCTGAGGGAGTTTGAAGTGGACTCTAGGAGGATTCTACAACAAAGATAAACATTCAACGGTCTCAGTGATGCAATCATTATAAACATGAGGTGTTACTCTCAATACAGATTTTATGCAGTATTTCAGAAATATCAAATTAATATTTGGTAATTGTGAAAGCCAGGCAGCCTAGTTTTAACGAGCAACAAATTGACATTTTACAAATTATAGAAAAAAATCTACATCAAGAGAGATCCTTTTGTTATTCATTTTCAGATTGAGATGTGGTATCTTTCATAAACGCACAAAGTTGACATTTCATCTATATGAGACTTTAGGCAAAATACCAACTTAGTGTTGTGGTAAAAAAGCTGGACAATGTTGCCTTAATAAGATCTCTAGATCGACACTCACGTGCAAAATGTTTGATGTTGAAGCAGAGGTCAGCAAAGGAAGAACCTGATGTGGAGGATACATGGCATTGAGAAGAGGATGTCCTCTTGTCATCTGCTGTGGTTGCTGCTGTTGCTGCTGTCCACCAAGTTGTTGCATCACATTTCCAGAAGACTTGGAATGGAGAATGCCACCAGAGTTGGAGTACATCTGGTTCAAGTTTACGCTTGATCTAAAAATCATTATATTTAATTAAAATTTATTTAGGTGATAAAAAAAACAGGTTGGTACTTATTTGTAAAATGTCATTTAAATTCATCAATGCAGCACTGAGGTTTGCCTCCTAAAAGACATCGCACATGTACAAACAGGAATTTATGTCAATTCTAAATGCAAGAAATGCTACCCCAAAGGAACATTCTAAATTATTGTTTTATTTAAACCAGACATGGAGGTGAGGTGAGCAAAACTCTCAAGTCCATATCAAAATACATGTTATTATACCTACAGAATAGAAGACAAATTAAAAAAAATATTCTGAAGAAACACAGAAATTGATCATACGTGTCAAGCAAATAAAGTTATGAGGTACGGAGTTTGCAAGGAAAACTACAAAAAATTAGGCGACTATATTGTAGGTCAAAAACCTTGACAAAGATCATCGACCTTACGTAAACATTGACTTTTCTTATATTTCAGAAATCGCCCGCTTGTATTGCGAATACATAAAAATGGGTAATAACATATTATCTACATTATTTATTTATTTATTCATTCTTTACCGTACACTGATTACAAAAAATTTCATATAGGTAGGTAGGAATAGGTACATCGATGAAACAATCGATGAGGGCGACTTTAAATTTCCTACTAGTGTATATTTTATATTCACCATAGAACCTCCCACAAGTGGGTTAACCCATGATTATACCTACACGATTAAAAACAAGACGACGCCCAGAATGGATGGCACACTTTATCGCTGAATTGAATATGACAGCATGTTATACGTGGTGTACAATGTTACACAATACCTGCCTTTTGCAGGACACTAAAAACACTTTCAGAGAAAAGTATGGAAGACCTTTTGTACTCCGGGAGTCCGTGCATCGATAATAGAATGATTATCATACGACCTAGAGCAGCGGTTCTTAGCCTGTGGGGAATTCCCTACTGCCGGGGAATAGCGGAGTTGCCAGGTGGGGAATTTCTAGCATTTGTTTCCATTCACAAAAAATCTTTGGTATGTTGACTATGCATTGAACAAGATAAAATACTCAGAAATATTATGTCCATGACAGCTATGAAGTACACATATATCCATAAAACAGATATATTAGAAGACATTCATTCCTGACTTGACAAAAGATTTTCTCTTACTGTTAGTAATAAATCTAATATATACAATCAAAAATTATAGGCTGTGAAATGTCACAAAAAAACAAAGCGTATATCTAAGTTGTACGTACTGCATAGATTAAAATTGAATTTGTCAAAGACCAATGCTGTGGGGTAATGGAGAATTGGCTCTCTACAAAGTGGTGAATTGGAAAAAAAAGAAGCTTAAGAACCACTGGGCTAGAGGTCTTTGAAGCAGTAGCAATGGACAGTATTAGGGATCTATGGAAGGAATACCTAGACGGAATGGACCCCCGACACAACTAGGGCAAGGAAGATTATATACCTTTACCCATAATATCACAGAAAAATAAATATTGCTTTACCTGGAATTTGTCAGCTCATTGTGTTTAGACATCGTAAACTCTTTGGCATGGACGTTCAACTTGTTGGCGGCGTGTTGTCCTTGCTGATTATTATGTTGCTGGATTCCATCAATCCTCACACCTGAAGATGAATTGACCACTACACCACCCATTTTAACAACACTCTCTTTATTTGTATCATTAAAAGTTTTATCTCTAATTTTAACATTAACATCATTACTTATTATCAATTTTTTTCCTATATTTTCAACTTTGCCTCTTGCTCCATTACTATCAGAATTTTCTTTATCCTCGTCACCTTTAACATTAGTAATATTTTCTTTCCCTACATCTACAACGTCTTTGCTACGCTTATCTTCCAACATTGACTTACCAGAACTTTCTTGAGCTCTGTTTTTTTCATTTCCTTTATTTTGTTCGACATTACTATCAGCTTTATTCGTCTGATCTGCAGTGCAGCCACTTTCTTGTTTTGTGGCCATTTTATTATTATTATATTCTTAAAATAATTTATCTCTATTTACTATCCGAAATTTATAATTATAATTACATTATCATATTGTAGTAAATCTTACAACTTTGTTGTCGCGAAAAATTGGATTTCGATAAAAAATTAAGCTTGACAATGCGAAATAAAATGAGCAACGTTTAAAAAAGTGAAAAAAGAATGTTATGGTGTATGAAATTTATTAATCAAAAGGGTACTTGTTCTATAAGTTCTTACTCGGACAGGTATATTCAAAAAGTTTCAATATGTATCAATGTGTCAATATTATTATTATAAATGGACAACATTAAAGTGTCGTTCACGTGCCAAAACACCTAAAGGGCACTAAAATTAATCAATTCTAGGACATTAGATCCACGTCATAATATAAATATAAATAAATTAACACATTAACAGCAAAATGCGTACTTCACGTACCTATACGTTTCTTTAATTCAATTTTTTTGTGTTCAAGGTACACCTATCAAATCAAGAAATTTTAGAGGTACACCAAACAAAAAAGTAATGTTTATTTAACAAAGCGCCTCGCTCATAGCTCTCAGCTATTTTTAGGTGCATTATCTTCACAAAACCTTGACTTTTTTCCGCAGCACACCAACTGATGACCACGGTACACCAGTGTGCCGCGGCACACGCTTTGCGGAACACTGGTGTAGGGTGTAGGTAATATTATTGTACCAAGCATCGTCAAATTATGTTCAAAGGTGAATCGACGTTGGGGAAATTTTTGAATATACTCGCCCAGTCACATGAATTTAAATATTAAAAATATGCACGTAAACTAAATAATTTGTAACTTACTCGGAGGACGATATATTTCCAGAGATGGTTTCCCTCTGTTATTTGTTGTCACAATCATACTCTTCCTCTTGTTACCATCTCTCATCTGAAACAAAAAGAATCGCGATTGAAGTAATCGTGCATTCCAAACATCCAGGGTTAACTGGAAGATATCGTATTACAGTTATAAACTCACCTTCTGTGAAAAATACCTACATTGTATTGTATGATTGTGGATTTTTAACATAATTTATAAATCTATTTGTACAGCAACATAATAAAGATAATGATAAATAAGGTGACCAACTTTTTACAACGAAAAGGACGACATTGTCAGCGAAAAGGAGAGGGGGCCGGATGAGAGAATCAGCTGCCTTGCGATGCGCCATTCTATAAATTGAGACTGAACCGAGAACAAAGATATTAAAGATTAGTTTCTTATAATTTTCACATAATGTGAACGAGGGATTAGTCCGTTAAAGCTCTTTCCGCCAGATAAATGATTTTATTCCTGAGCCGGTACGTCCATATGAAACATAATATAATATAATTAAACCAGTTTTTTTTTCAAATTTCTCTCGTCTATGCATCTTTCATCGTAATTAATTTATAATCCTCTTAGTCTCCGACTGTGTCACACGTTAATTGCTAAGTAAAAATTAATCAAATAATAATATTATCTTAAAATAAAATATGATGATATTGTGTGAATGAATCAGGATTTTGTATTACGTAGACCAGGGTTTCCCAATCTTTTTGTACCGCGGGCGCAATCGAGAGTATAGAAAATAATAGTGGGCACAAGTTTGCGTAACAAAAAATATATGAAATATTACAAAGTATACCAATTTTTTACGATGATAAAGTGGGCATATTTTTTACGTCTTGGTTTTTAGAATTTGATGATTTCAATTACATTCAAAAAATTTGTCTCCCTTCGCCAAATTTTCGATTTGGAATAGGAATTTATTTTTCAAAAGCGGAGACCTTTTTTATAGGTCTCAATTTTCATATTTTTTTGGTGTTTGATATTATATAACTACCACGCAGGACTTCAAACCCCTCCTCCCCCCCCCCTACGTCACCAGATATTCGTTTGGTGTAGGAATTTAAAATATATTTTACGATTTCTTAGGTATTGTTAATTAAAGAACAGTTTACTAGATTTTGAAGGGTTCTTTTTCAAAAGTTATACATTTCATGATTATTTACATTCTATTTTATTTTCGTTATTCGAACATTTGGTCGCAGACGTATACGAAATTGTTGGAAGATATCGCGCTTCTGCGATAAAGTCGCCCATTGCACAAAATTTATTTGTCTAGTTTAAATTGTTTATTTTATTTTGTTGATTATTTGTGCAATAAAGGTTTTTATTATTATTATTATAATACAATACATGATTCGATATGCCGACGATATAGCACTGCTCGCAGACTCCGAGATGGAGCTGAACGAAGCCTTAGGAAAAATGGAAAGTATACTGCTGTCAAAGTACAACATGAAAATAAATAAAGACAAAACAAAATGTATGGTCGTTGGAAGGGATGAAGCGACTGCGAACATTGCCATAAATGGAGTGAGCATCAAATAAGTAAAAGAATTCGTGTACTTGGGCAGCAGAATAAACCAGGACGGACGCTCCAAATCAGATATTGTGAGCAGAATAAACCAGGCACGAATTGCCTTTAACGAAAAATCCAAAATATTGGAATCCCCTAATATTGATTTAAGCGTGAGGAAGAATCTCACTAAAGCCTTTGTGTGGAGCATTTTGCTATATGGGTGCGAGACGTGGACCATCAGCAAGAGTGAAAGCGGACGGTTAGCGGCATTTGAAATGTGGTGCTATAGACGCATGCTGAAGATTCATTGGTCGGAACACGTCGAAAACGAAGAAGTGTTAACCAGGGTTGGCGAAAAAAGGCAACTCCTCAAAAGAATCTGCCAACAACGAGCTAACTGGATTGGCCACAACATCAGGCACCCAGGACTGCTCATCGCAATCGCAGAGGGTAGGACCGAAGGCACAGATGGCAGAGGCCGACCGAGAGACGCCTATATGGACCAACTGAAGAGGGACATGAGCTGTGGCTCATACATGGAGTTGAAGAGACTGGCTGAGAATAGGGAGGAGTGGAGAAGAAAGTCCAAACTCGTTGCAGACCAATCCAATGGATTGTAACTCATTATATATATAATACAAAATTGGTCCGCGAGAACAGGGTTAGGAAACCCTGACGCAGACTGTATTAAATAAATGATGAAAAACATTTGTAAATTAAATATATAATTACATGAGTAGTGCAAAAGTTGTGATGTGTCGGTGTGAAAAGATGTGTTTGATGTAAATAGTATAAGTCGCCTGATAATTTGGTGGGTGTTAATAAAGTGTATGAATCATTCTTACACTGCTTATAATATGTATCTACGTATATATAATAATAATATTAACGGAAATACAATTTTCTGTCTATCTCTATATCTTCATCATTACCTACAGCAATCTGGACTGAAAGTTTTCATGGCAATCTTTTATAGCTGATTGCTATTTTTCGGGTAGGCCACATCTTCGCAGGGTATGAATGTCATTCTTACCGTGTATTTTTTATAGTTATTTGTTAGTGTGCGATTAGTTGTGCCATTAATGGATTGAGAATGAATGCAAAAAAGACAAAAATCATGGTGTTTGAAAGAGGAAGTGAGAGAACAGTATGCCAGGTAATGATTGACAACGAAGTTTTAGAGCAAGTTGACGAATGTGTGTAGGTACTTAGGTAGTTTGTTCACGAGAGATGGGAAGTGTGAAAGCGATATTGAAAGGAGAAAAGTTGCTGGCAATAAGGTAAATGGTGCAATCCGACCAATAATTGCAAATAGAAACATATCTACCACAGCTAAAATGTTGGTGCACTCTGCTATCTTAGTGCCAACACTTATGTATGCAAGTGAGACGTGGACATGGTTAAAGAAGGATGAAAGTGGCATAAATGCAGTGGAAATGAGATCGTTGAGAAGGATGTGTGGTAAAAGTCTGAGAGATCATGTGCGTAACAGTGATATACGAAAGGAATGTGGAATGAAAGTTGGTGTAATAACAAGGATGAATGTAAATAACTTAAGATGGTTTGGGCACGTGGAAAGAATGAATGAGGACAGAATGACTAAGAAGATATATTTGGCTGAGAGAAATGGTGCTCGGAGACGTGGACGTCCGAGGATTAAATGGCAAGATCATTCAAATCAAATCCTACAGGACGGTCACGTATATTACAATTATTTAAATTAAAAAATCGATATTTGCGACTTGTAGAGTTGTGGAACTGGCAGTGGCGTAACTATATCGTCTGAATCCCGTGGCGAATTCATTGGATGGGGGTCCTCACAGCAAAAATCGACACGTTGTAATTTAATTTTAACAAATTACTTAAGTAGTTACCCAACAGACCAACAGTATTACTAATACTGTATTGTGTGAATTTTAGTTAAATATCTTATCATAGGTATTACATAATTTTTATGAAATAACAATTTAATATTAACAAGATTTTTTTTGATAAAATTCTTTTATATAACATAACATAACATAACATAACATACATAGACAATTCACACCGATCGAGCTAGTCCCAAACTAATGAATCTTGTATTATGGGTACTAGCACGACGATACACACACATATATGGTCTTTAGTTGTCTATAACTTTAAGTAATTGATTTGAAGTGGTACCTACTTATGTAAAATTTATAATTTTTACAATATTTTGCTAAAAATGTTAGGTTACCTACTTCTAAGCTCGCGGACCTTCGGACTCTCGGACCGCAGGCCTCCACGGGTCGGGGCCCGTGGTATTTTGCCAGTCCTGCCACCCTATAGTTACGCCACTGGGAACTGGACAGTTGATATATTATCTGCAGTATTTGCAGAATTAATTGCATCTTATTATTATGTAGGTATTCCGATATCTACTCAATACCATTATCACTTTCATCCCATGCTTTGTATTAATGCTTACATATTATCTATTTATCAATTAGATATTATATACTTATTAACATAAGCACTAAGCAAGTAATTATTATAATAACTATAAGTACGCATACAGTAGTTCCCAATCTAAGATACTTACTAACGAAATTGAAAAGTTGAGTTTTCCTAAAATGTGATACAAAAATGATGGAATAAATAGATTTCTCACTCTTTTCAGTAAGTTTACAAGTGTCCTGTAAGAAGCCAGGTGTTCGTAAAACCTCAATTATAAGACAATTTTTTTTACCAACTTTTTTTTATCTATTTGTATTGTTAATAACTGTATGTTTGCGAAAACTATAAAATAAAATAAAAATAAAAAAACAATTAACATGTACTTACAATAATTCTGCGATGAGGCATGTCACACATCCAAAATATATATTTTTTATCGACAAGCAGAGGACAATCTGCATGTTATCATAAGCAGTTAGTTCGCTGGCTAGCTACCTCACTTGTGAAATATACTGTGATGGTATGGTATTGTATACGTACTCAAAAAACAAATTGTCTAATTAGGCCAGCTTTATCCTTGGAGATGTGATCCGGGTTTTTTATTAAAAACACGTAGAGCCGAAGAAACAAGTTTATTTTACAGAACCAAGTGAAGAATAACAGAGAGTGAGATACAGGTTACGATGGTTTTTATAGACAATGATTCTAAGATTCTATGGCACTAATTATAAAGGTGTGCTTACATGTTCTAACACAAGTGTTAATGGAGGGGGGGGGGGTAGAGAATCCACAATTTCAATTCAACAAATTCAAGGTCCACACAGTTCTAAATAACTAGATCGGGCACCGAGAGAGAACGGAACGCCAATTAGATCTGTCCTTGCATACTTCTTTCGCCTCTTCCACAGTCATGCAATTTCTCATACACGCACATCGATTTCTCTTACTCAAAACACGGCCATCTTTGAGAATTTAATCAATTTAACATGTTCAAGCCATGTAGTTCTCGGACGCCCGCGCTTCCTTACACCCCTCCTTTCAGACAAGTATGTATATCCTCTTTGTCATTCAAAGAATGACGAAGAATGACAAAGAAATATTAACACCACAGTTATGTGGTATCCATAATAATATATTAAACAGTGATCATTGTAATTGTTTAATGTTTATTTATATTATGTAAGAAGGGAAATCAAAAACTTTTCATTTCATTTCAGCTATATGACAATAAAAGTTTTTAGTAAGAGGTATCTAGCAATAGAAAGGTTGAGAGCCACTGTTATGATACATTTAGGTATATTATCTATGCAGGCGTATCCAGCTAGCGTGATATTTGCAATACTTTGTATGAAAATATTATACAATATAATATATTTAAACTTATTATTATCAGAGAATTCAATCATGCGTTAAACCCATTACTACTATACTGGGAGAAAGTCAATTTCCTACAAATTATTTTTTTCTATTTACAAATTAAATAATCTTTAACATCTCGACATATCCCACAGACGGGGTAGTCTGTAAACTAAATGTATGTAATAATTAATAAACATGTAATAAATCAAATGTTTTTGTGTTAACACTTTGGAAATTCATATAATTAAAATGATTTTAAAAACACTGTATAATTTCCAAATTAAATTTATTCACCTCAAACGTTGAATGCCTTGGAGATTCTTGAAATCCATAAAAATAAGAACAATTTGGTGAATATCCAAATACCACATGCATCTCCTTTGTTGATATACCCATCTCCTTCTCTCTTATCAAACACCAAGTTAGTAATAGAAAACAGACTCACTACATATGAACTTAAACTAATTAGTCCTCCTGATGATGCCAAGTAGAAGCCTTGGCGAAAACGTTTGAGGTGAATAAATTTAATTTGGAAATTACACAGTGTTTTTAAAATCATTTTAATAATAATAATAATAAACATGTATTGTCTTGTTTCATATAATCCCGGCAAGGAATAGAGGTCATCCAATCTTTTCTGTAAATTTTTGAGTGTTCCTTGAAATATGTTGCTGCCCCACAAGCCACAAGGTACAATGCACCTGTATTGGGGCTAACAACAAAAACATTATTAGTTCTGTATTTATTTGCCTGATATAATAATAGTAAATTTAATATTATATACATTTCTAGGTGTATTAAGTGGTGTAATTTTATGATTAAGGCAAGACAACAACATGCACCGTGCAGTGTGGGTGTTACGAGTTATGACGCATCATACAACATAGCGGAATAGCTATTAACAGACATAAGAGACATATTGATTTTTATTTGTTTATTTACACAATATATGACCAAAACAGCCTTTACAGTATAATAACATTAAAAAAAAACAACACTTGAAACAAACGTCATCAACATAATATAAGAGACAATAATGAAAATCAAAAACATGACAATAGAAGCTATACATGGGACATTCAGTGGAAAGCATGTGCCTTCGAACAAACAAGCACACAGCACATTTCCTTACGGTGTACCTACTCCGAACGGTTGAAGATATCAACTTCAACACAGTAACTATTCCCTATTACATGGAGTCGATTCATTGCTGAGTTATAACTATAGTTGGACGATGATCCCGTAGCATAGAACATAGACGCTGCTTTCGTCAAGCAATGGAAACGCAATATTGAGGAAAGCGACGCAGAAAAATAAGATGTGATAATGTTTTCTTTGGAATATTTTATAGAACCGTTTGAAAAGATTTGGAGATCTTTCTAATCAAGGGGCTCCACGGGAGATTTATGTTTACATAATAATAATAACTAGACAATTTCTTTAAAGATGCGCCTATTTGTGGAAAAAACGATCGCAAGGGCTCATTGAAGAATCATAACACCTCTTGAACAATAGGGTCTTTAACCCTGCAAGAGACAGACTCAAAGCATCTCCTATTTAACCATGTTCCCCCACCACAACGTCTCAGTTCTAGACGATCTTTTTTAAACTCCTCATCCTCACTGACGGGCCCTGCTCCCTCTGAACGCCTACGTAGGTGGGCGGAGGATCCGCAAATAAGCGAACCTTTCCTACCCCAAGAACACCTTGCTGCAGGAGGCGATCTAGACTATGGGACATGGAAAACCCTAAATCGACTGAGATCTGGTGTAGGAAACTGCCGCGACAATAGAGAACGATGGGGCTTCCTACAGGACGAATCCGGAGCATGTGACTGTGGTGCAGCACAGACTATGCCACACTTGTTGGAGTGTCCATTGTGCCCTGTCACTTGCACTATGGAGGATATTTTTGACGCATCTCCACCTGCTGTGCGTTTTGCGCAGTACTGGAGATCAGTTTGATGGGTTTTTTCTCTGGGTTTCGACACGATAAATAATAATAATAACCCTGCATTGAACACCTCCACACTCTCCAGAGTTTGCACAGCAACAGAAGGCAAGGTCAACATAGTTAGCCAGACCCTCTTTACGTGGCACCACAAGTCTATTGACAGAGTCTATGTCACAGAATTCCATACAAAACCTAGAACCCTGACTCGTTTACAAAAGTGAGGCAAAAAATCTATGAATTTTTGACAAAACGGTTGGCGAAAGCGTGTGGTGTTTCCTACATTTTTTGGACTATTTCTCGCTTTTTATAAAAATATATCATTTTTACATTTATATAAACGTAATTGGACATTTTTTGAAGTTATTGTCGACGTTTTTAGCGATTTACTACACTTTTTTTCGCCAACCGTTCTGTCAAAAGTGCCGAAAAATGATGCCTCACTTTATTACAATGAAAATACATACGAGTACTCCATCTAGGTATTACATATAAAAATCTATGGTCTATGTTAGCAGACCATAGGTATTTTTGTCTTTCCGTTGCCTCCCCAGAAATGCAGAAATCCGATATGTACACCGATGCGATGCCATGTAGTGCTTTGAACATAGTCAATATGATCAACCCTACTCTTTCTCTGACTAAAACCTGAGTTTATAAATAAATACAATAATTCATATGCATACGTACCTATAGGTACCTTGGTATATGAATATTATTGTATTTATTTATAGGAAGCTTAACTACTGATACACAATCATGTACATAGGATGAATCATACACAGAACAATGTCCCGGTAAATTAAGTCACAATATTTTAATATTCCCTTAGGGTGACGTTTATCTTGAATTAGCCCTTAATTTGATTAAGTGTGCTTTTACACCCAATAAACTTCAATATTTCACAATGATTTTATACCAAAATGTAAAGGACAAATAAAATGACTCTCAGTATGTGACACCTATCAGTCCTTACACCTAAGCATTGTTTTAATTTAAAGTGATCGATCTAATTGTCTGTTATTAGCCCTAATACAGGTGCATTGTAACTAGTGAGGCAGCAAACCAACACTTTGTTAATTACCAGATAATGTATTATTTTCATATATGCATAAATGTTTTTCTATATGATTGAAGAAATTTGAAGTTTTGATAATAATGATAAGATACCGACGTATTATAACACAGACTAAAACCCAAACCAAAAATTGGTAATGGGTCGCAAAGTATATTCATATCAATTTTAAACAAGCATGTTTATTTATTTATTTATTTTTTCTATCATCCGTAGGCCATATATTTAGCACTTGGAATCGTCAAATAATATATTATAACAATCACAAACAATTTTCAATAGTTCGTTACTTCACCATAATATCAAACACTTCACAATGATCATAGACAAGAAAAGGAAATAAAAGAAAACAAAAAAAATGATAAACTGATTAAGGAATTTCATTTCATCAAAGCTATTTTGAGTGTAAAAGGCCCAAAACAGCTTCACGTCAATGAAGGAATGTAAAAAATCAAATACAATGACAAACAAATTAGCAAAATGCTTATATTAAAACAAAGCGGTAAGCTCACAAGAACAAAGTCAAAGATACTATACTAAAACAAGCAAATTTATCAATATGTTAGAAGAGAGTGAGTTTATTAGTATGTTAAAATATTAATTGATATCACAGGTACGAGTTGGATCGATGTGTAACATTTCGTCAATGGAATAAAAGGCTTTCTCGACAAGATACCTTTTTACCTCCCTCCTGAAGTCCAAGTCATGTACATAGTTTCAAAGTTGTGAAATAATCAGCTATTGTTACGACGTAAATACTTCCGACAAGTGGAAGTGAAAGAGCAATGGTATATATTTTTTTTTTTTTTTTATAAAAAAGATATATCTGGGTTTGTTATAAACCCAAATACAACCTTATACACCTTTCACACTAAGCTAAAAGCTTGTGCCGTGCCGTATTATATTAATGTCATAGAGTGAAACAGTAAATAAATAAATAAATTATAGTACATGTCAGTTGTGTTTATGATCATCTTGAAGCATGCTTCCACAATGACTTGTGTATTTTAGCTACGAAATTGATACTTTCTCGCAAAGTCGTCTATGGTCGAACGACTACATAACTCTAAAATGTGTTTTGACTGAGGCTGCTGAGCTCTTATATCATCCAAATTCAACGATATAAAAAAAATATTCAAACGGAGGACTCATGATTTACTTTAAGGGCTCTCTCCAACAAAAACATCCCCTAAATTAAAAACTATGTCCTTACAGTTACGTATTGCTGCGTACTAAAATTCTCAACACTAGAGACAACACTTTACAGCTTATTATCTAAGTAGTGGTGCAATTCAAAATATGTATGTAAAAGCAAATTTCACCAAAGTCAAGGCTAGCTCAAGATAAGCGTCACTCTACGGGGAGATTGAAATATTGGGTCAAAGTCAATCTAAGTTTGGCTATGCATCATTAGATAGAACTATATAACTACTAGAGGAATAGACAGATAGATAGATAAATTGATGGCACTAGTAGAATATGCACAGATGTACAAAATATAAATACATTTATAATTATAGATTTACTTATGAGTTTGTAAAATGTGACGTCTGACGTTTGCGCTCCAACTGTCAAATTGTATCTATAGTGATTTACCATACAAAAATGGGTATTAAAAAGCAAAATTTTACTAAGTTTTAAATAATATGACTCCTATAAATGTTCTGAAGTTTCGCAATATTAAAAAATAGCTTTCATTCATTCAAAAAAATAGCTGTTAAAGATGAAAATGACTATAACAGCAGTCATTGGAAAAATCACTTTACTGTTAATAAATAACACAGTTTATCGGACAATTAATATACTCCCATACAAATTTGTATGAAATTTAAATTGTAAAGTTAGTAGGTACGTGTTAATAATAATAATGGTCACAAATAAGTAATAATAATAATTGTTAGACTCGACTTAGTAACGCCTTACTTACAAATAGAAACTTATGTTATTTGAACTTTGTGCCTGGCTAAAACCATTCCTAATAAAATGACAATTATTTATATTTCTCAAAGCTGCATAAATGTTAGAATATAAATTTTGGTTTAACTGCATACACAGTAGTGATGTAACGAATGTGTGATTTTGGATATTCGCGAATGCGAATACTTTGAAATATGTGAATATTCGTTACATCACTAATACACAGTCATGTCTACTGTTAAAATTGAGTAAGTATTTCATTGTTAATTATATGTTTGGTAGATGTATTTGAGATAGCTTGTTCTTTGCAAAAAGTTGGAAAAACTGGCGCACGGTTAAAAATTTTACCCACTGCACAAGCGTAGTATTTCTTTTACTTTTTTATTTTATTTATATCCAGAAATATAAAGCTTAATTACTGCACAAATCTATTGTCTAAACATCACTTTATCTTTAATCTAAATTGACATGTTTTTAAAATTAACTGCCACACAAGACTTGAGTCTGTTCTGGCTTCTGAGTTACTACCATTTATCTAAATACCTAAATCTCTAGTAACCGAGGTGGAGAGCCCCATAAAAGATATTAATGGAATAGAATTCAACTTACTTGATGAGGATGATGGTTAAAGTGATGATGAGACTGCGGCCTCACGAAACTCCTTTCCCTGGTGATCATAGCCTGAGCAGCAAGGTCCTGCATCCTGAAGCTTCGCTGGATAGCCCCTCCCCCACCGGGGAGCATCTGATCTCCATTCATTTTGATAAGAATCGGAAAACAACTCCACTGAAGTTTTCCTATTAATTTTCTTCGAATCAACAATCACTTCAAAACACTTTTTATTTCACTTAACTTGTTGATCACTTCTCAAAACATTGGCGAACAATTACAAATTATCGATGCTTTTTTTGGAGAATCACTTTTCTGTCTGCACTTTACACTTTTCAAAACATTGGCTGTTGCTTCCGAAACCTATTCCTGCTTATTTCTGCAACTTTCAGTTAAGTTTCCTTGATATTTCAATTCCTCATTTGTCACTGTCACGAAATTCTGAGTGATACCAATTTAAAGCCTGTTACAAATGATCGCTTGATTACTTTAATTGACTCTCATTTGTTCCACTCTCTTGATAACAATCATCTGCCAAGATAAAATAGTAAATAAATAACTTTAAAAGAATAATAATAATGGTCAATATAATAATAGGTACCTATGTTTCGAATTTTCTTGACATTTGCCAAAATTCTTTTACAATATACCTATCCCAGAACATCTGTTTGGTGTTTTCATTAATTCACTTGTCAGAAGAAAGTGACAGAGTCTCCTACGAGACTATTTATGTATATGTGGTATTGTTTACCTACAGAGACTCACGTCGATACTCAATTTATTGTAAAGATTAATTTTATTGTTTTGTTCTTATTAATTTATATATTTTTTTATCTATTATATTCGCTGCATTTGAGTCAAACACTTTACTGTGCAGTATTTATGTAGATATTATTTACTCGAAAATTTGCATAATTAGTAAAAGCAAATTTCATATTTCTTACAAAGTCTTCGTGTTCAGTTAAATAAAGATATTATTCATTATACATATAGATGTATAACTACAAAACTTGTAGATTTCTCCAATCATGCGATACGTTTAATGAGATCTTTATAAAATTAGTACGAAATTATTATTGTGTGCATCAACTAACAATGTTTTAAACGCAATTATCAATAATAATAACAACAAAATTTCATTACTTTTTGTTTATTTATTATAATCGAGGCTGCATTTCCAATAATATTGTATTATTACCTACAAATCGCGTGAACCACTCTCAAACACTACTTTCTCATAACCACCACTTTTATGAAAATAATTACTCTCTTTACAAGAAACAGCTGATTGTCGGGAATAAAATCACTTTTAATTTTGGATATTTTCAAAGCACTTCAGGCAAAACAAAACTAAATAACAGATACTTAGAAAACACTTTCACAGACTTTAAAGATTATTAAAATAAAAATAATATAATTAATATTTCAAGCACTAGAGTTTTGACTAGTAGATACGTTTATGTTAATTTTATTTATTATTAACACTAAATGGAAAATACTAGCATAAATAAATAAATAATTAAACGTTATTTTAACAACACTTGTTTACTGATATATTTTTTTAATATTAAAATAACAAAGTTTTCAGCTAAGTAATGTAAATTTGGCTTCAGATAATATTATTATGATGAATTCTATATGATTATTTTTTTCACTTTATGATGTCATTATGTTTTGAATATTCTTACGTTGAATATTATTTTTGATGTCGTTTTTCCTGTTGCATAAAAATAATTATTATTTCTTCATTTCTACAATTTTTATGAAGAGGCGTCTTCTATGTACATGACATAGCGGATAGCGACTATATTACACTCAATACATTTTTATAATACGATGTATATTTTATTATTATATTGTTATGCACAATGACAAGTCTTTGAGACTGTTGATGTTGTCGCGTAATCCCTCCTACTTAGCGTTTTGTATTTTTGTCATATCATCATAATTTATTTACAGGTATAGACTTCCTTATTGATGATATATTTATTATTTGATATAACTGTTTTATATGTAATAATAATATTTTGTATTCGATTGATTCGCTTCGCTGTCTGTTCCAATTTATATCCTTATTTGGAAATCTTATTGCGGTTGCGTTATATTTTTTTATATTATTATCATTATTTTGATGGTTTGTTGTTTTCTTTGATGTGCAGTCAATTATGTTCGTTCGGTAAATGGTTCTTCTTGATACCTGAAACAATAAAATAAATTATATTTAGTACATAGGTATTTATTATGATAAAATAAATTGATTATTAAATCGTTAGTAGTTCGTCGGTAGCCTGGAGGTAGAGTCTCGGCCTTCAGAACAAGGGGTCTGTGGTTCGATCCCAGGTGCCGGCAAACTCCCCTTTCACGGCACAAGCTTTTAGCTTAGTGTGAAAGGTGTATTAGGTTGTATTTGGGTTTACAACAAAACTCAGATATATCTTCTTTTTTTTAAAAAAAAAATCATAAATATCTCCGTGGAGCACCTGGCAAAGAATTGGTTTCCCTCCATTTTCCGTAAGTTTACGAGTGTCATGTAGGTATGTATTCGAAAAAAATAAAGACATTTTACATCTTAAATTCAGCGATGAGGTTTCCCACCCATTTCTGAATGTCTTAAATTTTTTGTTGACACGCAGAGGACACCTTGCATGCGGCTGGTCTGCTGGCTACCCCATTTGTGGGATAGCTAGCAGTGGATACACGATTCATATCTTAGTTTGGGACTAACTCGATAATGTTATGTTACTATTAAATGTTAGGAACAACCTAATTAAAGCCTATATGTCAGGAGTACTCCAACTCATTTTGAAGGGAAAAATTGAGGGTAGTCGTGGTGTGGGAAGGCGGCAGATGTCCTGGCTGAGAAATATCCGAGAGTGGACCGGAGTTCGGAGGGTGGAGGAGTTGTTCCGGCTAGCACAGGACAGAGAGGCCTACGCCAGGGTGATATCCGACGTCGGGGGGACCTGACATGGCATTTTGAGAAGAATGTCAGGAGTATTCTGTTATATGGTAGTGAAACGTGGACCATCGGCAAGAGTAAAAGCGGACGATTTGCTGCCTTTGAGATGGATGTGGTGCTACAGACGCATTATCAATATCCACTGGTCGAAATAATATGTTGAATACGAAAAGGTGTTGATCATGGTAAGCGAAAGTGGGCAACTCTTTAAAAACATCAGTCAACGACGAGCAAACTGCATTAGCCACAACATCAAGCTCCCGCAGAACTACTAAACACCATCGCAAAGGACTAGACCGAAGGCAGAAATGGTAGTTAACAGTTTTTTCTAAGTATGTAAATATCGTACCTGCATAATTATTATGGTACAATATAATAAACTCTGTCATGGAAAGCATTTTTTAAGGATGAATTAATTCTTTTTAGCAAATAGGCATAATATTCACTCGATGTTGGGTGCCTTGTCTTAAGAAAAGAAGAATATAATAATCGATAGATATTTTAATATTTGCTACATAGGTATGTTATAAGACTGCTACTTTATGTGAAACCAGTTATTCCACGCCTACAACAAGTAAATAGCAAATAACTTGAGTATAAGTAACTTATTAATTATTAATACACCTTTAGCAGTCTCTAATAGAGATCGAAATAAATAAAACAAGCGTTTTGTAAATAAATAAAACTACTAATGATAAATCATTATAATTTTTTTTTATATTAAAATTAAATTAAATTAAATTAATTAAATAGGATAAATTAAAATCGGTGAGAGAGACGTCTTTCGTCTTATGAGGACATTGTCAATCTGATTTTTTTTTAAAAAAACTTTTTTAAAAAGAATTTTCTAATAGAGATGAATTCGAATTCACTAACAAGGAATTACTGCCATGAGAACTGTTAGATCTGAATATGTGACACCTTACCTGCCTCAGGCCCTGTAGGGCTACTCTTGACACAATCTAAATACGATCTTAATCTTGTCCTAATCTTAATCATACGACGCACGAAGGGACTATGGTAAAAAATGCCATGCTACAGCTACCGCGAGATTGGTATGCACGTATTTTTGACCAATAGTCACTTCGCGCGTCGTATGTTTAAGATTAAGATCGTATTTAGATTTTGTCAAAAGTAACCCTACAGATTTATTTATTTAAACATATTTTCACAAGTACATTTTTTCATTTACACGAGTATATATCAAAACGCTATTTATAGATTAGCCACACTAGCCTCATGGATGTGTTGTGGTGGCCGCAAAACAAACATACAATAAACAAATACAATGAGAAAATCTCTAAAAAGAACTACTATCAATAATCTAACAAATTTAAGATGCAAAATAGGTATACTGCAAGGCGAAAGCTAAATAATGTATTTAGACTGTGTCAATAGTTACCCTGCTGGCTGCTGGGCCTAAAATGGGCAGAATGGACATTTGTCCAGGGCGCTAATATTCAGGGGGCGCAGGATTTTAGAAAAAAACCTTATTTTGTTTTTGAAAAATTGTAAATTTGTAAAATATTTCTAAACAAAATTGGAGAGATAATGAAATATTTTAAATTCCTATACTAGGTAGAAAAGCTGGTGACGGGGGAGTAGATATTTTGAATGTCAATGAAATTCTCACTTAAGACCTATAATATATTGTTTATTAAAAATATTAGTATGAAAATGGACACTAAGGGCCAATATTATAAAAGTCCGTTAGCTCAAGTTATTTTAATATGGTGCAAAATTTGATATAACTACTCGTTTTTCAGCATTATAAACATCCGTTGATATTATTTCAGTAAAATGTTACCATCGGCTTTAACTGACCGACCGACCAGGGGTTAGTTTTGACGACTAGCATTGCTGTCTCACTATTTGCCTGAAGAGAGAAAGAAATAACAATAGATGAATCTACGCACGTGTTTTGTTAGGATATATTCTCATTGCATCGCTGTCATTTACTCATTTGTTTTGTGTAAATTATGAGATTGTTGGGTGAAGTTTTTATGAATGGGGAGCAGGTAGATAAAAGGGACAGGCAAGATCTTATGTGACCACCGGTTGAAAACAATGGGTACAGTAGGCAAAAATATTTCTTTTTAACGAATTGTCAAAATAGTTTTATAATGCAGTATCTAGTAGAATGTACGAACAGATCGCCATCCGTTCGTAAAGTGTCGACATACTTACGAATATTGGGTTCCTCGTTTATAATTTCGGCCCTTAGACTATTTTGGGAGTCTTTCAATGATAGACATTCAAGATAAGTGGCATACTATCTCATCGCTTCAAATAAAATTACTTTTGCTTTGAATGAATACTATTTTTTATTCTTATTTCGGATTTGGGCACAACGTGCAGATGACCAATTTGTAAGCGATGGAACGCCTTTCTCACTTCTTCCGATTAGATTCTGCACAATGTTACATTGTGTAAACGTGGTTCTACAATCGAGATTTCTAATAAATATTGTATTTTATAGAAAGACTATTTATGGGAACCGAACATAAGACATTCAAAATGGGTGTAGGTAAGTAAAAACATGAAAGTAAAATTTAAATTGCAATAAAGTGGGTAATAAAATAAAAATATCTATCCGAGTTCAATAAAATGTTAGTTTCACTAGATGCCATAGCATAATAATATTAATATACAGAGGCATAGAACAACCGCAAGACATGAAGGCATTATCGAGATCACAATGTAATTATACGGTATAATGATGCCATGTGAAAGAGTGATGGATTGAATTCGATAGTGAATGTGATCTGACGTCGTGTGGAATAAGAGCAGTCACATTTAGAAAAAAAAAACATTTGATGTGAATTTTATCCACGTGGCTTGATCACTTAGATCAAATTTTTAAAAAGACGGCCGTGTGCTTAGTAAGATAAATTGGTGTGCACGTATGAGAAACTGGATGAATGGAGAGGAAGCGAAAGAAGTATGAAAGGATAGATCTATATGGCGATCCGTTCTCTCTGCCTACCCCACCGTTCACACAGCGTGAGGGTATAGTATAGTATAGAGCATTTTGCTTCTGGATTCCTCGACAACTCTTGGACTCTTTTTTAAGCTTTCGAGTGTCCTGTAAAAACAGGTATTCGTTACACATCTTTTAACATAATTATTTTATTCAGTAATTAGGTATACTACGCATTCAAGTGGAAAAGTTTTTAAGAGACCTAAAGCCAGCACTGAAAAGAGCTGCAGGGTTACTCTTCCCCCACAATCTAAAAATGATCTTAATCTTTTCTTGATCTTAAACGTACTTGAATACCAATCAAACTACATTTTTGACTACAGCCCCTTCGTGCGTCGTAGGTATTAGTGATGTAACGAATGTGTAATTTTGGATATTCTATGGATATTTGGATTTTGGATATAACGAATGTGTAATTTTTGCGCATGCGAATGCGAATATTTGTTGCCGATATTCGCGAATGCGAATAGCGAATATTAACTTGCTTAAATTTCTACAATTGCTCAAACATTAAAATTTCGACATTAAAATTTCGCCGAATTTTCAAAGTGGTATAGAATTTAAAATATTTCCAAACTCCTCAGTTTTCTTAAAGAATATTTGGAACTCATTGAGTTGGTAGGCCCCAATGTCAGATATCTGTCAAATATAGTTTTGTATGGAGGAAAATTGTTGCTACAATAATATTATTTGGATTTTTTGGCGAAATATTTTTATATTTACAAAAATAAAATGAAATCGGCAAAAATAAAATCTAATTCGAATACAAATTTCCTAAAGCTTATATTCGAGGTAGGTTTTATTTTAGCCGGCAAAAATAAAATAAAACCGGCAAAAATGAAATCTAATTCGAATATAAACTTTAAGAAAATCGTATTCGAGTTAGATTTTATTTTTGCTGGTTTTATTTTATTTTACATACATACATACATACATACATACCATCACGCCGCTTCCCTCGCGGGGTAGGCAGAAAGGATCGAGCGCCACTTCCTTCTATCTTTGCATACATCTTTCGCTTCCGTCACTGTCATACAATTCCTCATGCATGCTCTCCTGTTCAATGTGCTCAACACGTGACCGTCCTGTAGGATTTGATTTAAATGATCTTGCCATTTAATCCTCGGACGTCCACGTCTCCGAGCACCATTCCTCTCAGACAAATATTATTTATTTTTGCCGGCAAAAATAAAATAAAACCAGCAAAAATAAAATCTAGCTCGAATGTAAAGTTTGCCGGTGTCGAAAAACTTGGTGTGCCCAAAAATAATTTAACGTGGTGATCAAAAAGTAATTCTACATATGGCAACAATTTCGTGAATACTACTTTTGCTATGAAATCTCACATTTGACAACAGTGGGGCCTACCATCTCATATAGTGGCGAATATTTTCTTGTAGTACCTTTTTCTATAATGTACCGGGTATGTATCCAGTACTTCTACCGAATATCCGATACTTTATTACCAAAATAATATCCGCAAAACATTCGCATATTTTTTGCGAATACTTTGAAATATGCGAATATTCGCGAATGCGAATACGAATATTCGTTACATCACTAGTAGGTATGTTTAAGATGAATTCAAGAATAAGATCGTATTTAGATTGTGTGAAGAGTAATCCTGCTGGGCTAGCAGTAAGTAAATACATGTAACAATATTAATAAGATGTAGGTATATGTAGCCTGCTGGCTACCCCACTTGTGGGATATGCCGTGATAGTATAGTAGTAGTAGTAATAGTAGTAGTAGGTATATTATTGTATTTTGGAAGTCTATGATATTCGAAAACTAAAAATTACTTAAAAACTAATAACAGTGACTGCTGATGACCTGTTATTTATTATGATAGGTCAATAACTTCCTGTTATTTGGTCACAATTGTGATTTGCATGTCTTTCACATTGATAACTATATAATATTTTATTTAGAAATATAGTTATACTCGTACTGTATATACCGTGATATTGAACTTTTATTATTGCTTTATACACAGAAAACAAGATGTAATGTAAATGTAATTATTATGTACTAGAGATGTAACGAATATTCGGTACTGTTGAAATAACTTTATTTCTCGGATATTGCAGGAGTCCAAGGACTCCTATTTATCCGTTTAGGTGACGATTTATTAAAAAAATTAATTCTCTCTAGTCTAATACCACTATGCCAGTGTTGGCATCTCCGATCCTACCACGTCGGTGGGCACAATATACACGAATATTCACGAACATTCGGTAACGATACGGTAGCCCAGCGATCGGCAAACTTATTCGCCAAAGAGCCAAAAATATGTACATTATACCGATCAAAAAAAAAAATGAGAGCCAAATCTGTTTATTAATTTAGTAAACCTTCATTTTAATTTTAAAACTTATTTTCAAATTTCACGTTTTCTAAATTGTTCTCTACGAATTTGACTCTAGGCTAGGCCTTCAGAGCCGCACTTTGCCGACCACTGCGGTAGCCGGTTTTGTTTTACAATGCGACCGATTCAAGCATCAACATGGAATGGAAGTTGACCGGTGTGGTAACCAAGATAAGTGTAAATAAGTTACGTCGGTAGCCTGGAGGTATAGTCTCGGCCTCGTGAACAAGGGGTCTCCCAAGCTCCCCTTTCACGACACAAGCTTTTAGTAGCTTACTGTGAAAGATGTATAAGGTTGTATTTGGGTTTATAACAAACAAAACCAGGATATATCTTTAAAAAAATGGTTTAAGTATACAAAAAATAATAAATGAGGAAAGAATGACCAAGAATATATATTTGGCTCTGAGTCAAGACGTAGCTGTTCAAGGATACTATACTATACTATACCCTCACGCCGTATCCCAAGTGGGGTAGGCAGAAGGATCAATTGGCAAAATCATATAAACCAGCAAGGTGACTCTTGGCACAATCTAAATCTTGTCTGGATCTTAGCCCTACGATACGTGAAGTGATTATAGTCAAAAATACGTGCATGGTAATCTTGCGGTAGCTGAGGACAGTCGTTTTCAACATTTACATGAGTATTATGGTTGTATTATGTGATGTAACCCCAAGAATGTACCAGGTATTGGTGTACACATTAATTTTGTTGTGATATTTATAATTTTTAAGAAATATATCTTCTAAATTCGTCAAAAAAATTATCCGACGTCTGATAAAAATGTCCTCCACCACTTAAACCATGTGTGTTTCTACGTCGATTTCTATAATTCCCGTTTATTCCCATAATGAGCAGGTCTGCGTGCCTGAATTTGTGACCAATCCAGTTAAGTTTTTATCGGCTAATCTTTTTAAGGCGAGTTGCCTTCTTTCGCCAACAATGATAATATGAGGTGGTCGATAGTCTAATGGTAGAGCCTAGAACTTCCAATCAAGAAAACAGGGTTCAATTCCTTCCGCCGCCGACCTTCTCCACCTTTACAACACAAGCATAAAGCATAGTGTTAAAGTTTAAAGGGTGTACTTGGTTTTAAAATAAACTCAGACACATCTTTGATAAAAATCTCGGTGCTATCCGTTATCCGGTTTTCGGTCAAATCGCTATCGTCCATCACTATTTATTGCTGTTTCTTTTTACCTACAATAGTAGTATACCTAGTTAGTAACATCATAGCGACAGTGAACCATCTTATACAGTGTTATTATGAGTTGTTCTTAGTACAGTATTTATTTATGTTCTCCGAAGTAAGTAAGTGAAAGTAAATTCAATACACATCTACCTAGCAGTACCTACCTATAACAAGTCTAATAGGTCGGTAATACTTGCGGTACACTAGATGTACATAGAATATTGATTTGGAACTATAGATAAGTATTTGAGACATGAGATAAGTAAAACGTGGAGTCTTCGGTATAGAAAAGGTGTCCCATTATTTTCTGCAAATTTTTCAATTTATTTATTTGTATTAAGGCGAATTACAGATGTTTGATATACATCAGGCGTCGGCAACCTATGGCACGCGTGCCAGGCTTGGCACGCGATGGGGTTCTGAATGGCACTCTACAAAGTAATCAGGGAAATCGCGAAAATATCGAGACGAAGTGATTTTTAAATAAGAGAAAATGTTTAATTATAATTATTTATCTAACGTGGCTCGCAATAAATTTTTTTAATTTATGTTAGAATTTTATGTTATTTTTTTAATAAATATGTTTAAAAGATAAATTTGGTATAAAATTCTTCTCCTCTAGAACCCCATTATATAATTTAGAATTAAGGCGGCACCCTGAATCATATTGGTAGAGTGGCTTGGCACACCACAGCTAAAAGGTTGCCGACCCCTGATATACATAATCAGTCAAATCAGTAAAATTCACACATCTGTTTTCCAATATGTCCTATAAGAGGATGACATGAGAACTGATGTTCTTGTAACATCTAGGGGTAAGTGGTGGGAACCCCTCTCTTAATGTCCTATAAAAGGCAGGTGTAAAGTCTCACTAGACGAAAATGGATGATTTATAATATATTGCGCCGTTCAGTGATCCGTGATTGTGACTTCTCCTGAACAGTAATGTTTTCAATTTTCTCCTGAATGTGATAGCAGGCTAGTTATTCTGCCTTAGATCTGCTGGTAATCGGTTCCAGGCAACTGGCACCGCGACGCTGAAGCTCTTCTCTACGAGTTTGGAAGTGTTTGCACAGCTAACTTCTACGTTTTACAAGTTTGTTGACAACAGTGGAAGCTGAGCGTAATGGTCACCTCTGACTGCCTCTGAGTTTCGACTAGTATAAATTAGTGATGTAACGAATGTGTGATTTTGGATAATCTGTAACAATATGTTCTGGTATAATTAGTAATGAAAATTAATGTGAATGATCTTTTTACTTTATTTTCTTATAAAAATCATTATCTTATCTATCATTCATGTCTACTAGAGCAGTGTATGTCTTTCGGAAACGTCGTAATACGAGAGAAAGGCATGGTAAGATTGAGCTCAGTAAAAATGTCTACCTATAGCAGATATCCCAGTCTGCGGATTCTAACCATTGGAGAGTAAAATGTGTAATTATTTCTTGTGTTGGGTTCTCGAAACAACACAGTTTGTCTGGTACTTTTAGTAGGTATGATAATATAAACTCTATATAAACTCCATAATATCCTTTTTCTATTCTCTCCCTTTGCGCATTTATCTCCCTTGAGATGGGATGCTCCATTAAACGGTACCGAATAAATCATCCAACATACATAATACATACATATCTATTAATAACAAATAAATGATTTAGAATTTAATTAATAGTTGCTTTATTATGGTGACCTAGGTTTCGACTCGCGATATCGTTTTCGAACTAAACCTATAGTTTGAAAATGATACCGCATTTCAAAATCTAGGTCACTACAATAAAGCTATTAGTAAACTCTTAACCATATTTTATTTGTTATTTAAATGAAGTAAGTATTAGAACAGAGTTAAGTACAAAATAAATATCGATAAAAAAAAAACTATACCTACTCTAAAGGCATACAGTGATCGACGTTTATTAGATACAGTAAGTCCACTCGCTTCCCCACTTCTTGAATATGCTATAATTGTATAGATATTTGTATAAGTTTATATTGATTCGTCAAATTAGTTATGTTGTAATTATTTCCTTAGCAAAATCGAGCTTAAAGCTAGTATTTTAATATAAGATTGTTCATCAAACTGGTTGACCCACGCACAACATATTACGTCTTACAATTCGTACCTACCTATCAACCTGCATGACTAGCAGAAACAAACAATAACGCACAAGACATAATATCGTACCTATTTGAATTGATTTCTCTATAAAATTATACTGCGATAAATTTAACAGTAAAGAATGAAAAATAAATAAAATATTGATGTTATTGACCGAAGGTACTTGTTGGAAGTCCATTTCAAGATGAAATTGAAAAAAAAAACACAGTATGTAGTTAACTTCCAAATGACTTTTATTAACATCGCGTACTCGGAGAGTCTCGCTCCATCATCAGGCGATTAATAAAAACATTTTACTAATCGCCTGATGATGGAGTCGAGAGTCTCCGAATACTGGTAACTAGTAAGCGAAGTTAATAAAAGTCATTTGGAAGTTAACTGCATACTGTGTTTTTTTTTTTCAATTTTATCTTGAAAAATAAATAAATAAATACAGTAAGTATCACAGTGAAAATAAACTGTTTTTGTATACATTTTATATTTTTCATAAATACATACTTACATATTTTTAATACACTTTGGCTTAGGCAAGCACCTATGTATATTTATCTTATGTATTGTGTGAAAAGAAAGTACATATTCGTTATTATTTATTAAGTAGGTGTTTTGACATAAGAATGAAAGTGAAATACACGATTATTATTATTATTATTTGATATCTACTATTCTTATAAAAACTACAAGCTAAAGGTGAAATAATAAATAATAAAAATATAGTGAATGTGATGAAAGACAATTAGTGCTGGGAAGCGTGGTCGGCGAAAAATATAATTAATTATAAATATACCTCAGTGACCTTTAATATTATAGACTAGAAACTTAAAGGAAAATTGGTAATGCGATCAAACAAATCATGCAGCTAATATAGTTTCATATCAATAAAAGAGCGTTGATTCAAAAAGATATGTTCATATCTCCGTCGAGTCCCTCGTTGTCAAAAATAGGTATAGGTACTATATTGGTAATTCAAAGAAAAAATCGGTTATGCGGCCGATCATATTTTGCAGCCAGTTTTAAACTAGCGTTGGTTGAGAAAGTTCGTAAGACAGTACATAACAACTTTTGCAACCCTCAGCAGGTATAAAGGATGTCCTATACTTCAGCATTGGCAGGAAAGAGACCATTATAATCTTAAAGATATGGAGTGAAATAGCATAATATTATTATTGTTATTATGAATGTTGAAACACAAAAATTCCGAAAAAATGTACAGCGCTCCAAGTTTAGTATGTCTATGCTCGTTGTAGATAAATTTACTTACTATGTTGTGTATAGATACACTTCATCTTACTTACTGTGTCAAGAGTTATCCTGCTGTTCTAAAATAATATGCAGGAGACTGGAATGTATTCAGTATGAGAACCTAATAAGTATGTCAAAGGATAGATATGTAGTAATTGAATAATGTCCTGTGTGTAATACATAAATGTAGCTACAAGCTTTATACTAACACACTTCATCTTACTTATGTACTATCTTACTGTTCTTACTATTATAATAAAGAGGAAACTCACATAGACAATATCTACAACTATCTACAAAAGGTTAGTGTATATGAATTAGTTGGAAAATATCGCGCTTCTGTGATAAACTCTACCTGTCTTGAACAAGATACTCAAAAACTTAGAGATCAAAGTCTTTAACAAGATAGGTAGGTACTCAAAAACTTAGAGAAGAAAATGATAGAGTTATTCTTTGCCGGAGACTTCATGGAAAAAAATAAACGTAATCCACTAACACAATATTATTGTCGGTGTACAAATTGAACGAACCTTGTTGTATATATTTACTACGGTTTGTGTAGGAGTTGTCAATTTTTAATTCACGAAGAGTACCAACGTAATGTAGCTAGCTATATTACTTCAACTAAACGACTCTCTGTCTGCGATATGTAACTGTAGACGCACTAGAATATAATATTATATTACAAGCGTATGTAACCCGGCATCGCTCGGGTTTAATTAAATAGAAAACCTTGCAAATACATGGGTTAAAACAACAAAATCTTATTGAAAAAAAAAGGAGTAAGCACTTACGTGGATAAAAGAAGTAAAAAGCTCTTCCCAATGAGAAAACTTAATTTTTGACTCCCTACATGCCTATATCTTAGTAACAATAAATAGGTAGGTACCTACATCATAAAAAGCATTGCAAATCTCTTCTTAATGAAAAATCTTGAAGTTTGATACCTCACATGCCCATATTTAGGTAAAAAAAATAGGTAGGTACCTACATCGAAAAAAGTGCTGAAAAACTCTTCCCAATGAAAAATCATGAAGTTTGATACCTCACATGCCCATATTTAGGTAAAAAAAAATAGGTAGGTAGCTACATCGAAAAAAGTGCTGAAAAACTCTTCCCAATGAAAAATCATGAAGTTTGATACCTCACATGCCCATACTTAGGTAAAAAAAATAGGTAGGTACCTATATCGAAAAAAGTGCTAAAAACCTCTTCCCATTGAAAAATCTTGAAGTTTGGCACCTCAGATGTTCACATTTATGTAAAAAAATAATAAGTAGGAACCTACATGGAAAAAAAAGTACTAAGAACCTCGTCCCGATGAAAAAGCTTGAAGTTAAGAAATCCCACATATTGGTAGGTACCTACATGGAAAAAGTGCTAAAAACCTCTTCCAAATGTGTAAAAACTCGAAGATTGTCATCCCAAATTTCTATAAGAAAAAAGGGTAAACATCCCATTTCGTGAAAAAATTGTAGGCACATAAATGTTAAAATATTATAATTGTCCACATTCGAATTTGTATTTTTGGTTTCCAGTGCATAAATGGGTATTTGCTATGAAATTAAAAAAGTCAAGAATAAATTGTCACCTAAGTATTTACTCTTTATTCCCAAAAAACCTTAAAAATGGATTTTCTGCATCCTTCAATATTTCAGAATATTTTACTATCAAATATTTCATAATTTATGTAAAAAATATTAGGTGAAAATAAATAGGTTCCCACTCATTGAAAATCATTTAACATTGTTTATGGATTTTATAGGTAAAACTATTATTATTCTACAGTATAGTTTTCTATGGTTTCATAATGTCTTCCATTATGAAAATAGCCCAATATGTCAAAAATATGCAATTTTTATTCACGTAATTCAAGAGCTTTTCTCATTAGCAAACACGATATTTTATTACGAAAATAAACCCTAAATATTTAGTTTCAGAATTGTTGTATTAATTGTTACATCCATTTTGATATTAATTCAATACAATGAAAAATGTTTGACTGTGAATATTGCTATTTACTAAATCTTGCATTAATTTTACATACATTTTGTTGCTAATTTTGTGACATGGTCGCATTAAAATTAAAATATCTTTATCAATACGTAAGATATTTAAAATGTTTCTAGCCTTAAACCTGCCCAGAAGATGAGACCTTGTATAGAGTGTATTATTTTACTTCGGTCTTTCCTAATTTCCGAGTCCATTAAGGACATACATACATACATACATACATACATACGAACGGACTCAAATATTTATGTGTGGATTTACTTATTGAAAATTAGGTTTTGCACACAATGCAATACACGTATTGAATAATATCTCCATTTGCATATCAAGAAAATAATAATTATCGCTTGCAATACCTACCTACACACAAGTAAACGTTACAAAATACGACAGAATACTTAATTACATACTAAAATAATATAAGAAGCACTTGACGCACTAGTTTCTGCTCCCTCAATTAGATATTTAAGTAATATACAAAATTAGCCGATTAATTGAGTTTTCTAAATGCATACGTCATGTTTTTGGTCGGTGGCCTGGGATTTTCAATCGAAAGGTCAGGGTTTGATTCCACTCGCTGTTGACTTGCTCCACCTTCTCGACACAAGCATGTTGCTTACTATCAAGTTGTCTGGAGTCTTGGAGTGTTACTGGATTTATTTCATATTTTAAAACATGTGTGAAACATAGGATGTTGTACACTGAGAAAAATACTCAAAACGAATCATTGGTACGGTACTATCAGATTAGGACCAGAGATCGTACAAACGATTCATTGGTATAAATCTATAATATTCACTCTTCGCAAACAAATCATTGGTAAATTTACCAACAACTTGTTTGCGAAGAGTTAATATTATAGATTCGTACTAATGAATCGTTTGTACGATCTCTGGTCCTAATCTGATAGTACGTACCAATGATTCGTTGTGAAATTTCGTTAGTATTTTTCTCAGTGTATCCAGGAGCAGAAAGGGATGATGGTTCTGAAGGGATCATATTATGGATCGCATGAATAGCGACAGGATAGTCCATATTGCTGCGAATGAGACAAAGGTCGACGACTATCAGGAAGGATGATAGAAGAACAGCTAGTCTTCAGCGTCACAAGAGGAGCCTTATTCCGAACAAACATATCACTGATCTACTACAAGCATAATATAAGAAGAATGATGATTATTTATAAATTTGCATACCAAGATATCACAATATATTTCAAGAATAATGAAACAAATACTTTTTTTGATAAGTTGAACAAATAAATGTATATAATCTTAATAATATAGGCTAGAAATCCAATAAAAATACAAAGGATAACAAAAATGATTCATGTCAAACCTTATTAATGAAAACAACAAGACGTTCAATAGAAAATAACAACTCAAATTATATGTTTCGATTATTTATTTGATATAATGAATAAAAAACACATGTACGATAGGTACCTATTGTATAAAATATGTATTGTATTGTATTATTATATTGGATTAGATTAATTATGAATGTGATTATCGTAGGCGTCAGGTGAGGTTATTGTAAAATTTGAATGGGACTTATGTGTGTGCCTTGCGGAACACCGTACCTAACACATCATTGAATATTCATAACATGGAGTGTAATATGACTTGTTGCAATAGTATCAATATTATTTTATAGTGTTGTTAGTATAATACTTTACGTTGTCTCTTAATTTTTACATCCTTGACTTTTTAAAGCCGATGGACATATTTGGCGATGTCGTTTGTACAACTCTTTATGACTACTGATTAGTATAAAGACACACTTTTATTATTTTAACCAATCACAATTTAATAATATTAAAACTCTTTTTTTTTATAATGTACGTGTTTAAATTTAAAAAAAAACACTTCAACAGTCCAAAAAAAATCCACTACACTTGTCAATTAGCAAGAGCGTAGGTACATATTGAAGAAAAACCCACCTCACATCCAGATATCTCAGGGTCGTTAACTCTTAGTTATCCGCACATTCAAACCAAAAATTGTCCTCACAAGAGCGTAGGTACACAGAATATTTTTCAGAACTGCGGTATTACTCTTGACACAATCTAAATAATTATGATCTTAATCTTGTCTTGGTCTTAAATTCTATGATGCGCGAATAGTGACTATAGTCAAAAATACGTGCATGGTAATCTTGCGGTAGCTGAGGATAGTCTTTTTCAACACTTACATGAATAATTATTATGGTTTAATTATGTGACATAACTCCAAGAATGTACCAGAGATTGTTGTATACATTGAAAAATATTTACTAAGTAAATTAACTTTGCATTAACATGAGAAGTAAAAACTAAAAATGACTTGGGGATGCCTAAGCATAATATGATTATTATATTATTATATTGGATGATTTATTCGGCGCCGTTTAATGGAGTATCCATCTCAAGGGCGCGGGAAACTATGTTGGAAGAGCGAAGTCTTCAGCTTGCTCCTGAACGTTGTAATCGGCTGGTTTTTACGGAGGTCCTCGGGGAGTCGGTTCCAAATGACGGGTCCTGCGACGCCAAAAGCCCTATCATAGAAGCAGGACTTGTTTGCTCTGTTGTTTTCGTCCAGCATGTTGGTGGATGTCTTAGCTGAGCGTAGAGGTCTACTTGCAGGTGTTTTGAGAACACAGAGTTCAGAAAGTGACTGAGGTGCCATTTTGTTCAAAGCTTTGTAGACTATAAGGCACAGTTTGTATTGGACCCTTTCACCTACTCTTAACCAGTGTAACTTTTCCAGCAAAGGTGTGATGTGGCAACCCTTATCTTCGCGGAAAATAAGCCTTGCAGCGCTATTGAATGCCATTTGTAGACGATTCAGTTGAATTTGCGGCAGTCCTACATATAGTATATTGCAGTAGTCAAGTCTAGAGACCACAAAAGCAGAGATTAATGTTTTTATGCTATCAGGAGTGAGGTTTTTCGACACGGAGCGTATTTCGCGGATGTGGTAAAATGCAGAGCTCACCGTCTTTGAGACTTGGGACTCCATAGACAGTGCGCTATCGATTCGTGCCCCAAGTATCAAGACTTTACTGGACGGTAGAATATCCGTGTCGGCTATCGAGATGGGATCTATATCCAAGAGATGTTGTCGGCCAGGTGATGCGACCCATAAGAATTCCGTTTTAGCTGGATTCAGCTTCAGACGTCTCTTTGCCATTAGATTAGATAAGTTTGTTATACATTCAACGGTCCTGGCCTTGAGATAATTTTTCTGTGATGATGATGACATAATATTTGTCGATGGACAATATTTTGTATGTTATATCGTCCCTCTTCTGACTAACAGTTGTATTTGCTAAAATGTAAATTGTTCAGGAGAGCGTTTTTAGTGTTTTGCCAAGCATTTTTCGTCTCTCCTAGTTGTATGATAAATATATTTAATTATTTTATTTGTACCTATTCTTATACATATATCTCAGAATCATTTTTGTGATGAAATTTTGAGGAATTTGTATATACGACAACACATTTTATTCAGAGTAATTTGTAAATACTACAAAAAATCAGAAAGCTGTTCCAGGATAACGGTAACAGTTACAGGTGTGATCTTCAGTGAGACATGCAGGGCACATATAATTACACATTGGTGATCATAACTCGATTTCGCCAAAAATGCCAGATACGACAGTTAGTCAGAAGAGGAACGATATGGATGTGGACGGTGGGCATTACATAATATTAACAGCTAGACTGGACTGCTAAACATTATTTGTATTAAGTACGAATAGATATGTTTGTATGGAATGTTATCCAGTTGTGAAGTTGTGATGAATGTGGAACAAAAGTATCTAATGACTAACTAACTGTGTATGTAATTGTTTAAAGGTACTGTATATTAATGTTGTATGCATCATATTGAAACTATTTCATACTAGCTGACCCAGCAAACTTCGTACCGCCTAATAATCAATCAATGAATAATCTATTTATAAACTTCCGTAATTGATTATTTGATTTTATTATTGTAATGTAAGATATTTAAGATCACAGTCCAAAATCCCCATAAGGGATTAAGCAAAATAATATAGACTTTGTAAACACATTTTTTATTAATAAAAGTTAAAAAAAAAAATTATCCAAGTGCGTCATCGTATGGTGTAAAAAAATAAAATTCATTTATGTTGAACAATTATACTTAACTCAGATTTGTTTATAAATTATCTGCTGTATGTAATATAATATGTAGGGACTAATTTATTTTTTAGAATAAATTTATAAATAATCTTATCCATGATTTTTTTCAAAATTGAAATTTCGGAACCACAGATGTTAAATTGTATGGATAACGATTCTAATTTGAAAATTTATACAAAAATTATTCTATAAATAATAATAAATCTATAAAAAAAACATCATAGTTGATTTTGTATAATTCTCCATATTGCATTTTTTATTGAAATTAAAAATGTATAGCGAAAATAATTTTCTTCGTAATTTTCTTCCCGTGAATTTGTAAGATATTATATTATTTTAAAAGCTAATCGTCTATTCGGGGCGGAGAAGAATCCAACAAATCAGAGATCATTCAAATCGGTGCAGCCATTCTTGAGTTATAAATGGTGTAACTAACACCACTTTCTTTTATATATATGAATTGTGTATAGGTCTATGCAGTAATAGACAGTGAGTGAAGCAGACAAAAGGAAGGAAGTATGTAGTGTAATATTTATATTATATTCGGTGTGTGGTTTATCTACAGATCTACACCATTACAACATCTCCCAAAAGTGAGGTGACGAGTAGGCTATTTGCATGTAACAATTACAAATCACTCGTTACGGGCGGATTGCTGGGAAAAACAAACATAAAAGGCTTCTTCACGTCACCAATAAAAAAATAAGACATTCAGGATGGGTGGAATATTAACTCATCACTGCTTAATTGAAGATATTCAACGTCTTATCCCGCTGAGTCCCCGGCAAACAACAGGGCTCCCGCTCGTATCTCTTAGTTTTCGAATGTCCTGTAAGAGGCAGGTGTCCTGTAAAGCAGTGTTCCGCAAAGCGTGTGCCGCGGCACACTGGTGTACAGCGGAAAAAGGGCAAGGTTTTGTGCAGATAATACACCTGAAAATAGTTGAGAGCTATGTGAGCAAGGCGCTTTGTTAAAAAAACATTTGTTTTTTTCTTTGGTGTACCTCTAAAATTTCTTGATTTGATAGGTGTACCTTGAACACAAAAAGTTTGCGGAACACTGCTGTAAAGGACATAATAAAATATAATATTTAAGACATTTCACATCATTGGTTCAACTATGAGATGTGCCACTAGCCCAGAATGTCTCAACTTTTATTGGCAAGATTAGGACAGTTTGCATTTGAGTCCACTGGATATCCTGCTTGTGGGAAATCGCGTGATGGTATTTTCACAGTTGGGCACTTGAAAACTTACAAAAAAAGAGTGGGAGATATATTCTTTTCCGGGGATTCCACGTAGCGTCTATTTCCATACCTATATATACCTACTTACCTACTCAATAACACACCTAGATTCGTTGTTATGTGGAGCTACAAACTATGTATAATATGGTGACAGTTTAGTCGCGAATGAACTCAAACATATCTAATTATTATTCTTGTAGGTGCTATAGAACTGTATGGATACATAGACACATTTGCAGAAGTGACTAATCCATTTATATTATATATCTGTAGGCTGTAGCACTAGCAACATGCAATAGAAGTAATAATATGTAAACGTCGCCGCCCGATAGTTAAATTAGCCACCTGACCGAATGCCTAAGTGGAATGCTGAAATACCGGGATTCTATTGAATGTCTAGCGGCTAGCCGCTTCGGCGTTCATTTTGTCAGAAGTTAGCCCGTTTGATGAAATTAAGTTTATTTATAATAATATACGCTGAACATAAACGCTACTTCTGGAAGATTTTGTTTGTAGAAATGTGAAAGCCATGAATAATTATTGTAAATTGTAATTTGTTTTAAGAATTTTGATCCCGTATTTAGATGTTGTGTATTAGTTTAAGCAAACAACTAGCATGTAGAAAATACGTAACTATAAGTTAGTTTAAAGTTTTTATTCTAAAATTATGCAGTCAGAGGACATAAACGCTTCGTAGTTACGCTTAGGGAGGGTTTTGGCGCGGGAATACTTTCAGGTAAACCTTGAACCCTCTCTTTGTATTCCTGTAACATCTATATATGAGAAAGGGTGCAACTCTTAAACTAATGTGTATATCTGACTTGTTGATTGAAGATTGTTGATTTTTTGCGTTTTCTGGGTCTAGACTAGACGAGACTTCTGTTAACAATTCAATTGTAAACCGGTGTTTAACTATCCGCCTAGCCATTTAATTAACTGGCTAATTCAACTATCGGGCGGGGACATAGATATATAAATAACATAACATTATATTTAGTTCAACTAAAATACCGCCATATATTATATCTACGTGTTAAGAAGAGGTAGTAGAGATATGTATGAGCAGAGCATACATTTATGTATTGTTTGACAAACTGAGTAAATTATCCGTTTCAGTACATTGAGTACATTACATTACATGTAGTCACACATAGATCACACATTCACACACATTATTTTATTTTACACTATTATAATCGTCAACATATCGCCCTTCTACGCTCCTCTCGGAAGCACAGGGCAGAAATCGACCTCCTCTATTCAGAGCGTCTTTACTGCCAATTGTTTCATCTCTTCTTACACCCCTTAAGTATATACCTACACTTTATTTTATTTATTCATCACAAACAAACGCCAACAGACTCAACATAATAGCAAAAGACATGAGCAATGCTGTGCCCCTTTACAGGCGTAAATGTGCTATTTCCTGAGTCACCCCTCACAAACCCCCACCCACGCAGGAATCCCCGCAGGTATCCACCGAGACCACAGACGCAAAGATGCCGATCCACAGACACCAAGAGGGAAGCCAATACATTACGGGATTTTTTCATTCCTTCATCATCCATCCGCTCTACCATCGCAACTTACATTCTATCAACAACACTCTCCTCCCATCCACTTACATATTCCTCACTTTATCAAATTTTACATTTAGATATACCTATTTATTTTTATTTATTTGGTCAACGGAACACTACAGACAATACATATATGTTAAGTACAATAATACAATAATCAACAATAAGTATACAATGCAATGTCCAGTTTATAAGTGTTCATATATTATTCTGTTAAATCAAATCAAAGCCCAAATGGTTGTCATACATAATTAAAAACAATAATAAAAAGGAAATTAAGAGTAAAACACAAAATTAATAATCAAAACAAGCACTTAAAATAATGAATGCAAGAGCAATTTCAAAGTAAAATCTACCTACCTTTACAAAATAAAGAACAACATACCTATAATTAATACAATATTGAGTGTCATGGGAAACAAGAAAATATGAAAAGGGATGGAAAACACTGATAATCAAGAGAAGCAGAGAAAATCAAAGTTACAGACCGCTACACATAACCTACAAAATTGACATTTTTAAAGTGCGAGCACTGCCGGCAAACATGTCAATGTCACTGAACTTGCCATTATTTATCTAAATTTTGTGCTTAAATAATGCCACTGATTCTGATTCCCAATTTGACCGATACTGATGACGTTTTCTTACATAGTTAAAGATGAAGAAGAGTATTATACTTACTTCTACAGCATTTCATTAAAAGGCGTAATTATTTAGAGTAGAGAGACTGTACTCTATTTGTTTGAACTGTGAAGCAACCGGCAAAGAAATGGTCTTCCAGTCTATACCGTAAATTTTAGAGTGTCCTGTAGAAGACAGATGTTTGAAAAATAAAGACACTGTACATCTTAGCATCATCAGCTTACATGCAGCTGGTCTGCTGGCTACCCAACTTGTAGGATATGTCCCGATGGTATAATAGTAGCAATAGTTTATATTCACGAAAATAAATTAGATAGGTATATATACGTACTTATAGTTATACACAGTAACTGTTATAAATTGTCATGAACTCAACTGGTATAATAATGGTAATCCGTAATTAACTTTAATTAATAACAACTGTACCTACCTCTACTGAACTGTTGGGTTAGTTGGAAGATATTGCCATTCTGCTATAAACTCACCCATTACTCAAAATTATTAATTCAGTTAGTTGTTTTTTTTCTATTATACTGTGCAATGTTTTTTTATAATGTTCAATAGACAAAGAATTGGTCTCCCACTCTTTCCTGTAAGTTTTTGAGTGTTCTGTAAAAGGCAGGTGTTCGAAAAAATAAAGACATTTTCCATACTAAATTCAGCGATGAGACTCTCTACATCTTAGATTCGGTGTTGAGATTTGCCATCCATCCTGAATGTCTTAATTTTTTGTTGGCATGGAGAGGACAGCTTGCATGTTGTTTGTTACATGCAGTTGGTCTGCTGGTTATCCCACCAGTGGAATATGCCGTGTTGGTAAGATAAATAGATAAAGTAGTATTTTTTTTATTATTCAAGATCGTATTCACCATTTTCTCTAGGAGTTAGGGGGAAGCAATTTAGTAATTTGGTTTAAGGTTTTAGAATATTTTACGAACTCCTTATTTAAAAAAAATGTTACATATTAATTTATCTGGCAGCTATTATTCACGACTCAGATAATCTGATTTAATATGGGGACATTTTTTTGGTTTATTTTCTAAATTTGCTTCGTTCATTGAATCACTCCTTGGAATAAATGGTCCATGTTTTAATAATAATATTTACTCAAACAATAATCAGAGATAAGATATGCAAAAGTTCTCAGCAAATACATAAACACATTGGATATTATATACATACATAGGGACACTCTGTATAATAGAAATCCTGGAGAAATTTCAAATTCTAACTCAAGTATTTTATTTTTACCAAAATATGTTGGTAAAGTAAAAATGCCTAGGTGTTATTTGGGGTACTATTTTTTTTAGACAAATACCTGTCTTTTTACGGCCAAAAAAGTGGGATACCTATATGCAATTTGTACGAGTATGTATTTTCTTTGCAGCACATAGACTGTATGACATGACTGTGTGTTTATCGTGTCTTCTTACTATCTGGTTTTGTGTGTATGTTTTACGTGTACACACCATCAACGTACATATATAGATTAAAATTCAATAGAGAAATTGATGATGCGACCAAACACATTGGTGTTGCAAACCTCGAAAGATATTGATTGTATTTTTTAATGGTAGGGATTTTTTGTTTTTTATGTCCCAGTGCGTTTAATATCTTAATTTTCGCGGCAGGTTTTCTCACAATTTCAAATAAGACAATCATGCATTACCTCTATCCGCTAGCCAAGGGTGATCGTTTGTGACCTCTTGGCTTCCACCCTCAGGTGATAGGGTCGACACGGTGCAAGAGATGCTTCAGAGACTACAAAGAACATGGTGGAAGAAAAAAATAAGAGGATATAATTTTATCAGTTATAGATGATGTGCAATACTTAAGTATAAGTAGGAAAGAGACCACCAATATCTTAATGTTATGGAGTGAAACTACATAATAATTATATTGATTTTGTCTATCTATCTACCTATATTCTCACGTCGTATCTCAAGTGGGGCAGGTAGAGAGAAGAGAGACCAGAACACCATATAGATCTATTCTTACATACCAACTTCTTTCGTCTCTTCTACATTCGTACAGATTGATTTTGGAACATACAAATTAGAATTGCGTTACTACAGTCTATAACTCTATACCATACAGGTCAATGGTACATAATATACAACATACATTTTCATTCAAACACGCCAGAGCAACTTCATTAGCAAATATTGCAAATACACAAATAATTTAGGAATGTTTGCATTTTTAATACTACTTGTCTGAAATGTGTTTTCATTTATACACGTACTCGTAAGCGTAGGTAATACAAGTTAGTAATGTTATACCTGATGTAAAATACAGTGGTACCTTGACATACGAGTGCCCCAACACACGAGTTTTTTGAGATACGAGACGTCATGCGAGCGATTTTTTGCTTTGAAATACGAGAAAAATTGAGATAGTAGCTATTTAATGACACTTGCCTAACTCATTTCCGGAACATTCTGAAAGGGAGGAAGAAACAAACCTCCTTGGACATGTTTTTTTTTTAAACTGCCTACAGGTGAGAAAAACGTGGCGAAAAAGGCAAAGACCAGTGAAGAGAAAAGAAGTGACGAAAATTAAGCGAAAGTAATACATAATAAATCTAGTTTATTTCTTTACATTCTCTTTTATTGTTTTTGTACAATATTTGTCATTTATAAATACATTTTTCTTATTCAAAAACACATAACAAAAATAACTGGGGTGACATTTTGGGGGCTGGAACGGATTAATGGCAGTTCAATTAATTTCAATGGGGATATTTGCTTTGAGATACGAGTAATTTGAAATACGAGCAAGGTTTCGGAACGAATTAAACTCGTATGTTGAGGTACCACTGTATAATGTATAATTGGTGATAATATAGCAACATTATTGACAAACCGTATGATGTCATGCGTTAGATGCCTATATTAATAAAAAGCAGAAAACATATTGAATGTTGTAGATATAATATTATAGTAATCAGTACAAAGTAGTACCTATATTATATAAAGTGTTCCATTTCTATAACTCGACAGATAGAAAAGTCTTATATTCGAGAAATCGTCATTTTTGTAATTTTGTTATATTTATATTATACCTACTTTAAAAATACAACAGAAATTGAAGACATGCGTTGTCTTTGTTCCGTTTAATAGTTAAATAACACGAAATATTTATTTGTGGAATGGAAAATGGGTACTACATTATTTTTTTTTTCATTAACTAAATAATTTTTAATTTTACGTAGATGGTCTTCAAAACGATTGCCAATTTCCCCTAAATATTGAATCGTTACTGATTATATCTGATACAATCCATTTGTCTCTTCTCAAATCGATAAAGGCAAATTTTATAATAATTCTCTAATAACTATCTTCTTCCTGATGATTTAATAATATTTAACGGCTGTTTTGGCACAAATCATCCTTGTAGGATGCTACGCCATAAGAGAAAAAAAATGATATAAAAAGGGAACCGTGTATTTTTCATAGTTATTTGTTTGTGGAGTTGGAAGAGTGGTATTGATTATGTGTGTTACCAATTAAATAAAAAATTTCGACTTGCGAATTGTGGACGAGGACAGTCGATATAAATTTAATAAATAATAATAATAATAATAATAATTTTATTAAATAATAATAATAATAATAATAATTTATTAAAACATAAATATCACTTACAATAATTGAGCAATAAAATAATACATTTTTTCTTTTCTAATACAATTACTCCCCAAAATTGAGCGTAGCTCGTGCTTTGGGGAGAATAATATAATGATATAATAATACGTGCCCTTTGAGTCACCGGGAAAGAATGAATCTTCCACTCTATTCTGTAATATTTCAAGTATTCTACTGTAAAATACTGAAATTTGTAAAACATCACGTCAATTCAAGGGACATTAAAAAGTTTTAAAACCCCTCTTCCGAATGTCCTTTAAAGATTTGCAGCTTGCCTATGTTCCAAAGGTAATCCATTTCAGAGATTGGGTCCCGCACCGCAACAGAAAAGGCTCTATTACCTCACATCCTGATATCTCAGGACTCCTATTTATCTGCACATTCAAATTGAAATTGTCCTCACGGACGGGCAATTGGACGGCTGCCAGTAGGGTTACTCTTGACACAATTTAAATGCGATCTTAATCTTGTCTTGATATTAATCACACGGCACGTGAAGGTACTACAGTAAAAAATACCTACCGAGCTACAGCTACCGCGAGATTGACTTGCACGTATTTTTGACGTAGTCACTTCACGCATCGTAGGATTAAGATCGTATTTAGATTGTGTCAAGAGTAGCCCTGCTGGAGAGGGCGGTCAAAACCATCGTCATGGAAATCTTTTCTACTACTACTCTTACTTCAAAGTCCTTTTTGGAGGTAAGTAAGTACTCCAGTAGGCCTAGTCAAAACGTATTTTAGTGTTACGTTTTCGTTCAAACGTTGACGACATTGCGAGAACGCGTCAATTTTCATAGCTAAAATACACAAGTAGCTACGTAAATTGACACGTTTTCGCAACGTCGTCAACGTTTGAGCGAAAACGAAACGAAAACGTAACGCCAAAATGTGTTTTGACTAGGCCTACAGGTGACTCGATATACAAAGGCTGAATTGACGCATAATACTGACTGCCAGATATAAGATGATTAATTATTATTGTCTGGTTACCTCTCTTTATGTAGGCGTTAGTTTGCACAAGAGACACAATATAGTCTCTCACTGTATACAGTGATGCAAGTAAATAGATATTTATACATAGATCTATAAATATGTAGCTGTAATATTGTCACATTGCATATAAATGATTAATTCGCACCTTGGCAAATACTTCACCTACACTCAATGCATATTAAATAATATTATTACCTACGTAATTACATATATCCACTGTCCACTTCCATAAGTCAACAAGTAAAAATGTCTTTATATTCGAGAAATCGTCATTTTTGTAGTTTTGATATATTTATTTGCTTTAAAAATACAACAGAAAGTGAAATATATCTACCTACTATATAATAATAAGCGCACTGTCAAAGACATACGTTGTCTTTGTTCCGTTCAATATTAAATTTAAACAATTCGAAATATTTTATTTGTGGATTTGAAAATATGTAAATTATTTTTATCTATAACTAAATATTTGATATGTAAAGGGCACCGTTTATTTTTTGTAGTTATTTGTTTGTGGAGTTGAAAGAAATGCGTTGATTGTGTGTATGTATTATCAATTAAATAAAAAAATCTGAACTGTTTCATAACTCTTCAACTGAAGTTCCATAACTCTACAAGTCGATATATAGATAGAAAAAAATCATTTTTATTGCATGCAAAATTTTACTTATGTGTATAGTACCTACAGTGTTTTAAGAAAATGACAAAAACTATTTTACAAAATAGACCATTAAAGGATGACGTCACAGTAAAATCATTGAGGGGCATCAGGCATCCCAACACAACAGACGATTACGGTGTAATATTAGGTGGAACGCCTAAAGAATACCTAATAATCAAATAAACTGTCAGTGTCGATTTTGTTATTATTTTGTCGTCTCACTTTCTTTTTTTTCTCTTATGGCATAACATCCTACAAGGATGATTTGCGCAATCTGACTGTTTGCCCCCCAAGCAAAAGCAAATCCATAGACAAGACCACGTGACCTTTAATGGTCTATACTTATGTCATAAAACCAAGATTGTTCATTATTCATTAAATCTGACTAAGTCCACATTGAATCGACTTATTTTGTATTTTATATGACATTATTTGCGCATATTTTTTCAATGCCATTTCATCAGATGAAATAAAACAGGTTTTTAGCAAACAAATTAAACGATTGCCTAATTATTGCTGACAGAATTTGAAAAACTAATAAATTCATTTAACATACCTATACCTGCTGTACAAACGAAGAAATAATGTGAATAAGCATTACAACTACTAGGTATACAAGTATTTATATAATTATTTTTATTGTATGTATCAGTGTTTGATTTAATAATTTTTACATACTTAATATAAAACGTACAGATATTACGAGTATGCTGATTCAATTTTATTTTTTCATGGCCATTTTGTGATGACATTATTTTTCACTAAATATAAGTATCACCAGAGTACCTAGACACATTGCATTTGGCGATCGACTCCAAACGAACTTTTCGACAATGTACATAATTATATAATGTTATGGTACATTGTCGAAAAGTTAATTTGTAGTCGATCGCCAAATGCAATTTGTCTAGGTACCCAGATCGCTCCTTACGAATGGATGATCTTCGATCAAAGTAGGTATATCATAAAAAAATTATTACGATAACAACACAGCATAATATTATCCTACACTCTCCGTGCCAACAAAAAATTAAGACATTCAAGATGGCTTTTTTTCAAATTACTGATTGGTATAATAGTACTGGGTGAGTTTAATTTTTATACACCAGCATCGTATAGTCGCTCACGTCAACATATTGTGCTGTTCTATCCACCTACAAGCAGGACGAACATTCTTACAGTGTCACCAATAGCTAAGGCAATTTGACTGTTTAATACTATTTCCCCGAATATAGACATACATATTCCACATAACGTACGGTGAATTTGTAAGGAAAGTAGAAACACTATTGTACTTAAATGTTTGTTTCCTCTGGGATCGCATTGTCAGAGAGCTGGCTGAAAGCTGTAATGGTTCCAGTAGAATATATATATTTGCATTTTAATAATAATATTAAAAAAAAACATAAGAAAACTTACCAATTATTTCTATCTGACGAATTCCAACACAAAATGTAGTAACTTCACATAGGTAATAAGAATATGCACTAAATAATAATTATGCACAATATTCAATAATATGCACTTTAAAAACTTCACTAAATAGGCACATATTGTATGTATAATATGCAAAGTGCCTATTTGATGTAATATATTAGTAATGTAATGTAATACTGTAAGTAAGTACCTCTATATTTAGATGTATATGTATCGGTAAAACTTAAAATAATATATCAACAGTCCTTTATATAATATATTATTATTATGTACAGTACGATTCGTTTTATATGTTCGTTTTATTCACTGAAACAAAAAAAAAACACCATATATTAGTTTCACATTGAAATATATTATTATACTGTACTTTGCCCTCACACCTTATCCCAAGTAGGGGAGGCAGAGAGAACAGAACGCCTTATTTATTTATTACTAAGCGATAAGCGAAAGGAGTATGTAAGGATAGATCTATATGGCGTTCCATTCTCTCTGCCCACCCCACCTGGAATATGGCGTGAGGGTATAGTATAGTATAGTGTTTATTAAATATATGGCTAATGTCTTTTACAAAGAATATTACAAATTAAAATAAAAACATGCTTTTAACATAAAATATCACAAAATATAATAAAAATACAAACTTCACACCCATTCGAAGGTGGTGCTCACAAACAATCCAAAGAATAATTACTTATAATAAAACAAAGTATTTTTATATTTCCATCTCAAAAAAATATATCTATATACATCTCATGTATTTATTTGTTTATATATCTTAATTGTTTATTCAATTATTTTTTATATAATCAATGTAGGCTAGCTGGAAGAGATCGAGCCTTTGCGATAAACTCGCCCTATGTTTATTGATAATATCTTATTTGAATGCATTTTTCTATAAAATTGTATGTTTTGTAATCAATGTGCAGTAAAGAATGAATAAATACCTACATAAACTATTACACTATTCTATACCTCAATACCGTATCTAAGTGGGTAGGCAAAGAGAATGAAACGTCATTATTATTCAACGGCATTTATTTTATTTGTTTTCATAATTTAAAGTATTTCAGTTTTTTTGTGGTTTTTATTAGGTATATTTTGATTGTATTGGTAGGTATATATTACATAGCATGTACAGACAATTCACACAGATCGAGCTAGTCTCAAACTCAGATATGAATCTTGTATTTATTTTTATTTTATTTCTTCAAACAAACAGACAGCTTACATACATTAAAATATAACAACACATTTTACAATATTTATAAGCCAGTGAAATTTGCCTTACTTTTTCTTTTCATATTGACACACTACGAAAGTAAAAAGTAACTATGTACATGAACACAAAAAAAGAACAATATACACATAACCGTACTAACGCGATGATACACATATATTATATACCTACAATGTACTTTTCTTTGTTTAGTTATTTTTTATGTAAGGGATTAAGGTTGACTGGAAGACGGTTGCTCAGCAACAAGTCCGCCTTTTGGTCTAAATTTGTTAATTCTCATGTTGTGTAATGTTGTGTTATTTATTTTACGCGGCGGCAGAATTGCCATCCACACTTCTCAGCATTATACAACCAGATAAGTCTCCATATGATCAGTCATGGTCACACAAAAACTTAACAGTCTAATGCCGGTAAAAATTCACCTATCCAGATATACAGGATATCAAAGGATTAGGCTCAAAACGCGGGATCAAAATACCAGCATTGTGCCTGAAATATCTGTGTTCAAAAACTTTTTTACAATATTACAAGTGTTTATTATAATAGATTTTTGAATTTTAATATACAATTTAACCGGTAAATCTATTTTTTGTAAATTATTTATTAAAGATTTCGGAGTTACCCCTGTAGCTGACATGACTAAAGGTATTATATAAACGGATCTAGAATGCCAAATATTTTTTATTTCTCCTGCTAGTTCTGTATATTTACGTATTTTTTCTGCGACAGTTGTTTGTATATTATGTGTATTTGGAACAGCGATGTCTATTAAGTACGTTATTTTATTACGTTTATCATGTAATACTAAATCGGGTCTATTATGATGTATTTGTCTATCTGTTATTATGGTTTTATCATAATAGAGCCTGTAATTTTGATTTTCTAAAACCGGTTCCGGGTTGTATTTATAATAAGGTATTACTATTTGTGAGTTTAAAAGATTATGTTTAATTGCTAAATTTTGATGTATTATTTTTGCGACATAATTATGTCTATTGGTATACTCAGTTTGAGCGAGAGTGGAACAACCCGAAACTATGTGTTGATTTGTTTCCGTAATAGACCATTAAAGGATGACGTCACAGAAAAATCATTGAGGGGCATCAGGCATCCCAACACAACAGAAGATTACGGTGTAATATTAGGTGGAACGCCTAAAGAATACCTAATAATAAAAAAAACTGTCAGTGTCGATTTTGTTATTATTTTGTCGTCTGACTTTCTTTTTTTTCTCTTATGGCATAACATCCTACAAGGATGATTTGCGCAATCTGAATGTTTGCCCCCCAAGCAAAAGCAAATCCATAGACAAGACCACGTGACCTTTAATGGTCTATAGTTATATTTTGGCTAGTAAAGATTTATTTATTATCATCAATATATTATACAATATAACGTCTTAAATTCAGGGATGACGTATGCCACCCATCCTGAATGTCTTTTTTTGGCACGGAGAGGACAAACTGAACGCTTATTCCTTGCAGTCTGACAGCTGCTGGCTACCCTACTTGTGAGATATGCCGTCGTGGTGTAGTAGAAGTAGTAAGAGGTATTTATCATATATTTTAAGATTTTGAAAAAATTGTAGGTAAATGAATATATTAGAAAAAAGGAAAAACATTACCCCTTACTTCATTTTATGGCAATGCACCCGCAATCGAGTGAAATATGAGCATTACCCCCTAGAAAAAAATATTATAATTAATGTCGCTGTAATAATAATAATTATAATTATTAGAATAAAAAAAAATACAGCCCCCTAGAAAAATAATATTATCCAGAACTATTTCCCTGATACTCTTAAACGAGTGGATGGCCTTTGAACAAAGAGTAGAATAGAATCATATATTATAATACCACAGTTGAATCACAGTGAAAGATTTGTAAGAAAAAGTTGTTCTCTGATAAATTTTCCACAGTTTTTTCATAAGATAATATTTTTTTGAGTGTTGTTAAGTATTACGTAGGTACCTACCTACACAGATATGCGTGTGTTTGATGTATTTTTACAGCACTGATGCATCATGTGACATCACTAAATATTCAGAACTGAACATTTTCATGAGTAATAATGCTTAAACAGTGTCGGTCCTAGCTTTTGCGAGGACCCGGGTAAATCAAATTGTGCGGGGAACCGGTCAAGGCAATTTTGCGGGGACTCTTGAGACAATTTAGTGTAGGAATTTCAGAAATGCCTTTTTTCTATTTTTCATAATCAATTTGAGATATGCGTCATATGGAGACCCATGTGGACAGGATGGCTGAAAAAGGATTGCCCGCATTGCTGTAAGTAGACACCAGCTGGTTCACGTTCACTAGGAAGACCACCAAAAAGATGGGAGAATAGCTGGTCCTCGGTGTCACAAGAGGGAACAACTTCCGAAGCAACAGATCAATGATCTACTAAAAGAGGTAGATGAAGAAGAAGTGTTTGAGGATACTCAGGATCTCTTCACTTTGTACAGGAAATTTACAAAAAATAAAATAACATTATACATATTAAAATTTTCTTTTCATCTTTAAAATTGATAATGTGCGGTGGGTTCAAGCAGCGCGGGGCCACTGACGGTTTTCTGGTTCGTCCATTGTAAAGACCCGACCGCCACTGTGTTTAAAGTTAAATAAGAAAAAACAAATAAAGGTATTAGACATCAGCTTATCACTCAACAAAAAACACTCAACTGAAATATCTAATATCTATCTGTATCTGTACCATCACGGCAGATCTAACAAGTGGGGTAGCCAGCAGACTAACTGTAATAAAATAATATGCACGCGTCCTCCTCTATATAATCTCAGTGCCGATAAATATAATACTTTTAGGATAGGTGGAATACCATGAAAATTCAATACATCTCCATATCTCTTCATCACGTCACCCCACAAGTGCGATAGCTAGAAAGTCACGAGACGCATTGTATGTACTTAGAAGGAGATTCGCACCAAAATTCTAACTTGCTTTTAAACTTCAGTGGGCCTAGTCAAAACACATTTAAGCGTTACGTTTTCGTTTCGTTTTCGTTCAAACGCGGACGACGTTGCGAGAACGCGTCATTTTTCGTAGCTACTTGTGCATTTTAGCTACGAAAATTATAACGCGTTCTCGCAACCTCGTCTTGTTTGAACGAAAACGAAACGAAAACGTAACGCTTAAATGTGTTTTGACTAGGCCTACAGGGCCCGTAGTCAAAACACATTTTAGCGTTACGTTTTCGTTTCGTTTTTGTTCGAAGGTTGACGACGTTGCGAGAACGTGTCAATTCTCGTAGCTAAAATGCACAAGTAGCTACGAAAATTGACACGTTCTCGCAACGTCGTCTACATTCAAACAAAAACGTCACGCTAAAATGTGTTTTGACTAGGCCTGCAACAGATGTAATTTTAGACGTTCGGGGTGGGCTAATTTTTTGGGTTAGTTGTATATTGCGTCTCTGCGATAAACTCGCCCTTCATGCAATTTTTTTTGTATATAGGTACCATGTTTTAATCTTATTGTTTTTGTTTAAATATTTTGTACAATAAAGTTTATTATTATTTTTTTTGACGTTTTTTGCTTTGCTAATTGCCGTCCATATTTCTCAGCATTCTACAACAAAATAAGTCTTCTTATGATCAGTCATAGTTACACAAAAACTTAACAGTCTAATAATACCGGGAAAAATTCACCTATCCAGATATACAGGATATCAAAGGATTAGGCTCAAAACGCAGGATCAAAATACCAGCATTGTGCCTGAAATATCTGTGTTCAGAAACTTTCTAACAATATTACAAGTGTTTATTATAATAATTTTTGAATTTATATGTATAAATTAACCGTATTTTTATTAATAAGTTTTATTATTGGATCTTTGGATTAGTTGGAAAATATCTTTCGATCATCTTTGCTATAAACTCGCCCTCTGTGTATTAATTATGTATGTTTAATTTGAATGTATTCCTCTATAATAGTATGTATTGTAATCAATGCACAGTAACAAATGAATAAATAAATAAATATACCTATACAATCTTAAATTTACATATTAGGTCTGATAAATTTACTAATGAAAAATTGCTGTAGCTCCAAAACCGATACAAATGTAGGTATATGAAACAGTTTTCTTCACAATATTCACTACTATACCATCACATTCTACAAGTGGAGTAGCCAGCCAGGACATGCTGCGTGTAATAAACATGCAAGCTCCGTGCCAACAAAAAAATAAGTCATTAAGGATGGGTGGCAAAACGTCACCGCTGAATTTAAGCAAAATATTTTTTACATATTTTCGAACACCTGCCTTTTACTCAGGAAATTCAAAAACTTACGGAAAAGATTAGGAGACAGATTATTTGCCGGGTGCTCCACGGAACACACATATTGATTTTAATGTTTAATTTTCACCGATAGAAAGAAACAAATTGTAGAATATTGTAATGTGCGCCTTAAAATATAATACTAACAAATGCTTGGCTAAAATTAGCATGAAGGAAATAGACTGTAGTCAGTGATATACACGTATATAATATGCGTGCTATAATGTGTATACAACTCAAATAAATTTCAACAAATAAAAATAAAATAAACTATATTTACCAAATTTCGTAGAGCGCTCCCACATTCACACGATCCCTTACTAACCGAGGGATGTTTCCTTAATATTTGTAAACATTATCAAAACCCTGATACACCGTTTATCAACGTAATAAAGTTGACGCTCGAGTTTCAATATATTTTTTATAATATGTATTGAGGAAAATGTATTTTCTACTCAACGCACGCGCTCGTAAATTCGTGTTGTCGTTCGCGCCTGCCTACTGGCAGTGCGCGTAATTTGAAAATCTTCCTCCGCGCAGCGCACCAAATGATCTATAAACTACACCGCTAAATTGCGCGACTAACATTGGAAAACTGTCTAGCAAACTATAACATATCCACAAAAAGTTACAAGCGTTTGTACGATGTATCCATATTTTCAAATAAATGTTTTTACCTTATTACTAAAATGCGTATGTAATCGATTGTAGATCGCAAACTTTGAATTGTTGCTGTTTGTTTTATTGATTCATCATGTCTATAGATCAATCATGATATTATTATATAGATCATGATTGTCAGTCGCGATCTTGTTTGGGTGGGCGTGTGTAGTATGTAATGTACATAGTAATGTAGGATTATTCATAAATCGTCCCTTTATAATGAATTTTGACATGAATAGGTAAAGAAATAATCATGTCAGATAAATCATTACACTACTACTACTATACCATTACAGCATATCCCACAAATGGGGTAGCCAGTTAACTAACTACAAGTGATAAACATATAGGTTGTACTCTATGTTGTAATAAAAAAATAAGACATCTCTGAATAGATCTTCCACTCTTTTCCGTCAGCTTTCGAGAGTCTTTTAAAACTTACATCCATTTGAACCAATCACAGGTCTTTACTCTTTATCAATTCAAATTTTCCAATTCCAAAGAACAAACTGTCATTTGCATGCAAGCTCACTTCCTTCCACACTATTGAGATGCAAAACTCAGCTTCAATGTTCTTGGATTGATGAGGATTTGTAGGTAAACCACTCAATTATTATAAAGACAAGTATGTTGGCATTGATATTTTGCAAACTGTGACCAATTTCATAGGAGAACTATGGCTATAATAGGGGAAGTGTCTCTACAATCTTACTTACTCATTGAGATGAAAGCCTTTTATTTATTGAGAATATTATTCGACAGAGAGCTCATCTACATAACCAACAGGCTGTGCAAACTCCCTTTAGTAAGAAACAGGAAAGGTATTCCGATGCTTACAAATCGGCTGAGGCTGACATAAAGTGCACTTCGTCCATGGTACGTTCAACAATCCCGCCAATTTATGGTTCAAATAATTATATCATCGGCTTTACTCTAATACACCTTAAGTCAGATAATATATATCTAATTTAACAGGAAGAACAAAAAACTTTTTTTTTAAATCATCGTTTGGATTGAATTGGTTATTTTCCACGCAGTTTATACTTTGTAAAATTGACAAATTATAAAAAATCTATTACTGTAAAAGGATCATGAATCCATCATAAATTTGAAATAAAAAAAATTACTTGCGGTGTATTAGAATTAAGCCAACAATATTAAGCATCACTGTAGAACATATTATATTATGTAAACTAACAGCAGCCATCTTCACGATTACATTCGGGTTGGCAATCTTCAACATTGAACACCAGATGGCACTAGAGAATGATACTGTTCTCCTATTAACAGTGTTGCTATCAGTAGTTTGTAAATCTTAAACGTATTTTGCATTTTACTGGATATTCACACCTGCTGGAGTAAAGATATTAAGCATATTACTCGACAGACATCTCATCTGCTCAACCAACAGACTATGTAAACTCTTTTATCACACAGGTGTGAAAAATCTTTTAAAATGTGAAAACTACCTTTTATTTAGTTTAGTTTTAAAATAAAACCAACATATAAAAATAAGTATTTTATTATTACAAAGTAATCGGGCAGTTATTATTACAATCCTATTATCATGGAAATTATTTATTTATTTAATTAATTTATAATACTTTATTTCATTGCTACATCTATTTAATAATAATATCTGTATTACAAAACGACACAACATAAAATTATTTCACTGACAAATATATACACATACATACATTTACAGCCGAACTCACAAACGCAGAATAATTGCTAATTCAAATGTTCATAGATTATTAGCATCATTCCTATTTTTTGCCTGGTAATTATTCTTTTTAAATTCAAATTATTTTTGACGCATTCTGATCATGGAACGACAGTTGCCATTTGAAAAATTAACAAATTGCATAACGGAACAATATTCAAATTGATGAAATATTTGAATTCTGTTATAACATCAAATAGGTTAATTAGTCAGAGTTAACTATAGACATAGCTAAAATATTATCCAGGTACAAAATATACATTTTCTTTGTGAGAACCGCTGATAGTGTATTATCATTATTTTAATTGTATGAATTACGTATCAATATTTCTGTCATCATTAACAAAATATTGCAGTTTTTTAATAAAGATAAATCTATAAATATAGCAAAACAAGAACACCGTTAATTTTCACACTATTCATTACATGCTCAAGCGCTTTCATCAAGATAGCTTGAAGAAAGCGCTTATGCATGCAATCAGCATGAAAAATAAACAGTGTTGTTGTTCTAATACATTTACATTTTTTTTTAATATTATTCAAAATATACAAATGCACAAAATTTGTTTATTATGATAAATTCAAACCCATACTAAGCATCTCCATATCAAGCAAAACATAACTAGAAGGGTAAAGGTGGAATAGGGGACTAAAGGGTCGTTCTCATTTGTTCACTTTCAGTGATCACTCCGGATGATCCTCCAAGATGAATAGGTGTGAACGGGCGTTTCATCGCTAGTGATCACTAGCGATGACGGAGGAAAGAGATTACCACTCGTCATAATTTTGATGAAAGGTCCTTTCACTGAAACGACCATAAACAAGTTTTATCTTATTATTTGTTTTATTCTCTATGAATTTGCATTGAATGTCAGAATCATAGTACAAAATTATTATGCAGTCGAGAGCTATATTAATTTATTTTAAGTGTTATTTTTCATTTTTGAATTTGTTTAATTATTTTTTTATGAAAATACGTCAAACTACATTCAAAATGACTGAAAGTGTTGACATGGCAGTGAAAGCATAGGATGAACAAGTGTGAACAGACGTGTTCACTTTCGATGAACAGGTTTGACCCTGACACTCTGGATGATCATCCAAAGTGAAGCAATATGAATGCTACTTAAGTAATGGGATTTGAAACATAAACCACAATAAATTTTAGCCCTGTGCTCTCGAGAGGAGCGTTGAACAGTGAGATGATAATGATAACTTCAGGCAATTGAGCAGTAGTTTTTCATTCATTCATTTATACCATCATTGCATTTTCCACAAATGGGACGGCCTGTGGACCAGCTGCATGCTATGAATATGTATGTTTCATTGAATGCTTCATCGGAAACATTATATAAACTGTAAATCCTTTTCGTTTTTAAGCTAAGCTCAAATTAAGCTAAATAAATACCATACAAAACTTGACATTTTATTTAAGGGACATAAAATATTACGGAAATTGATAGCAATATATTTAGCTAATTGATGACAGATTACACACAAAATAATAATATATTTACAGATATAGTATACAAGTATAAAATGTACAGCGTTGTACTTATATTTTATAGTTCATTACATATTTACACAAAACAGATATATTGCTATAAGTGTGACAGACATTACATTAAATATTGCAGCACATTTCATTGCTGAATATATACAACGGAATATAGAAATCATAAAACAATATATTTGGAAATGTAAGTTTCATAAAGCAATACATTTGGAAATTTAGCAGTAAAGTGAATTTGTAAAGCAATATATTGGGAGATTTGAAAGTATTGTGAATTCATAAAGCAATTTATTTAAAATAAAGTTTTTTAAAGCAATAAGTACACTGGGATGTTTTAAGTATTGTAGATTCATAAAGCAATATATTTGGAGATTTAAAATAATTGAGAGTTCATAAAGCAATACATTTGGAAATTATTAATACATAAATAAATATACTGACAGATTTTAAAATATTACTTCTTATTACGGCTAAATCATATGATTTTAGGATATAAAATATTTGGAACACTAAATTTTTTAAAAATAAAGACACCGAATGCCTTAAATTAATTAAGCAATTGTACTAATAAATTATTAATCACTCAAAATCTATTTGTTTACACCAGGGATGCACAGACTTATAGGGAACAGGGGCCACTCGGGAAGATAATGAGCCAAGAACGGGTCGCTGCAATATAAATTAACACCTTTCATTTTTTAATTTGTCATGTTCAATGTTTTATTATTTTGCTGCATGACATTGTATTGACCCAACAATTTTTTTATATTTGGCTCCACATTACTTGTCGTCACTCATGAAATTGCTTCCAAATTTTCCGAGAGAGAGATAGAATCTTTCGCCATAGTTAAACTTACAAAATTATCAACTTACATTTTAAATATTATATAGCCGCATAGTGAGGTATGTGCATCGCTGGTTTACACCATCTCGCATCTCCCATAAGTACATCACTCAGTGGACTGACCGCATGTAACGGACATTTACAGGTTGTCCTACCGACACCATAAAAAAAAAAACACATTCAATATGGGTAGCATAAAAGCTGAACAAAAGATGTTTGATGTAATAGGACATTTCACATCAATATTGCCACCATCATACTGTTTCTCTTCCGGCATAGGCAAGCGCCACTTAGGCGCCTACTACACGCACAAGTTCAATACAATACAATATGTTCACTTTGTGAATATTTTTTTTTCTCTTTTTTTTCCAAATTGCTTTAGATTATTGATTTTATTTTTATCATGTTTTTTTTAAGTTAATACTTTTGGGTTAGTTGGAAGAGATCGCGCCTTTGCGATAAACTCGCCCTCTGTATATTGATTGTATTTAATTTGAATGTATACCTTTTATGTAATTGTTTTTAATCAATGTACAGTAAAGAATGAATAAATAAAATAAAAACAAGTAACACCACAGTTCTGTTTGCGCAAGCTTCTCGCACGAAAACATGGAACACGGACGTAGCTACCACACGATACAGTTAAGTACGCGCAAGCCTCATTCTACCCACAAACGTGAAGCGAGACCTATGGTCATTTTGCTTCAAACTGTTGGCGTCAAAACGATGTTTCGTCGAAACGATAAAAGAAAGTGCGGCATGAACACTGAACACCTAACCACACGTACAGGTAAGTACGCGCAGGCAAAATTTCTAGCAAGTCGAAAAGTCCGCAAGCCCCGCTGTAGGGTTTGCGCGGGATACAGTTTTACCAACTACACGCACGGTGTTCCTTTACAAGTCGGCCTGCGCAGGCAAAACTGTGGTGATACTTGTGCGTGTAGTAGGCGCCTTACTCCTATCCTTGCATACACATTTCACTTCCATCACTGTCATACAATCCTCCTATTTAATGTGCTCAGCACACGTCCGTACTGAAGGATATGATTTTTATGGTCATGCCATTTAATTCTCAGACAGCCACGTTATCCAGCAACCTTCCTCTCAGTCATATGTTTTCTAAGTCATTCTTTCCTCATTCATTCCTTTTATATGCCCAAACTAATGTAGTTTGTTCACCTTCATTCTTGTTATTACCCAGCAATCATTCCACAATTTTTACAAATAACACAATTAAGCACGTCTACTTTCGCTACACATTCTTCTCAATAATCTCATTTCAACTTTATTTATACCACATTCATCCTTTACAACAGATTTCACTTCACAAAATAATATTTCAGAATATAATACAGAAACACACAAACTATTAAATTGATAAGATAACGAAGAATAAGAAAATACACATTTGTAGGTTATAAGTAGCCTGATCTCAAACTTTCAATATGGAGATGTCAGGTTAAATTTCCTTTGCAGGCCAACTCCACCTTCACAACACAATGCTTACTGTCAGAGTTATATGGGTTTGCAAAATCACAAACATTTGACAGTAATAAATTATACTATACTATACCCTCACGCCGTATCCCAAGTGGGGTAGGCAGAGAGAACGGAACGCCACACAGATCTATCTTTACACACTTCCTTCGCTTCCTCCACATTCATACAGTTTCTCATACACGCACGTCGATTCCTCTTACTCAACACGCGGCCGTCCTTGAGAATTTGATCCACGTGATCAAGCCACGTGGTTCTCGGACGTCCGCGCTTCCTCACACCTTTTCTTTCAGACAAGTATATCCTCTTTGTCATTCTTACTTCGTTCATTCGTTCAACGTGTCCAAACCACCGTAGTTTATTCACGCGCATTCTGTCCACAACACTCTTCTTGCATCCGCTCATTCTTCTAATATCCTCATTCTTCACTCTATCACGCAGCGTTTTACCAACCATTCTTCTTAACGATCGCATCTCCACTGCATTTATTCCACTTTCGTCCTTCTTCAGCCACGTCCATGACTCGCTTGCATACGTAAGTGACGGTACCAGAATGGTATTGTGCACCAGCATTTTAGCCATGTTCGACACATTGCCATTGCTGACAATGGGTCGAAGTGCACCGTTCACTCTAGCACCGGCCACTTTCCTTCTTTCAATGTCCCTATCGCATCTTCCATCCCTCGTAAACATACTTCCCAAATATACATACTCACTTACTTGCTCCAAACATTCGTCACCAACTTTAATCTCGCAAATCGTTTTTTCATTCTCTCTTTCAAAAACAAGAACTTTCGTCTTCATAACATTCATTTTCAAACCATTCAAATTGCAACTATCATGCACACACGTAACAATCTCTTGTAAGTCCCTTTCACTCTCAGCCACAGTAATAAATTAATAATTGTAAAATCAATTGACAAAACAACATAACAAAGAATGTGATTATTTTAAAATAAAATTTTCATATTCACTTACACATTAATATATTCCTTGGAGGTTAAAGTGAAATAGCAAATTTCTTTAGTTCCGTTTCATAAGTCATCTTTGTTCAATAATATGAATTCTTCTGGATAAACTGACCTTATGCACCCTTGTAATACATATTTATAAATGGGGCAGTGGAATAACTGCATGTACATTCAACAAACAGCACTCATCCAATAAATTCAAAAAACTATGTAATCGTAAAGAATTAATCAAAAAAATAATTAAACCTAATAAAATAATTCATTTCAATCTTAAAAACACAAAATATATACATTCAACTTTTAAAACATTGATACACATACATTTTAGTGTGAATTAGATAATTGAGTTTTTATAAAAAGGTTCAATTAAACATTCTACAAACTATATATATTCCCATTCATTCCTTACACCCATGTGATATAAACACAAATTTTGATCTACAAAATTTGAGAATCTGTACTCCGTCTATCTTAATACTTTGAGATAGACGGAGTACAAGAATATGAAGGTAAAAGAAATCATAAATAAAATACCAAACTTTGACAAAGAATAAAAATAAACAATGTATATTATGTACTTACATTAAAGTTATTGAAATGATCATGCAACTTGATGAATTTATCTGAATATGGTGAAATAATTTTCAATGCAAAATAATATGTAATGTTCTAGAAGTGATGAATTGTACAGTGACCTTGAGGTGCTTTGGCACGTAAACAACACTTTAATGTTGTGAATAATAAAATAAATATATCGCCTTATGGACCAACTGAAGAAGGACATGAACTGTGGCACATATTTAGAACTAAAGAGACTAGGTGAAAATGGGGAGAAATGGAGAAGAAAATCTAAATTCGTTGCAGACCAATCCAACGTATTGTAACTCACTATATATCACCTTATTATAGTACGATGTTATGCTACTTATAGTACGATGTTATGCTACGAAATAATATAACAAGTTTTTTTACAAATGTGTCTCGCCAGTGGCAGGCACTACACCATTTTCAAATGACGTCTATTTCATGAGACGTCATTTATTAGTTTGGCCATTCAATCCGTGACGATCTGGTGTCGTTGTCAGTGAGAATTTTGTTCATTCTCAGTAAAAACCTCACAAAAAATCCAGTGAGGATCAAATGCGGCATATTTTGTGATGAATTGATTACTAACTAGCTTTTGGAACCCGGCATTGCTCGGGTTTAAATAAACAAAATAAGCATGCCCATATTTAAGTAAAAAAGATTGGTAGGTATCTACATGAAAAAAAAGTGTTAAAAACCTCTTCCTTATAAAAATCTTGAAGTTTGACACCTCACATGCCCATATTTAAGTAAAAAAAAATAGTAAGCTACCTACATCGAAAAAAGTGTTAAAATCAAATGCGGCATATTTTGTGATGAATTGATTACTTACAACTAATATTACAGACTATAATGTATCAAATTATAATAAATAGTTAATAAACCTTGCTAATATCACTGTGCGTCCTAATACTAATAATTATAACAATCAACAATATAGAATAAAGAGTCCGTCGTCGTCGTCTTCGTGGGTGTCTGTTTGTTATGTACAACAAAGTTTACTTTTTATTATTTCTCATCATCGAGTGTTCACATCAAACATTGTCAAACTACTGTTGCCTGACTTCGGGCAATGTGACACTCGCGAAAAGCGAACACTATTTGGTGGGCGACGTCACACCGAGGGCCGAGTTCAACAGTCGCACGACGTTCTTCAACTCCGTGGGTTCATTTTCTGTAACAAAGCAAATGAAAATTAGTGAAGATCAAAAACAAAAAACTACGTCCAAAGCATCTCTGCTCCTTCCACAGTGAATGAAAGATAAATGCCAACTATAAGTAAAAATTCTCACTCAAAATATAAAATTCAAAATAAAATAGTTTTTTTTTTATTTTCTAATGGTACTGTGCATTAAAGATGAATTTTGTATACAACAATGCCTTTATCTATTTATATATCTTCTCCCGGTGAATCCCTTCGGAGAGACAGGGAGAGCGTAATGCCACTTTAATCTGTCCTTACAAAATAATTTCGCTTTCATGCAGTTCCTCATACACTCACGCTGGCAACCCTTACTCAACAGAGAGCCATTCTTTCAAAAAAAAAATGCAAACAAGATGAATCAGTATTAATATTTACCATTAGTGTTAGTGACATCTCTTTCAAGTGACAACTTCTCCTGGGCCACTTGGTAGATGCCTTCCTCTATGGTGCCCCCACTTAGGAACCTGTAGATTGTCACTGGACGAGTCTGACCCATGCGATGACATCTAAACGTGTATCAAACAAAGGAATCATTAAATATCAAATTATTTGTTTATAGATTCAGAAGTGTAACACTTTTCTTTTTACATTTTACATACCTAACAAAGTGGAGATTAAACAGTGCTCAATAATATATTTTTATATTTTATTTAATAAAAATAAAAGAAAAAAGTAATTCACTGAGGAGGGGACTGTATTTTACATTTGGGACAAATCTTTCAGTAGAATAAACAACTTCTACTGGCAAAAGATCTCAATTTGTATCCCATGCCATAAAAAAGATTACAAAAAAAAAAACTATAAACCGTGGAGTCCTCAGTAAAAAATAGCTCTTGACACTCTTTTTTTGTAAATTTTTGAGTGTTATAAAAAAGGCAGATATTCATAAAAAATCACATTTTAAGATATTTAACATTTTCAGTTCAGTGATGAGGTATGCAACCCATCATGAATGTCCCAACTTTTATTGGCACATAGAGGATGATGTACATGTTTATTACAAGCAGTTGGTTCGCTGGCTACCACACTTGTCACTTGTAATGGATTGAAAAAAACTATTCTATGTAACCAGCAATGAAATCTCAAAATGTTGAAATATCTTTATTTCTCGGATATTTCAGGAGTTCAAGGACTCCTATTTATCCGTTTAGGTGAAGATTTTTTTTTAATATTTGGACTCTCTCTATTCTAATACAACTATGCCAGTGTTGGCATCTACGATCCTACCACGTCAGTGGGCGGGGGACCCGGCTGACGCAGCAGATCCCATTTGAGACCCACACATCTACGAATGTCTTAAAGCGTGAAGCGTTTGTGGCATTTAGAAACACTTCCCCAAACCAGATGGGTCGAGGAGTGTCAACAGTCATACCCAGAATCATTTCCTCTCTTGCATCCATCATCAAAGGACATTCCCAAAGGATATGTTCCGCATATTGAGCTCCTGTCCCACATGTGCACCATGGATTATCGGTCAATGCTAGCTCAAAAAGTTTACCTCTTAACTGCCCATGTCCAGTGATAAGCTGTACGGAAAAATGGTCAAGGGACAAGTAGCTCATTCTCAGTCTTTCACGGACATCTGGAAAGAACTTGTAGACAAGTCTACCCGTTCCTCCAGTGGTCCATCTGTCTTGCCAAACACTCATTGTTCTCTCACGAATCCTGCCGATTGCCCTAGATATATCCCTTATCCCGGTTCCTGCTTCAACAGGTATACCAAGATGTTCTACACGTCTTCCAGCCCTGACACCCCGTCGAGCTACACAATCTAAAATTTCGAGATCTGCCGGTAAGACACCAGCAATAACTGGAAGGCCATCACTTGCAGCCGTTCGGTAGGCACCCGTTGTACTGAAATCTCAAAATACAGCTAATACAACACACGTACCTGTCCTCGGCTTGCTTGTCATTATAAGGATTGAAGTCTATGTCGTGTATGATGACCGTGTCAGCCGCTGTAAGGTTGATGCCTAACCCTCCAGCCCTGGTGGATAGTAGGAACACAAAGATATCAGACTCCTCATTGTACTGGTCTATCAGGTCCTGCCTACAAAACACACACAACAAAATAAATTATTATTTAAGATAATATTATCACATCTAAAATGCAATGTCAGATCTACTGATTTTACAAAAGTTACTTATTTAGTCGAAACGTTTTGTAACACATCATTTTATTCTACATATTTTAATGTCAAAACAGATTGTAATGAACGAATACATATTCTAATGTACAGTAACCTGGTTTGGACTTCCAAACTCATCAAAAATGACTGTGTAAATCAAAACACCTGGTTATAAAATTATTATAAAATATAGTAAATCTCAAACAGTTAGCCTTTATTTTCATAATTTAATATGGAGTTTTACAAAATAAACACCAACTCAATATACATATATATTTTTTATTCTATAGTTGGTAGTGGCTGCCTCACCACATGACTTGATTCTAAAATGGTATATATGAGCCCAGCACATGGGAGGGAGAGATTGTTTTGATGGATATTGAGGCCATCTATAATCCTGTTTTAGCTGAATCATTATACGGCAGAGATTATGTATATAGCGGACAATTTACCTGACTGTGACCGCAGTACTCCCATCCAGTCTGAGGTAATGATGCCCTCTGATGGTGAGATAAGGCTCCAGGATGTCCAGCATCATGGTGAATTGACTAAAGATCAGCACTCTGTGACCGTCAGCCTTCAGTTTGGGTAGCATCTCATCTAGTTTCATAAACTTACCCGACTTCACTATATAGTCATCAGGAACTTTCATATTCACTATACTCTGCAAAACAACAAAAAAATATTTATTAATTTTAATAAGACTTTCCCATCATTTCAGATCAAATAAAGATAAATCTATTTATTTATTAATTTACCCTTGTACTCAGCAGAGCATTTTACATGTTAAATTTAAAAAATTAAAAACAAGTATAATAATTTGAGAGACGAATAAAACTAAATTTGCAGGTACAATTTTTTTTTCAATCAGTAATGAAATATAAGAAAATAATAATAAATCAATAAAATGTTTTGTTCCATGGGATTTGAGCGCAATGTGCAGATGACAACCAATCAGATAAATCAAACATGAAAAGGGGAAGAACTGGTAGCACAAGCAGTTGAAAAAGTTCAGAATTTTCTGTTGCTATTTACAATAAGCGAATAAATAAAAATAAAAGTAGAAAACTAAATACTAAATATGATGAAAATAAATAATTGTTTACCTTATATTCAAATGTGAGTTGATGTATTTGAAAGTCAGACATGAAAAGTAAATCTTGGAACACATAGTCGGCATTGTTCTCTTTGTAGAAACTGTCTGCGGCTAGATATTCGGCAATACGCCTCAACTTGGACTCATCATAGAAGTACCTAAGCAGTAGTGGATGATTGGCCAGCTTTCTCATGTCCATCATCATGGACATACCACTCTGCTCGTTGGTGGCGTGGATCTAAAAGACAAACACACAAACTAATTAGAAAGAGATGCTCAGTAACCTGATGGTAGAGTCTCTCGTATTCCTCCTTGCGTAGTTGTTTCAAAGCGTGGGTGAATGCCTAGCTGAATTGAAAAAGTTAAATGTCTCGTTTACAATGTTTAGAGAACAGCTACCTTTTACAAGACGTTTACAATGTTTAGAGAACAGCTACCTTTTACAAGACGTTTACAATGTTTAGAGAACAGCTACCTTTTACAAGACGTTTACAATGTTTAGAGAACAGCTACCTTTTACAAGACGTTTACAATGTTTAGAGAACAGCTACCTTTTACAAGACGTTTACAATGTTTAGAGAACAGCTGCCTTTTACAAGACGTTTTTTCAAAAAAGAATGGGAGACCTATTCTTTTCTGGGGTCTTCGTTGCATATTTAAAATAATGCATGTGCAAATATTTTAATTTTGGCACATTCTAAAAGGACTGCTGAATTACAAAATTAAAATCATTATTCAAACCTTTTATTATTATTATTATTGGATCATTTATATTGCGCCGTTTTCATGATTCAAATCATCTCAAGGGCGCATTTACACTATTATTTCACACAAGCTTTTGTAACCCGGCATTGCTCGGGTTTAAATAAACAAAAACCGTGCAAATACATGGGTTAAAACTGGTATTTTTAGTTTGTAGTACCTATATAAATCTTCAAGTGATTTGCCATGAAAAGTAAAGAAAAATATTAGGCGAAACTAAATAGGTTCTTATGGCTAGTACCGAGGTACTTTTGTATTTATTTATACAAAAAATCAATTAACATTGTTTATGGATTTTTTACATAATACTATTCTTATTCTACAGTATGGATTTCTATGGTCTCATAATATCCTCCATTATGAAAATAGCTCAAAATGTCAAAAATATGCAATTTTTATTCTCATAATTCAGGATTTTTTGTCATCAGCAATCACAATGTTTCATTATGTAAACAGTCCCTAATTATTTAGTTTCAGTATTGTTTTATTTATTGTTACATCCATTTTGGAATTAATTCAATACATACAATGAAAAATGTTTGACTATAAATATTGGATTTTCATACATTCGCTTGGCAATTTTGTCAAGCGAATGTATGGGAATCTCATTAAAATTGTAATATCTTTATCAATACATAAGATATTTAAAATGTTTTTAGCCTTAAACCTGCCCAGGAGATGAGACCTCGTATAGAGTGTATTATTTTACTTCTGTCTTTCCTTATTTCAGAGTCCATTGAGGACATACGCACATACGAACCGACTCAAATATTTATGTGTGGATTATAATACATTGTTTACTATTTTTACTCTACAAATTTGGTTAAATATTATTGTCACAAATTTTGATTAGATTTATTTTGTATGTTTCTATTTTACAATTTAACATTTTAACTTTAGTACAGTAAACACCAAAAACCATATATAATTAAATAAACTACACCATATTTTAGTCAGAATGCAAAAATATATAAAATCAATTAATGTTTAACTATTATTTTGAATTTAAAAGAAGGAGAAGTTATGGGTTCAGGCAGCTACAAGAGCGCCATCTACCCAAAATTATTATATTTTATTGCTGTATTATTCTTAAAATATTAAATTTTATTTTTTGACACAAATAATCAGTTCAAATAAAGGTTTTGATGGCGCAATAAGCTGTTTATCTTAGAAAAATAATTAAATTTAGATCAATAATTATGCAACCATGAAATATAGAAGTATAAGTACTTAGTACTAACCAGTCCATCAGAAGCTGAAAAAGATTTGATAAGGTCCTTATATTGTCTCTGTTGAGAGGCCACCATGGGACATGTGACAGTGTTGTCAGTCTTGGTGGGCAAGTCTTTGAGCACGTCCCTCTTCAGTCTCCGCAATAAGAACGGTTTCATGATCCTCTTTGCCTGGTTAATCTGTGTCTGTTCAAATAGCGGGACGTCATCCTCAGTCTTTTCACTCGATTTCTTCGCTGCGGCTTTCTAAAGAACAAACAAAAAAATATGTTGTATTATTTATAAAATTTACGAAAATAAATATTAACAAAATATTGTGTTCCAAAGGATTAGCAAACATCTGTAGACTTTGTAAAACAGTAGAAGCATTGAGAATTTTTGGGGCGTGTTTTACTGAGAATGTCTAATGATAGTTGGCCGAAAAAATGACTTTTCATTCGACCACAAGGTTTCCAATGGCCCGGACTTCGGATTTCTTTCGTAACACATTGTTCCAGAGACAATGGCATCAGAGCTCTAGGAATATAATGGAAAGAGATGCCTTAATTGGCACAAAATTTATTCTGAGTGAAAGAGGTTGGTTTCTCCTCTACGCTCGTAAGGAGCATTGATTGAGCTGAATTATTGATGAAAAATCTCACGATTCTACTACTGCTACTACTTCATCAAGGCATATAAGTGGGGTAGCCAGCAGACCACCTGTCTTCAGACAAGACATTCAGGATGGATGGCAAACTTCATCTGTGGCATGGGTGGCAAATATCCAGACAAAAATAAGAAAAGCAACTCACGGCATTCTTCTGAAACAAGCTTTTGAGATCATCCGTGTTGTTGGCAAAGAGGTGCGGCATCACAAAACAAAGGAGAGACATCAGTTCCAAAAGGTTGTTCTGTAGAGGGGTGCCTGTTAGGAGAATCCTGTTGGAAGCCTACACAAGAACAAAAAAAAACAATTAATTTATTCTCCACTGTACAATGGTTATAACATCATCATTAAAAAGTATCATAAAATTATCAGTTGCACAATTTAATGCACAGAAGACGAGTTTATCGCTATATCAGAATAATATAAAACGTACTCACTGCTATTCTAACTGACTGTTATATCTAAGTTAGTCCAGAATAACCCTTGGTATAGATATAGAAGGATAGATAAAATATATTTAGTATCGGTTATATCGATGTTTGATAGTGCATACCCTTATTTTGATAAGATTCTCATATCTCTGTGTGCTCATATTCTTCAACATGTGAGCCTCGTCAAATACTACATAGTGCATCTGAGTCACCCTGAACATTTTCTTCTCTTCGGGTGAACTGCAAACTAAATTATATCTGGAGACAAACAAAGAAATTCATTACTAAATGGTACAAATAGATATGATGAAAATTGAGTCTGTCATAGGCAAAAAATATAATATCTTTAGAAGGAGTGAATGGAGAAGGTGTCATGGATAGAATGCGTGTAAACAATTTTCAATGATTTGGACATGTGGAGCAAATGGATGATGAAAATCTATTTATCTAAAAGAACAGGATGTAAGAAAGCACGGATGACCGAAGGATCCAACACGGATCAAAGTCTCAGAAGATGGGTGCGTGTTGAGTTTAATCGACATGCTTGCATGAGAAAATATATAAATATATTACGAAGCGAAGTAATTATATAAAGATAAATCAAATAGTAGTTTCGCTCTCTCTGCCTATCCCAGCGTGAGGTGATAGGTAGACATAATATTATCATTTTTAATAGAAGAAAAGATATATCTTGGTTACACAACATCAAAGAATAGATCGAAATATAGAATGTTAAAGATATGGTAAGATATTGAAGGATCCACCGTCCACCCGGATAATACTGCGGAAATCTGGAGACTTCCAATTATCCGAAATACTACACTTAGCAAATCTTGTCCACACCGAAGATGCCATAGTGGGCAGCCGGAAGGGTTGGCCGGCCAAAATACCCACCTGTGTGGTAAGACAACTTAATATAGTATAAAAATAAAATGAATATGTTTTGGCTACTGACGTTGTTAAGATGACATCCACATCGGAGAGACCCTCCCTGGCCCACTGTATCCGCATGGACTTCCTCTCGTCCTGGTTGCCGTAGTACACCACTACCTTCATTGAAGGACACCATCTGGCAAACTCTACATTCCAGTTTTCTGCAAATATCAAACACAAAATGCAATACAAATACGGGCCTAGTTGGAAGATCTCCCTTGGGATAACCTATCAATTTATTTAATATCACTATTGCTAAATGGAGTTCACAGCAAAGAATGAGACTCCTTGTCTTTACTGTAAGTTTTCTAACATTCTGTAAAAGGCAGGTAATTGTAAAAAATCACTAATGAGACATTTCATATCTTCAATTTGGCAGAAATGAGGTTTGCCAAACCGCCCTGAATGACATTTTTTTCACTAACATAGAGAAGACAGCTTGCATGTTTATCATGCATTGAGTCTACTGGCTACCCCATTAGTGGGAGATGTCACGATAGTATAGATACATAGTTTTTATGTAATTAAAATTCAAATAAATTTTTTATGCAATAGCATACATTTAAAAAAAAAAAAAGATATATCTGGGTTTTGTTATAAACCCACATACAAAATTATACACCTTTCACAGTAAGCTAAAAGCTTGTGTCGTGAAAGGGGAATTTGCCGGAATGGAATTTTATTTATTATCAGTATGCAGTAAACAATTAAATAATAGTTTTTTTATCCTCACCTAACGTAGAAGAAGGCACCACAATAAGATGTGTCCTCTCTGCCTTTTTAGTCTCCTTGAGATACGCAAGGAACGCTATCACTTGAACAGTCTTACCCAAGCCCATCTCATCGGCCAATATACCGTTCACTTTTTGGTTATGAAGAACAGCTAACCAGTTTAGCCCTACCATTTGATATGGAGCCAACTTCATGCTAGAAGACAAAAAATAAAAGGTAAAGTTATCAAATTAAGTTTTAAGCCATTCTAAATGATCCTGCAAGGAGCCAAAGAGGGTCACATAGGACATAGCAGAATGAAAAGAGATGATCAGATTTTGCTGCAAACCAATTCATAGGATTGAAATCATAGGGTGAGAGACATGAATCATTCACAATGATTCTGTATGTTGGAGAGAATCTACACAACATCGTTTTTTTAGTATGACAGTTGTTTTTTGAAAATAATTACATTTGCTTATAACATGTTCTTTTTTTGAACATAAAATCAACGTCAAAGATGATTGTGTTCTTACTATTGCCTGCTACTTGAACTGTTTTTGAAAACTTTTAACACCTGAAGATAGCGACAGCACGCTCGCCAAAAGCTCAATATAAGAACAACTACTAAACAGAGATCCTGATATCCAAAATATATGATTATGACTGTGAAAACTAAAAGAATTATTTGACTACTAATTTTACCCATTCCAAAAATTTAACCCATGAAGTAAAAGACAAAATCAATTATGTTAAGGTGGACTTCATATTTTTTTTTTTTTTTTTTTTTTTTTTTTTTTTTTCAAATTGAAATATCAGGGCTTAAACTTCCATCATATGTACCTGGGTTCCAGTATACTGGGCTGTGTCTGCATACCGCCCCCAGTGGCCACAGCCGTCTCCAATTGGTTGGCCAACATGGTACACTTCTTCATCAGCTTCTGAATGTTGTTCCTGGTCATCAAGAGATCTTGTGTGGCGTTCAATATATCCGTATTCAAATGTTTGCTGTCTTGGAACTTTTGTACCTGACATAACAAAAAAATATTTAATAGAGATATTAATTTATGCCATTTGTGGAATCTAGTGAAGAATAGGACTCACACTCTTTCCAGCAAGTTTTTGAGTGTTCCGTGAAGAGCAGATATTCGTAACATCAATAAAACATGACTAATAAGATATGAACATCTTAAATTAAGCATGGATGAGGTATGCCACCAATCCTCAACATCTTATTTGTTATTAACACAGAGAGGACTATCTGCCTGTTTATTACTCGCAGTTAGTCTACTGGCCGCTCTGCTTGTGGGAAATGTTGTGATGGTAAAAATAGACAAGGTGAAGGTGCACTTACTAAATCCACCCATCCGTTAAAAGGTCTCAGGGACATGATGACCTCAGCCTTCTTCAGAGAACATCCTTGTAACATCTGAAGTTCTGTGTCTTTGGCAGTGTTCAGGAATTGATACACCCTCTTCTTGTCGCCAGAGAGATCATTGGATACCTCTGTGTCTGAATCATCGTCACTAAAACAAATAACAAAATTGAAAAGAATGTTGTGGGAAAAAGAGACTCATTAGGTGTAAGAACGCTCTGAGTGGAGAAGGTATGTTTCTTCCCTGTGGTCCTGGAATGAGCGTTGAAGAGTGATTGAGTTGAGTATTCAATAATTTGGCATAATTAGTTTGCAATCCTAAAAAACAAATGCACACAATAAAACTTTTACATAAATTAGAAGTAGTTGGTAGCCCTGTTGGCCTGACATCTAATCAAAATGTTTGTGATTCAAATTTTACTACCGAGCAATTCCCCCTTTGTGATTTCACAATTAAGATCAACATGAAACAAAATAGCAGTGGTCTTTTTGAACAACTATTATTAGACATTCTCATATAATAAATGACCCAGCAAGGACCATTGTTTGATTATGTAATTAATCATATCGCTCACCTATCAAAAACTTTATCCTTTTTCCTAGAACGATACTCATTATCCGAATCACTGTCTTCTCCTTTCTTCCTTCCCACCTTCATCTTCTTTGCAGGTGACGGTTGTGCTAGGATAGTTCGTGTCGGCATGGAGCTGTATATCTTAGACATTGTGGTGTGACTTCCGTTGCGGATCATGTTAAGGAATTCATTTTGGAATTTAGGTTTGACACTTTTGTTAATCTCTGCTTGTTCCGGATCAAATTTGAGCAGCTCATCGCGAGTCTTCTCTTCGTTCCAATTGTGTTTCATTAATGTAGACTTAACAACCTGTAAGAATTAAAATTAAACTTTAACAAAATACAGTGGAAACACACAACATGAGAGATAATAAATATAATAATAAAACGGTGTTCTGTCAAATGTCGGATTTATTGCACAGACAACATCTTCCAGCTAAAATTATTAATTATCTTCACAATAACAAACCCTTTCTGCAAAGTTCCCAGTAAAGAATAAGACTTCCACTCTTTTCTATAAGTTTTCAATCGTTCTGTACTACTACTACTATTACTACACTATAATAATAATATCATCATGGCATATCTCACAAGTAATAAACTGTAAGCTATCCTATCCACGCCAACAAAAAATTGCGACATTCAGGATGGGTGGCAAACCTCATAGCTGAATTTAAGAATAAAGTGTCAATTTTTACGAACAACACAACACATAAAACATTTAAAATCTTCAATGTAGCAGTAATGAGGCATGTCATCAATACTGAATGTTAAATTTCTTTTTATTAGCACGAAAGACGCAATCTGCATGATAGCACCCAGTTAGTCTACTGGCCCCCCCATTTGTGGCAGATTCCTCAATGGTATAGATAAGCAAAGAAGATGGGTGAATTGAAGCAAATAATAATAACTAACCAAAGTATTAATTTCTGGAAACATCCCCAACATATTGCTGAGCCTTCTGTCCTGCGTGGCCTTGTCCACGGGGAGGGAGGGCTGTGCAGGGACCTGCTTTATGGGAGAGCTGTCACTCTCTGATCCAGAGTCCATTGGACGGATCCTCTTGTACACTGATTGGGGATTAGGTCTTTGAACTTCACTTGTTGATGATGATGATGCCATGGCTGGAAAATTAATTGAATGTATATTGTATTATATTATTTACTTATATAATCTTTTTCATGAATGTATTAGTATAATAATAATAATAAACTTTATTGTACAAAATATATGTATATAAATAATAAGGTTACATGGTATAAACAAACAATTTTGCACAATGGGCGAGTTTATCGCAGGAACATGATATCTTACAACTAACCCATCTATTACTATAATGTTCGAATATGTAACATAACATAACATGTATAGACAATTCACGCAGACCGAGCTAGTCCCAAACTAAGATATGAATCAATGTATTTTGGGTACTTATACGACAAAACACATATATACAATGCACTGAACACATTTACATGTAACACCCAGACCCAGGACAATTTGAAAAAGGTCATTCTTCATTTTGCCCTGGCCGGAAATCGAACCCGGGACCTCATGACTCAAAGGCAAACCTATATAAATAATATGGTAGTGTTAATCATCATCATCATCATCATCATCAATGGCGCTACAACCCTGTGTGGGTCTTGGCCTCCTCAAGAAGTCGCCTCCACTCCCTCCTATCCATCACCTCTCGTATATCTTCAATTGTAAATCGTTTGCGAGGTCGTTTGTAAGATGTTTGGTGTCCGAGGCTATCTTCTTTAGGTTTCGTAACAGTAAGTTTTTATAGGGTGGGGTCGTTGGCCCCACGCCTAACCCCCATCCTGGAGGACCAAGGTTTTTCTGTAGGGGATTTCCTTCCCTTAGCTGGGGAGTTCCGGTTTTATGGCGCCGGAGACTCGCCATCGCCCTCTCTTTATCTGCTATGACACTGATGTTATACAGTGGTCACATTGCCCGGGGTTCACGGGGCCTGTAGACCACTCGTGGACGCTAGGGAGTAGGACTTGTTGGTTTTGCTGCTGATGGTATGCAGCATTGGCGTTACGTGGTATTTCTAGATATACATCTTCCAGCAAAATGAATATCTCCGCGACCCACCAACCATTGGAATGGTAGTGTTAATATTGCATTAATATTACCATATACTGTTAAAGGCTTGGCCCGTATATTGATTTAATAAATAATAAATAAATAAATATAAGTTTGCTAAAAAGCATTTAGTATAAAATGTGCTCCCTGTGGTAAAAAATAGATCTCTCACTCTTTTCGGTACGTTTTCGAGTGTCCTGTAAAAGAGTGTTATTTGTAAAACATTAAGACGATTAACGTTTACAATTTGGTGATGAGGCATACCACCCATCCTGAAGGTCTTATTTCTGTCGGCACGGAGAGAACAATCTACATGTTTATTACAATCTGTTGAAGGGAACATTTATGGAAACAGTTAAACGGTCATAGGAACATGGTGAAAGGCTGGTCTCTGTTATTGTATCTGAACTCCAGAAAAGGGCCTGTCAAATTATATTCACATTTTACTACTACTACTTACTACTACACAATCATGGCATATCTTACAAGTGGGGTAGCCAGCACACCAGCTGCATGTATTAAATATGCAAGCTGTCCTCTCCAATGGGTGGCAAACAATAAAAGAAAAAATATACATATCGACTGTGCTCAGGACAAAGGCATCAAACCACAATTTTGACAAAAGTCATTTTATGTTTTAAAGTCAATCATTTGTGTCTTTTACACATCCTGGCAAAAGCATTCTATTCCCAAATGTCTAGTTTTTATAAAAAATGCAAAATATATTTTTTTAGCTAGGGCTTCATTGCAAATATCCAATAGGACAAAGGACTCAAACAGCATGAGTTAAATTATCAACACCAAAAAAATTCATCCAGACATAATTTTACGGCGAGGTAAAAGGCATCAAACCATATAACCCCAAATATGCGACATACATATCTCTTTAACATGTTGCTTAAGTTTGTCAGGACAAAGGATTTAATCCACATTTTTGTTAATTTTTTGCTTATAACTTGGTAATTTCTGAATATTTTCTCTTAAATTTTTATGACATAATAAGAAAACTACATTACAAAAAGTTGGTAAAATAATAATGACAATAATTTGAAATTTTCTATATCCTACAGTTTTTTGCTTCTCCTATAAAATTTGACCAATGTGGTTTGAATCCTTTGTCCTGAGCACAGTCGATATTTTACATCTTAAATTCATTGGTGTATGTAAAATTTCTTCTTTATTTTTTCGAACACCTACCTTTTACAGGACATTTGGAAACTTACAGAAAAGAGTGGAAGACCAATTCTTAGCCGGGTACTACACGGAACCACATTTTTACTGTGTGTACTAAAAATTATCACACAAGTCTATAAATTTATCAATTTCTCATTGATTCTACACTTTTCTTTGTTCTGTTTAGAAACTGAGTTTTCTAGAAATTGAATCTAGTCATAGTTAAAAAATTAAATACAAATTCTTGTTCTATTTCTATAGTTACTTTTTTAATAGAAAGCGGACAATGGAAAGGAAAATAAACACATAAATGATACAAGGTATTCTAATATGATTAATGGAAGACTATGTATGTTAAATTAGTATTTAGAAAGTGCACACCTGTCAAATGTAAAATAGGTTAATTAAAGAACCACTTCAAGAAAAGTTATTGGAGAGGTTTTGTCTGATGGTAGTAATCAATATGAATAACAAAAATCTAAGTCCAACACATCTCACGCGATCCACTTGTTCATGAAGAGGCGGTCAACAGATTATCACCGATGACAGCGTGTTAAAACATTACCCAACATGCAAAATATAAGAATCCATTTAAAAATCAATAAAATGACTTTAAAAATGTGGTCACTCGACACACGGACTTGAAAAAAACACCGGTAAATCGGATTCTCAACACATGCGCGAAATTATAAAAATATACATAGTTTAGAATCAGCTGGGAAGAGTGTAAACTCTAGTTTATATACAAAATAGTCAATAACTAATGTCAAAAACACGTGTTGTGCAAAGGTTAACAGTTATAACTTGATTTTAATAGTTACTTACGTGTTTCGTGATTATTTAATCCATTTGTCGGATACATTTCTGATCCGTTACCCATAACATTTGGCTTCTTTTGGAAGCGGTACTGTCTGAGATTTTTCAACAAACTTGGACTACCAGACTGGGAAGAATTAGACATTTTAAAAGGATTATCTTAAGTACCCGTAAATCACTTATTAAAAACTCTCTCTTCCGAACACAGCGTCATGTAAAATTATGTAAATAATTACTTAAAAAACAGCGTAAAAACGAGTCACGAAAACAAATCTCTGCGAAAGACAGCCATAACCAAAGAAACGAAAGTTTACGATTTTTACCATAAACAATTCAAAGTTCATAGATGATAAATTAATTAACTTTCACAAAAAATAAAGATATAAAATAAATTGAATTAATATCTCAAATTATGGAGATATTTTTATTAACAATAATTTTCTTAATTTTTTTCCTAATGTGTATGGGTTACCGTTTTTAAAAACAAAAAAGGAAATGATTGAGTTTAATTAACTTGAGCTTATTTTGAGCTTATTTATTTGTTTACTAGCAATACTAATGTAATGTCTATTGCAACACCAAATTCTGCCTGCCAATATAATGTCATTCTGGTTGTCAATTTTGAACATTCGGCATGGCTGATGAGGTGTCAACCGCAGAAATTCCCGGAGACGGGCAACCAAAAACTGCAAAACAACTCGAAAAAGAAGCGAAGAAGGCTGCTAAGTTGGAAAAACTAAAGCAGAAGTTGGATAAGAAGGAGGCGGCTCCAGCAGCTACCAAGGAAAAGACCGAAGTGAGTAACAACATAACCTTATTTCTCTGCAATAGTGAAAGGTTTTTGGTACTTTGTGCAACAATTAATTTATCATTACAGCTGTTAAAATACATTTTCGTTCTATCGTTGGTATTTTTGTCGATTCTTAAAAAAGTTTAATTAATGTTATTAATTTAATCAATATAATCCTACTTAACAGAAAAAAAAAATTATATTTACTCATATGAACATAAATATTTTAAGTGAAAATTGCGTAAATTTCAAGGTACATGCAGATATTTCGCGACAGTGAACTGTCATCATATCAGCATCACATTGTGTCAATATTTATAATGCAATTTATTGTTAGTATTTACTATTGATATTTCATCATGTTGTTATAGGTACTAAGTAGGTACCAAGCAAGGGCATATTATTATTATGTTCTCATATATAAACTCCCTATAGATACAAGAGCATTACAGATTTCATTAACGATCTTTTAAATGTATATATTATTATTTAGCAATAAAATAAATATTGCACAACAAAAACAAACAAAAAAAATGTAAATAAAAACGAAAAACTTTGTAGAGTTTTACTATGTACTTTTATTCAGTGACCAGGTTTCCACATGTCATGTCTTTTTCACTTTTAGTGACATGTGGAAACTTGGTCACTAAATAAAAGTACCTACATAGTAATACTCTACAAAGTTTTTTGTTTTTATTTACATTGCATTATGGGGTTCTACAAAATAAGCAGCGAAAAAATACAAACAAAAAAATATTTTAATAATAAACTAAAATATTCATTCTTCTAAGGTGTGTGTCATAAGCAACACAATTTTTTTCATAAACATTTATTCATTCATACCATCCTGGAAACCACGCATGAGGTAGCCAGCCGACCAACTTTACGCCAAAAATATGCAAGATGTCATTTGTTAGTGTTCAAGTGTCTTGGAAAAGTTGTAAAAGGCTATAGTTCAAGGTAGTTATACATAGTTTAACCTCCGAATCCGTAGAGGTTGCGTCCTTGCCTCTTGAGGGCGTAGACGACGTCCATGGCGGTGACGGTCTTCCTCTTGGCGTGCTCGGTGTATGTGACGGCGTCACGGATGACGTTCTCGAGGAACACCTTGAGGACACCGCGTGTCTCTTCGTAGATCAGTCCGGAGATACACTTGACACCACCTCGACGGGCCAGACGGCGGATGGCTGGCTTGGTGATTCCCTGGATGTTATCACGGAGAACCTTCCTGTGGCGCTTGGCTCCTCCTTTTCCCAGACCCTTTCCTCCCTTGCCGCGACCGGTAATCTCGCTCGAATAGTGTGGTAGTAGTTAAATTAATATTAATTATTAATTTTTTAATTTTTAAGAATTAGTTAATATATAACATAAATCTGTCTAATTTAAATAATTAATTTTAATATTCTTTTATTCCTCAAATAATACCATTAAACTGATTATTTTTATTTATCCTATTTACTATATTATTTACAATATTCTTAACAATAACCTAGTATTACTTTTATCCCACCTTGTTCTTGTAAAACATTAAGTCTAAGATATTTAACACATTCAGTTCAGCGATGAGGTATTATGCCACCCACCCCGAATGTCTTAACTTCTATTGGCACGGAGATGATGACTTGCATGTTTATTTAGTCCGCTGGCTACCCCGCTTTCTTGTTAACTAAATCTTATGTATTATGGCAGGTTGTTTATATTTTTTCAATGTCATTTCTCAGAAAAAAGTGAAGGCAACCAAAGAGAGTGCCGTATATACTGCAGAGACAGCTCCCGGAGAAAAGAAGGATGTGTCATCTTCTATGCCAGACGCATACAGTCCTCAGTATGTGGAGGCAGCCTGGTATAGCTGGTGGGAGAAACAGGGATTCTTCAAACCGGAATATGGGGTGAGTGACACTATTTCATCATGTGGAATTGCGCAATCGTTGAAAATTATTTTCTTTATAGATAACATATCAATAACCCAGTCCCATGAGTCATCAACTCAATATTCTGAGTTAAGACATGTCGAAGTATCATTTTGAAGTATTGTGATCCTCAACCGAATAATATGAAAATAATTAGCTTACTGTGAAAGGTTGTATTTGGGTTTATAACAAAATCCAGATATATCTTTAAAAAAATATGATTATGTAGTACTTGGAATAACTTTGTGAAAGTTCATTTTAATAGATTTAAAATAAAACACTGTATGATAATACTGATGATGGGTATCTACCCGAAAGGCCTCTGAGTCAAATATTTATTCATAGTGAAAGTAATACAGTGTTTTATTTTAAATCTATTTATTTCTATGAAAATAATTAAAAATTTTCAATTTATATATTTATATATTAAAAAATTGGGAGTTGCTGGTCTATGAAAATGAGTGATCTTCTTTATAACCGGTCCCTCAATTCTGAAGCTGGTGGCTAACACACCTAATGTTGTTTACACTTTATCTTCATCAGTTTTGATCCAGCATCATATTTTGCATAATTGAATGAAGTCTACTATAATATGGAAAAATAAATATTGCATAATATATTAAAATAAATATTTCGTAATATAAAAAAATAAATATTGCATAATAATATATAGTATAACATAATTTAAAAAAAAAAAAATAATCATATACCCACTGATGTAGTAGGGTCGGAGATGGTAACACTGGCATAGTAGTAGTACTGACAGACTAGAGAGAGTTGAAAGATAAATAAATTGTCACCAAAACGGTTAAATAGGAGTCCTTGGACTCCTGGAATATCCGAGAACTAAAGTTATTTCGACATTATATAAAGAGTTAATAAATATTTATTGACTCTTTAGATATGTCTCATTTATTTGTATTGAAATTTTAGAGAAAATCCGTCTTGGAGAAGAATCCTAAAGGCACCTTTATGATGGTCATCCCTCCACCCAATGTGACTGGCTCTCTCCATTTAGGCCACGCTCTCACTAATGCTGTGCAAGACGCACTCACCAGATGGCATCGTATGAATGGTCGCACCACTCTCTGGAACCCGGGGTGTGATCACGCCGGTATCGCCACTCAGGTGGTTGTGGAGAAGAAACTCTGGAAGGAAGAGAAAAGGACCAGACATGATTTGGGCAGAGAGAAGTTTGTTGAACGCATTTGGAATTGGAAGGATGAGTGAGTTAAATATTTATTTAAATTATTTATATAATTTTTATAGATCAGATAAATCTAGATTCAGATTTATTTGACATGTCCAGAAATAGTCATAAAGTAACACTGCTTTACCACCTACATTTTTCACATCTCAAATTTTTTTCACAGTCGTATGCTTTTATGATGAATGTATTTCCTCTCAATGTTCTTTAAAAAATATGAAGACTGAATGTGATTATTTTTAGTTTTGTTCATAATTTTATTTGTTATTCATTTTATTTCATTGTGTTATTTAAAAATATTAATAATACCTTCATTTAAACTAAATTAATGTTTATAATAAAATTATTTTATTATAGAAAGGGGCACAGAATCTACGAACAGCTCCGTTCCCTTGGTTCATCTTATGATTGGAGCAGAGTCCGTTTCACAATGGACCCGTCAATGTGCAGAGCTGTGACAGAGGCTTTTGTGAGATTACACGAGTGTGGAGACATCTACAGAGCCAACAGACTTGTCAACTGGTCGTGTACTCTGAAGTCTGCTATTTCTGATATTGAAGTAGATAAGATTGAGCTCACAGGAAGGACTCTGCTCTCTATTCCTGGTTACGCTAATAAGGTTAACATTCATCGTAATCATACTTATTTATTTATTCTATCTTTCACTGTACATTAGTTACAATACATTTATATGATTCAATATACAGACGATCAATTTTTCACTATAAGGCTATGTTCACATGGTAAAATTTTAATGCGCATTTTCAAATCGCGCATCTAGAAACCCTTATATTTATCTAACAACCGTTCACATGAGTGCGCGTCAACACAGCGCTTAAAAAAAGTCTAGACGTGCGTTACCGCGTGTTTTGATACTAATGTAAAGTCCGTTTGCTCTTCATATGAGCGCGCGCTTTCATCGCGATTCCACGTACTATTTTTGCAATTTTTTTAATTTTCGTAATTATAAATTGTTTTTGCAGTAAAATTACTGAATCTGAAGATATTGACATCGACCTACTAATTGATAAACCAGACTGACAAGTAGTGATGAGTACTCTTGCAACGCGCGTTAGCGCTCGTCATCTGAACTCTCATTTTATGTAATCGCACGTCGACGTGCGTTAATGCGCGTTACATGTGAATTTAGACTATTGCTTTGTCTCCCAACTAACGCAGTTTAATTTTAGTAGTATGCAATCAATGAATTTATGAAGATCTTAGAGAAATGTGTGGACATATCATAAAAGTCGCAATTAAACTCAATGTTTGAATATATTTGACAATATGTTAAATGAATGAGTGAATTATTAATGTTTGTTTTGTTAGGTTGAATTTGGCGTGCTGGTATTCTTCGCTTACAAAGTGGAAGGCAGCAATGAAGAGATTGTGGTGGCCACTACTCGTGTAGAGACAATGCTGGGTGATACGGCCGTAGCAGTGAACCCCAAGGATCCCAGATACAAGCATCTGCACGGCAAGAGTGTGGTGCATCCATTTTGTAAGAGGAAATTGCCTATTGTGTGCGACGAGTTTGTGGAAATGGAGTTTGGAACTGGTGAGTCATAATGAATATCCATCCATCTATACCATTATGGCATATTGTGTAATTCATATATTTCCTTGTGAATGATTCTAGCTTATCGAAACTGGTCGCAGACCTCTTAAAATTTAAAGTGATAATTTAATACAGTGTGATAAACTCTTTATATAATCATATATTTTCTATCTATACCATTACGGCATCTCCCAAAAAGGGAGTAATCAATGGACTAACCGCATATAATAAACATATAGGTCATCCTCTTCAAGTGAAATGGAAATATTTATGAGATTCTTGAAGAGTGGCACACAATATCTCTGAATTTTAGGTGTAATGTCTTACATCTTAAAAAGGTGTTAAAATAAATATTAATAATAATGATTTTTTGTCAACACGGAGAGGATGGCTTGCATGTTTGCTACATGCAGTTGGTCTGCTGGCTACTCCACTTGTGAGATATGCCATGATGGTATAGTAGTAGTTACCAAATTTTTTTCCCGCAATAAAAAATATTTTGATTAATAGTGTATATACTTGAAACCATATCAAAACTGATAACATTATTTTACCCGCCCATAAATTTCCAGTTGTAAATTTTTTCTAAAAGTCTTTGATATTATGTTGAAAGTTGTGTATGTGTTATTGTTGAAAATTGAATAGAAAACAATTTGCGGGTATTTCTTGTAATACGAAATATACAATATAAATATTTTTATGTTTCATTTCCAGGTGCTGTCAAAATCACTCCTGCCCACGACCCCAATGATTATGAAGTTGGCAAGAGGCACAATCTCCCGTTCATCACAATATTTAGTGATGATGGATACGTTATTGGCGACTGCGGCAAATTTACTGTAAGTTTACATTGCATATTTTCCTCAGCCTCTGCCTACTAATATTGTATATATTATGTAAATATGGTTCTCCATGTCTGATATAAAGTTAGTTATTATATTGATATTTACCCATATTTGTGGCTAAGATTGTGGCTAACTTCATAGAAGTATTATTTTTCTCCCCAAAGCACGAGCTACGCTCAATTTTGGGGAGTAATTGTATTAGGAAAATAAATGTATTGTGTTATTGTTCGATTATTGTAAAATGATATTGTGTTTAATAAACTAAAAACTATTATTATTATATAACCCAAAACTTTTTGCTCGTTATACACAAGTAAAGCAATAAAGATATCATCTCACTTGCTCTTTATTAATATAGACCCAAGGCACTATTTCAATGACAGTTTGTATGATATCTTTTATATTTTATCAAAAGTGTCATTTTGTGTTTTGCTTTTTAACAGGGTATGTTACGTTTTGACTGCCGTCGTGAGATTCTGAAAGAGCTTGAGACTTTGGGACTGTACAAGGAGACAAAAGATAATGCTATGGTGGTGCCCATGTGCAGCAGATCTAAAGATGTTGTGGAACCAATGCTAAAACCTCAATGGTATGTTTGTATTTTTTTTAATTAAATATCTTTTCATTGATCTTTACCGTCTTTCCCAGACAAAAATTGTTTCTCCTAATGTATTTAAATGCAGCGGAATTTTCTGTTCACCCTCTCAGAATTTACAATATACATGTCTGTTAGATACGTCATGCATAGATGTTTATTGAATTTAAAGTGTTCTGTTAACAGAACAGTCTAGTGAGAATTGTTTTGAACAGAACAGTCTAGTGAGAATTGTTTTTGAACAGAACAGTCCAGTGAGAATTGTTTGGATTCTGAATTTACTGCCTTTGAGCAAATTTATTGCATGTAGTAAATGTACCAAACAATATTTTTATGATTATCATGAAATATTTGTGTGGCACACCTCAAAAGATTCCGAATACAAATCCTCATTTTTCTGACTTACTCCACCTTACTGTGAGGGTGTCCGGGGTGTATTTGGGTTTTTCGTATTTCAAAGTCATTTTTAAATTTAAAAAAAACTAAATGTAGGTATTTTCAATTTATTTAGGTATATAAAATGCGACAAGATGGCAGCAGATGCCATCAAAGCCGTGAAGACTGGTGAACTCAAGATCATCCCCGAGAGCCACGAGAAGACATGGTACCACTGGATGGAGGGCATCAGAGACTGGTGTGTCTCCAGACAGCTGTGGTGGGGTCATAGAATACCAGCTTACAAAGTCACTGTACTAGACGAAAAAGGAAATCCTCAGGTATATTTTTGTGTTTTTTCTGATTTTATTTTTTCATTACTATCATTTCAGAAGGTCTTCTTTCGGAGTGTAATTTTTCAATAATAAAAATGAGGTGATTGGTAGAGTCTTAGACTTCCAATCAAGAAATTTCGAGGGGTTTGATTGCTTGATGAAATCCCCTCTTTCAAAATGAAAGAAATACCTATAGTAAATGCTTTTTTTATGAAAGTTGAAAAAAAATCTGAGATTTAGTTAAAAGTTAAGTAAGTCTTTGATTATGAAAGCCTAGCTGTGATAATTGTGGGCTTTGTATCACCTAGAAATTGTTCCATACCTCTGAATCAGTCTTTGTTAATATTATGTATAAAGTATTTTTTCTCACATCTGCGCTCTATCACTCGGATCTTATGGATAGCCCATTCTGCCAACTTCTGTAGTGAAGTATAAGAGACCTCGCAAGAACAGACATAGGAGAAAGTGGGTGGAGGCCAAGAGGGCTCGCTATGCTGCTCAAGTGAGTCTGCACTCCCTCGGGGCATATTTTGTGATGTACACCTAATTATATTTTGATAACACTCGTAACAATTGATTGTGTTTTTATAAAATATGCATGGTGTGATTATTTTACGTTGATTGTTAGTATACTTTTAGCAAGAAGTTAAGTATATTTTTTTTTGTAGTTTTAATTACGAAATCAATGTAAAAAGTAGTTGAATTATTGAGTAATTTGTTTACGCTTTAAGTTATAATTTTTGACTTCTTAGATTTATAACAATGTTTACAAATGATCATAATTAGTACCATCCCTCACCAGGACGCTATGGCAACGTCTCCGGCTGCGTAGCCAAATAATGCTACGATTGCCAACGTGGCCAATCCGTAGGCACGTGAGTTAGTTCTTATACATTTCGATATGAATTATTTGACTGCGTAGCCGGAGATGTCGCCATGGCATTCCGGTGAGTAGCACTTACTGTAAACCAAGGATGGGCAGACGATCTCGTTAAACTGCTCGATCTCCTGCAACCTATCGCAAAAGGCTTTCTGACAAACATCTGTTTTTTTTTTTTCGTTAGGCACTTGGTAAATACATGCCTTCTTACGAGAAATTAGTAGAAAATATGCAATACTATTCATTGACTTCTACGTAATATGTACCTGGTGGCTAGATAGATATCTACAATAAAATGGCTCTACACAAAAAAATCTGTTTGTGAGCAAATAGCTTGACGTTCAATTTTATTGTTGTAGATGATTAATGGTGTAAGTCTGCCTACCCCTGCTGAAACTATGTATTTCACAAATTTAATTGTAGACGTTTGAGTTCTGTATTAAAAAAACAACAATAATATGCCTAACATTGTACCATTTGTAAGTGAGTCATTAGAAGATATTAAAAGCATGTCATTTTGTTTTTTTTTTTTTTAGTTTTTTTTATTTATTTATTCCTAAACAGTAAATATGTACAAACAAACAAAAAGGTCAACATTATGGAATATAATATTGCCCCACTAGACTAAGGTCAGGGGGCCTAAAATGCCCACATTGAGCAATTTATCTACAATTCATATTTGGTGAAATGTTGCCGTTAAATCGTTTTACAATTCCTAATATGATCCTATCATGATTCATATAAAGTGGCCTTTTTAGCCCCCCTGTTCTGGGGCAATACCAAAAAAATATACAACTTTTACATGTACACTTTAATACAATAAATCAAAACAATCTTAAGAAATAATAAAAAAGTGCATTAGAAGTGTATTAATTATAAATTTTGTTGCGATATGCATTTAGTTATTGAAAGAAATTTCACCTTAGTGTTAAAATTTTTTCTTAATTTTGCCTTGAATTATTGTTATGGATATCCGGTAGGGTAATTGTATACAATAAACATGCAAGTTGTGCTCTTTGTGCCAATAAGAATTAACATTCAGGATGGGTGCTGCTCTCTCATCGCTGTTGACTTGAAGATGTTAAATTTCTATTTGTATTGTTTACAAATAAATATCTGCCTTGTTTTTAGAATACTCGAAAATGCACAGTAAAGTGTGGGAGACGTATTCTGTTCCAGGATATCTAAGGAACATTTTATACTTTCCTGTTTAATTAATAAATTGAAAATTTTGTCCAGGCTGCTACAAATGAAGACAACTGGGTGTCAGGCAGGTCTATGGAAGAAGCCATTCAGAAAGCATCCAAGAAATACGGAGTGGATCCATCTAAAATAAAGCTGGAGCAAGATCATGATGTGCTGGACACTTGGTTCTCATCAGCTCTCTTTACATTCTCTATCTTTGGCTGGCCAGATCAAACTGACGATCTTAAGGTATCTATCTTCTTTTTCTACTTGTAAGTTTTAGGGTTTTACTTATCTGTATCTCGAGGTTTTGTAATCATGAAACCGCATCATCTGACCCTAAACTGAACACTCGCAAACCACCATTAAAGGAGAGAGTGTTTGCAATAGTTGCATATTGTATGAAGATGTGCAATAATTCTCTATTTGAGAACTAACTTTATATAATGAACATACAAACCACGCTCACTGTGAATTAATTATGAATAAAACGCTTATTTATAGTATATCCACAGTATCTTTTTATTGGACGCGAGCCGACTTTCAAGAGCTTCCGCTCTGTAGCCTGATTATGAGAGTCACTGTGGATATACTAGATATGAATTTCCACCAAGTACCGTCGGTTGAAAATATCAACTCACGCTCACTTTGTCATAATGGTAAGATATTCGTAATGGGCAAAATATCTCATCAATTCTGCATCTGAAAGAGGGAGTGTGAGAAAGTGTTGACATCTAAAAAACACTTGGCTTGATCATCATGTGGATCAAATTCTCAAGGACTGCTGTGTGTTGAGTAAGATATATTGACGTTTGTGTATGAGAAATTGTATGAATGTAGAAGAAGAGAAGGAAGCATGTAAAATTTATAGATGTATATAAAAAGGGCAATATCATATTGGCTCTGAAACTGATTATGAAGTATATTTGTTTCAGGCTTTCTATCCTGGAACACTTTTGGAAACTGGACATGACATTCTCTTTTTCTGGGTGGCGAGAATGGTGTTCTTTGGACAGAAACTTATGGGGAAACTTCCATTCAAGTAAGTCAAATATACATATTTTTATAAATGTTTAGAACATATACAATTTTTTTATTGATTAACTATTATTTAAGGTGTATAAGGATGTATTTGGGTTTATAACAAAACCCAGATATATCTTTTTAAAAAAAAAAAAAAACTAAATTTGGGCACAATTCCCAGATGACAAAACAAATTTAGACATCTTGATTGGAGAACTTTGTTTACATTATTCATCACTGCACAAAATCTAATAAGAAAAGAAATGAGAAAGATGTCAGAAAGAAGGAGAATTATATATTCGCCTTGTTTTAATTTAGGGTATTAAAATATGAAATGGTGATCTTATTGTGATTTCTATTCCAGGGAAGTATATCTACATCCCATGGTCCGAGATGCACATGGTAGAAAGATGTCTAAATCACTTGGAAACGTTATAGACCCTATGGATGTAATCTATGGTATCACTTTGGAAAATCTACACAATCAACTGTTGGACTCTAATCTGGATGCCAAGGAAATAGAGAAAGCCAAACTGGGACAGAAGCAGGATTATCCTAATGGAATACCAGAATGTGGTACAGATGCCTTAAGGTAAATTATAAAATTTAGTTCCCTCAAGATTCTATGCTTTATAAGATGTCTGGAACTAGAGGGTTCGCTTTAACTGGCAACACCAGAAAAGCTGGATAGGGTGAGTACAACAGATCTTAAAGGTCACAGTGTATAATGCAAACTCTATATTCCCATACATATTATGAAGTCTAGAATCTTAAGGGGATCCAAAATGTGGAGAGATTCCACTTGTACCCAGTGTCTGCCTAGCGTTTTGATTCTTGGGAATCCCACATTTCATGCAGTTAGTCCGCTGGCTACCCCACTTATAGGAAATGCCATGAATGTATTAATTTGACTCAGATTTTGATTCAGTATGATATTAACATGTTTGTATATTTTTTTTCATATAGATTTGCTCTCTGCGCCATGACACAAGGTAGAGATCTAAACTTGGACATTCTCCGTGTGCAAGGCTACAGATTCTTCTGTAATAAACTATGGAATGCAACCAAATTCGCAATGATGTACTTTGGTCCAGGAGAAACATATGAGGTAAATAATGCAGAATTTTATAATACAACAATATTTTTGTACAATTCTGTATTCTAAGGGCACCCAGTCATCAATTGATCAGGGTTTTTCGTACGATACTAGCTTAAATTCTATCCACAACACTCCTCCTGCATCCGCACATTCTTCTAATGTCCTTGTCATGAGACTTTTGCCCACCTTTTGTTATTATTTTTTTTAACCTATTTTCAGTTACTTTTTTTATCTTTTGGTTAATGTATTTGTACCAACGTTTCCAAAAACAATGTCAAAGCATAAAAATTCAATATTCTTTGCTATTTTACTGTTTATGAGGCTATCCATCCATTTAGGAGTAATTTAAGCACCTTAAAGAAAAATTTAAGTAACAATTGTCTTGTTTATTTCTCAGGTCCACTCTCCATCACAGGATAAGACACTGACACAAATGGACAGGTGGATGTTGTCTAGAATATCTTACGCTGTCTCTACTGTTAACAATGCCTTCAAATCCTACGACTTCCCAACGTCCACCACGGCTTGTTACAATCTCTGGCTCTATGAACTCTGCGATGTGTATTTGGTGAGATATTTAAATATAGAATTCTTTCGCTGTGTTGTAAGAGTCAAAATAAATAATGAATTTTCCTTACTGCTAGTGAGATCTGAATACAGAGACTTTGAACCATGTGATTTCATTCCCAATCGGTTCTTACTACAGTATTATTGAAATCTTAAAAAACATAGATTGTCCATTCAATATCTTAGAATGTCCATTCAATATCCTAGAATGTCCATTCAATATCTTAGATTGTCCATTCAATATCTTAGATTGTCCATTCAATATCCTAGAATGTCCATTCAATATCCTAGAATTTCCATTCAATATCTGTTGATATCGGATGGCAGCAGACTGCTTTTAATTCTTTCTCATCACTCAGAATTTATTTTTTTATTTACCATTCACTGTTGTATAGTATATATCTTACTGATTGATCAAAATACCTAAATTACATTATAAGAGTTCGTCAGTAGCCTGGAGGTAGAGTCTCGGCCTCGTGAACAAGGGGTCCGCGGTTCGATCCCAGGTGCCGGCAAACTCCCTTTTCACGACACAAGCTTTTAGCTTACTGTGAAAGGTGTATAAGGTTGTAAATGTGGGGATTGTAATAAAGTATACATAGGACAGACGTTTAGGAACTTAAAAACTAGAATTGACGAGCACCGACGATGTATTACCAATAACAACTTCTCTGAATTTGCAAACCATATAATAGAAACTGACCACTCTTTTAGCAATCATAGTTTAAAATTATTACATACACACACATACCGACCAACTTTGACAGCACCGGAAGCAATAGAAATTAATAAAAATAATAACTCGACTAAAACAGCTATTAATAATAATAATCTTCCGAATTCGTCTCCCTTACTTCAACTATTCCCCATCTCATATTCCAAGAACTCCACGCCTGAAACCAACACGACCCCACCTACCCCTACACCCTCACTGTAAACCCTAACGAACTTTTATATTTGTTTTTGTTTAATTCAGTATAGATCAGCACCTGATGATGCGAACTCGGAGTCCGCGAAACCGGTCGTGCGTTAGTCATACTCAACAGTAACACAAAACAAAATAATAAATATTTATTTTATTTTATTTGTTAATTTAAAATGAAGTGTTACAAAGTAAATGCCGATACAATTAATGAAACTATTAATGATTATTTGATTATTGCTTTTTAAAATTATTACATAAAATGTTAGATCTATACACAACTAAATAAGGATTATTTTAATGCAATGATTGCATTTTCTGTTCACAGGAATATTTGAAACCTGTGTTTGCCAGCGGGAGTGACACAGATAAGAGTAAAGCTCGGCAAACTCTATTTACTGCTTTAGAGTTTGGTTTGAGACTTCTCAGTCCGTATATGCCCTTCATCACAGAAGAGTTGTTCCAGAGGTTGCCAAGGAAAAATACCACTACACCGTCCATATGTGTGGCTCCATATCCTGTGGTAAGTAATAATTTTTTTACAAAACTTGTCTTCTGTCAATACTTTATACTCATTTACCAATCACATTAACATTGTAAGAATGTTTCTTTCACTATAATCTCTACATAGCAATTGATGAGTTTATTACCACATGGCAATATCTTTCGGCTTACCAGATTAAATTACTGAAAAAAAATATTATCTATTACTAGTACTATAATTGCCTAATTCTTCTTCTAAGAGTGCCATATCAGGTCCCCTCTACATTGCCTATCACCATGGAAAAAAAATCTCTTTACTACGCAATCTGGAACAACTCCTCCACCCGTCGTATTACGGTCAATCGAGAACGTTGTGCAGCCACAACATCTGCCTTCTATCTATTCCTCATCGACCCTAAATCTTGCCTTGTATTATTAGTTGGAGTAACTGATATTTCTGTCTTCGTTAAATGTTACCCAGATGGGTTAATTTTTAAGGGTTGTTTTTCCAAATTAACTAATTTACATTTAAAACATATTATATAGAGCAATGTCACTACCTAGAAAAGGATAGTTAAGAAAGGGATGGGGAGTGGGAAGTATACTTTGAATTACAATATAGGATTTCGTTTGAGGAGTTTTTAAATGTATCAACGAATATAAAATTTCTAATGACAGTCAGAAAGTTGTTCTGCAGCCAATTAATGGAGTCAGATTGTTATTTCAATATAGATTTCAGAAAAAATATTATATTTTTATTTTATTCATTGTTTGTTCCCAGGAAGAAGACTGTAAATGGAGGGACGAGTCATTAGAAAAAGATGTTGAGATTGTCATGAAGATGATTCATTCAATTAGATCAACACGCTCTGTGTACAACCTGACCAACAAGCAGAAGACATCTGCCTACCTTGTCTTCTCTGAGGGAGTGCAGAGTAACCTTGTGGAACTCTTCAGTAGCCTGTCTTCTCTAGCTTACAGTGAACTTGTGAAGGAGGGTGCTCCACCTAAAGGATGTGCTATTTTAACTATCTCTGATAAAATTGAGATTCATCTTGTGTTACAGGTATAGCTTTTTATTTTTTAAACATATTACCGAGATATGATGAAAGGATGACAAAGAGGATATACTTGTCTGAAAAAGGGGGAGTGAGAGTGTGGGTGTCTGAGAGCCATGTGACTTAATCACATGAATCAAATTCTCAAGGATGACTGTATGTTGAGTAAGATAAATTTGCAAAGGAGATGGAACGCCGTATAGATCTATCCTTACATACTTTTTTCGTTTCCTCTACGTTCATATAATTTCTTATACACTCACACCAATTTCTTTACTTGAGAATTTGATCTTGGATGTCTGTGCTTTCTCACACTCCGTCATTCAGATAGATACATCCTCTTCGTTATCCTTTCATCATTCATATGCTCCACATGTCCAAACTATCGTAACTTATTTACATGCATTCTATTCCCAATACTTCTCTTGCATCCACTCATTCTTGTAACATCCACATTCTCCACTCTATCACGCATTGTTTTACCAACCATTCTTCTCAGCGATCGCATCTCCTTTCCATTTATTCCACATTCTTCAACCCTCTCCATGTTTCGTTAAGTGTTGAATGGTATTGCATGCCAGCATTTTAGTTGTGCCACATTTTTTACATTAATAACGCATTTATATTTTATTTTATTCAGGGTTTGATTGATCCTGAAAAGGAAATAGCCAAAATACAGAAATCCTGCGAACTATTAAACCAAACCATCGCCAAATTAGAAACAGCAATGAAGGTGCCAGACTATACCACTAAGGTGCCCGTAGAAGTGCAGAATTCTAACACAGAGAAGATTAATCAATCAAAAGGAGAATTAGAGAGATTACAAGCCGCAATGGAGTCCCTGAAATTAATGTGAACATTAACAGAATAAAGATCAAGTTCTTTTGTGGGTTTGAAACATCTTACACATATCTAAAAGTTTCAGCAGTATAATCATTATCACCAAATTGTGTTAATAATAATTCTGTTTTTTGTTGTATAAATAAAATGTTTATAGAATATTGTAAATGTGTAAATTCGGTAAAGCACGAAAATTATGTTTAACATTTACAATGTCAATGGTTTGCCAACAGTAAAATTTGTTGTACAGCAATTAAAATGACAAGACTATTTACAGGTTATTTTGATACCATAAACAAATAATAAAAGGATGGTTTTTAAAGCCGTTGATAATTTTATGAAAGTCCTATGGTCCAACAATCAATGTTATTGTGCATTCAAAAATGAGATTTATATCATTCACATTGTTTAAGGCCCAATGTTTTATTGTGCCCTTGAGGTGACACTGAAGTTCTTAATTCAAATATTCGAATATAATGTGTAAGATTGAACTTGCGACTTGATATTTTTTACCTTTTTTTATTTATAATAATTTATTGCTGTATGGTCCTAAGACTTTAAACACATAAGGGTAAAACTTAAATTTATTTATTTATACAAATAAATGCACCTTAGTTCAGTGTCTTTTTAGCTTTTTAATATTGCTTTTCCTTTTTTGAAAATAGATTCTTCTGTTTTTGAATACGAAATTGAATTAAAAAAAGAACACATTCAGCTTTAGTTGCATCAATATCCCAGTGAAATTCTCCTTTTTTCTATGGTTTTTAATAATCAGTAGGTACATTTTTCATTTATGTATTTATTTTGAATAACAAACTTATAAAGTGTGTCATCAATTCACATTTTGGCACTCCATCTGTCAAACTTAGTCTCATTTTTTCATACAAAAGTAGGAGCTAAAAAGCAGAATAATTTCAAATACAAGGTTAATATAGGCCATAGTGACCTTATTCTTGATTAAAATCTGCTTGTAAGCATCCACTTGTGTATGTGAAAGCAATAAAAGTTTGACAGATGAAGTGCAAAAATGTCTGCGATGAAGTCACATTTTACAAACGTGTTATATTATTATTATTAATAATAATACAAATCATGCTGGAATCATTACAGCTCAAAGCCAATGCGGTCCCAGAAGAAAATGAAATTAAAGATATATAAAAAATGTAGAAAACACTTCTACAGTATACTCTCAAGCTCCCAAATAAATTAATATATTACAGTTTATGCACTGTAAATTAATTTGACATTTGCCAAATTCATAATTAGAATGAATTTTCAAAAATAGAATGTAAATTCAATATTGCATTCTATTTTGAATACATCCTGAAATAAAAAATATTATCTTCCTTTATTCTTCAAAATATTTACAGAACATTAATTAGGTACATACTTAATTATTTTCTTAAAAAACTGTTTTGTACTAAGCTGTGGTTGTGAAGAATATATAAATACTTATTTAATGCAAAAATGTGTTTTATTTATATTGGATTTTTTTATCTACATCTATCTATCTATACCAGCCATACTCAACCTGCGGCCCACTAAGCTTTCATGTGCGGCCCTAAACACAATTATTATGATTTTAAAAATCTGAAACTCTAAATTTCGTATATCTTAAGATTTTTTTCGCTATACCAGTATAGTATTGTGGCCCTCATAACTTTTCAAATATATGTATGCGGACTGAAGAAAAAAAAGGTTGAGTATGGCTGATCTATACCATTAATGCGTCTCCTGAAAGTAACATAATCATTGGATTAAATACATATTATAATGAACATGTAGCTTCTCCTCTATGCGCCAATAAAAAATTAAGCCATTCATGATGGGTGGCTTACCTCATCCCTGAATTAAAGGTGTTACATGTCTAACTGGTGATGTTTTATGAACACCTGCCTCTGCCGTGACACTCCATAATTAACAAGATTTGAATAGGAAACCTGTTCTTTGCCGGGGTCCCCACAAAGTGTTGGTTACTTTAGTGTATGGACTTTGTACACTGCACCTTTAAGTTGAACCTTGGACTTGTTTACAAGTTAAACAAGGGATATTGAGTGAGTAGCAATACTCTATTGTCTATATAGGTTAGCATTCTATAGGGAATGGGGCTCATTATTGATACGACCTTGACTTGCACTGTTAGGCTGCGTGATTGACAAATTGTGTTCGAGACATTATACATAGGATTTATTATTGAATATATATTTTTGTTAATATAATATCAGTGTTCATAATTTAAAAAGAACCTACAATATTGTAAACTTACACAGTATACAATAGTTACCTAATAAAAAAACATTTTCCCTTGGTACTTACAAGTCTCATGGCCTCTTAATAATGGAATAATTTTATTCGGTAAATAATTCAGCGATGAGGCAACCTGTGTATTGCCGGGGACGGCTCTACATCCTTTTCTTAATTGGGTCAGAGGCCTGTTCTACCTAGGTACATCCTTCAGAGATCATCCCTACTGCTTCCAAGACATCCGACCATTTCAAAAGGAGTCTTTCGACACATATTTATTTACTAATGTGCTTTTTTGGGACAAAATGTTTACATTCTTTCAATATAACATACTCCATAAGTCTACAAAAAATTCAAATTTATTTATAGCCTCTTACATATTATACAATACACAAAAAAAAAAACAAATCAAAATTCTCATTCACAACACATTTGGAGCAAGACTTGAAATATTGTATTATATAACTTAAGTTGTAATTGGCTTTAATTTTGCACAATTATTGTTTTGTTTATTACGTTATATAGCTGTAACTTTAAATTTGAAATAAATAAATAAAATATTAATTTGCTACCTAGGTTATGGAAATGCCTTAGTTATTTAATTGATTTTTTTAATGAATGTATTTGCTTCCCTCGGCTAGCAAACATCGGTGGAGTGTAGTCAAAAGATTCCACACATGGAGGTTATGGCGGTTTTTGGCAGGCAAGCTTCTCAGGCTGCCCACTGTGTTGCCTGCTGTGTGGACAAGATTTGTTTAGTGCAGAATTCGGTGGGTCTCCTTCAATGTAGTTGGAGCAAAACGAGAACAATTGGCGAAGAATTAAATATAAATAGGAATCAAGTCATAAAATTTATAAAATAAATCAAATTTAATAATTCTATGATGGAAGACAAATGAAAATATTGGGAGTGACAGTATAGAATGTCTTTCATTATTTTTAAGAAGTTCATTACATTGTATACCTGTCTATCTAAAATTGGAAAATTTTGGAAAAGCAAAAATTTGAATTCTCTCAAAATGAACTTCAGACCAATCTTTTTATTTTCATTACCTAACATTTCCCGAAAGTTTATACTGTGATACTTAATCGTGAATTTTAGTGAAAGTATCTTGAAAAGATAAATTAGAGATGAGTTTTTGAAAATGGCTGGTAGCCTGGTGGTAGAGTAGGTGGTAGATCCGTGTTCGATTTCTCACGACCTACTACACCTTCACCACACAACTACATATATTGCTTAGTGTGAGAGTAAATATGATTAAATATAATTTTCGAGTCAACAAAGTAGAAACTCGTGTGATTCTCATTGGAATCGTGTTGGGAATTTTCCCGAGATTTTTCCAGCTTATGCATAATTTAACAATCTAGGTTTTCTAGTTTCTGAAATCACAATGTAGCTATACTTCTTTTAGTATAGCTACATTGATAGAGGTAGCAAGCGGATTTACTACACGAGATAAGGCTTGTCCATGTAATAAAATAAGACATTCAGAATACGATGTTAAAAAATGTCTCGTAAAATATGACGTGTCAAACTAACACATTACAAAAATACTGTTGTGTACATTAAATTCATAAGTGTGTGAATACCTAATTCAATACATTCAGAATCATAGTGTGAACTCTATTTTACTCTGCGGTTCTTGGTATTCCAATATGGGGAGCCAAGAATGTTTGGAATGTATTGGGGGGTGGAAGCGGGGTGAAAACGAATGCCTGATAGTCTTATATTAAACATTCCTTGCTAAATAACGGCGATAATTCATATCAAGACGCCTTCAAGATACCACCTTCCTTTTTTTAATACAGTCTAACCCCATAAAAAGTTTTAAAGTCGCGTTTTCTGTAAATAATTATGTGTTTTTTTCTTGATCGAAATTTTAAAATTACTCCAGAATATAGGCCGAAATACAGAGTTTATTTCCATATTCACCCCAATAAAACCCTTAGTAAGGATAATTATACAAGTAACTATGTAAAACGAAATCTAATCCAAAGCAAAAATTTATTTGTTTATCAATTTTTTTCTAGCAAGCAAAAATCAAAACTTGGCCACAGTTTTGGGTCAACGAGTTCAGTATAATTATTTTTTGCATTAAGTAGGTAGAGACATACCAACGTATGTCATAAAAAATCAATAATTTGAAAAAAAGATAACTCCGTTGGCGAGATAATTAGGTAAATAATTATTTCCTATCGAGTATAAATACCTATCGTAATTCTTTTGTTTTAATTTGATGTACATAGTATTTCAACACTAAACATATTTCTGCATAATTATGTACGTATTGTTAAATTGATTAAAGTTTATCTAAATTTTCGTTGAACATAGGAAGATTGTTCCTTGCATTTTACGTCTTCATTTCTATCACTTCGTGATATCACGTAGTTGTGAATGGGGTATAATATGAGATACCGAATTATAATTATAGGTCAGAATATTGATATCAAACATAGGAATCAACATTAAACTTTCTCTTTTTTCTTCAAATGTTTTTTGACACGTGCAAAATCCACCAGGAACAAATTTTGAATGATGATATAATTTATATTATCTAAAATACATTCTCACTTTGTCTTTCAATAAATTAATAATTACTCTTCTCAATCGAAAATAAAATAATTTTTATAGAACTCTGTTATATTATATCTTTTTAGGCAAATTTTGAACAATGAAATTTAATGGTGCGATCTGCAATTTTTTTTTCATTACAATCATAATATCAATATGGAAACATATATTTTAATTAATAAATACGTAAATATTATTGGGATATCTTATATAATATCTGTTTTTTTTAGATGGATGTTTATATCTATGTATTTTAAAGTGTAATAAAAAAAAACAAAAAAACAATCATTCGATCCGAGTGAATTGTTGGAAATAAAGAAAAGGGCAATATAAATTCACAAAGATTACGGACCAACATATTATTTTTAAAAGAGAAAAATGCATTCACTCTATTGCAGAAATGGAAGAAAGTTCCATCCCTGTAAAAAATAATAATGAAAAATAATTCGCACCACCCTTAGCAAAGCTACTCATAATAACACATCATATAAAACTACCCCTCACGTAGACACGAACTTCAGTCATTCTATAACCGTCGATCGGGGTGCAACACAAATACCTACCCAATGAGAGGAAAACTTTTTGAATTCTAATATAATAATGTTTAAGTTAACTTGTTAATTAAATCAAAGGTTTTAATTCGTGTACTCAAAATGACAACATTAAATATTCAAAGTACTTGGTACAAAGTTTTGTTTTTGTTTTTGGTGTGCACTATTATAGAGAGTTCTCAGTTTACTATCAGGAAAAAATCAAAAAAATCCGGTGAGTTTTTTTTTCAAATATAACGATTTTTTAAAATGTCTTCAAATGTCTGTTTTAAAGTTGGTTCTTTTTTTAGTTCAGAGATCTCATTCTCTAAAATAGCTATCGAAGCTAATTAATTTTGTATAAATTTATTGTGATTTCTGATGAGCACACTTATCTTTGATTTCAGATTCTTGACAAAGTATTTCACGATAACTAAATGAAATTTTATAATACCCCAAAATTGGTGGTATTATAAAATTAATTATTTAATAATTTGCATTATACCAAACGAAAGTGTTGATTTGCTTTACGTAAGATATATCTGAAGACATCTATATTACCTATCATTATTTTTGCTCATGGGTAGTACCTACGTAATATTAAGTAAATTGAAATATAATAAAATTAGAGAGTAAGCCGAAGCTGCTAACGAAATTGTCGATAATTTGTTTAACCGTAAATTTGTGCCCTAGGCTGGGGACCTATATATGGATTTCAGCAACATGCAATGTCTCCTATGCAAGGAAACAACATAATGTGGCCAATGCCTTGGATGATGATGAGACCTGGAGGCTTGCTTGAAGTCAAAAGATCGTCTTCAGAAGAGACGGAAAATGATGACGGTAAGACATAGGCCAGTAAATTAATGAGCCGGTAGTTTAATAAAATGATTTAAATTTAACATTAAAATTTGTTTTGAAATAGAAGATTCTCTTACACCGTTTGACGTCCCATTGGATGTCGACAGCAAGATCATCATGCACTGGGGTCTAGACTATGCCGCAAAGAAGGTTCTCTTTAAAATAACTTTTGCTGATGATTTACCAAATTTTGAAGCCTTCGCGATTGGATGGTCTGATTACGGAGAATTCAATATGGCTGATTATTGTCTTTTATGGTTCGGATGGGCTGGTTCAGCTTATCTTCAGGTAAGTTCTTCAAAAATTTCAAGTTATTTTTTATTTTTTAAAGAAAATAGAAACGTAAAAAAGTAAGATTTTTTTATGTTTTAGGATACCCATTCAGATGAAGAAGGCAGAGTCTTAAAGGACAAACACAACGATTGCTTGGATGCCAGATGGTTTGATAAAGATAGAACTCTAACATTTACAAGATATTTCGATACTTGCGACGATGAAGATTATGTTATTAAGGTAGGTACGCCTTAAAATATCTTATAGTGCTCCATTCAAAATTTCATAGTTTTAAAATCTTTCAAAAAATACAGAAACTTTTTGATTTATAAGGTATTTTAAATTGGAGTATCCAATTTACAGTTTTCTGATTCAACTCAATCATCAGCGGGTATATTTTCTTGTTTACAGGATGGAACAACTCACATTGTTTGGATGATGGGAACGAACTCAGATATGACGTCACCAAATCCTCCAAGTAGTAAGGGTATGGTAAGAGTGCAGCTTTTGAAGAACATAAAGCCAGTACCACCTGTTCCGCCTCATGCCCAAAGTATCACATTTACAGCTGACAAAGTCCAAGTACCTAATGCGGAAACTACATATTGGTGTCATGTACATCGAATGCCAGCATGGATGACAGAGAAACCTCATCATATAATAAGGGTATGTGATCATAGATGATTAAACCTTTCAATAATTTATTCATATGACAATATAGGTACTCCCTTTATAATCAACTGAAGAGGGACATGAACTGTGGCTGAGAATATAGGGAGGAATGGAGAAGAAAGTCAAAACTCAGACCAATTCAATGGATTGTAACTTATTATTATATATATAATCAACTAAAGTAGTCATAATATCACCAATATTATTAAGATTGTAAATTTAACACATGATCCTACCTTTCGTGCGGTGTGCTTTTTCCAATCAAGATGAACGGGTTGCGGGTTTAAGTCCCATCCGGATCACTACCGAATAAGGTGACGTTGTTTTTTCTAAGCCTTATATGGTAGATTCATATTTTAAATTTACAAATAACCTCATACAATGATTAATTGTAAAAATAATATCGATTTACTCAGATTATTGACAAGTTTTCTATTATTTGTATTTTAGTATGAACCAAAAATCCAAAAAGGCAATGAAGGCTTAGTCCATCACATGGAATTATTTTATTGTGATGCTCCACCTAACGAAGAAATTCCACTGTATGTAGGTCCTTGTTTTGCTCCTGATCGACCAGAAGAAACTAAGGTAATATTTAATTCTTCAATTAATTAACTGTACTCTTATGATATGGTTATGATTTGCAAGTAAGTGATTATAAAAAAAGTGTATCAATCATGAAAAGAATTTGATTATTTAGACATTACATGTTGAAACTCCATCGAGTCACTATAATAAAGTACCTACTTGTACAAGAGTTACCAAAATAAATACAAATAATATACAACAAGAAAGTGTACCTAATGGAAAATATTGATTCTTCTTCCTAGACATGTTCTAAAGTACGTTCAGCTTGGGCCATGGGGGCAGGGCCATTTATTTATCCTGAAGAAGCTGGTCTACCTATTGGTGGACCCAATTCCAACAAATATATTATGATAGAAGTGCATTACAACAATCCAGAACAGAGAAGTGGTAAGAATTATTTCTTATATATTATATTTATTGACTTTTTCTAATAACTTGTGTTTGTTTATCATATTTTTTCGTTTCGTAAACTCAATTTCAGATTGGGTTGATAGCTCCGGTATTCAAATATACTTAACACCTAAATTGAGAGCATACGACGCTGCCATAATGGAACTTGGATTGGAGTATACAGATAAAATGGCTATACCTCCTGGACAAAAAGTATTCCAGCTTTCAGGATATTGCATTAGTGATTGCACTGAGATTGTGAGTCAAAAAAATCTTAAGTCAACAAGCTATTGTTTATCTATCTTAGATTATTTCACAATCTTTATTTATATTTTTTATGCAGGGTTTGCCATCATCAGGAATCATCATCTTTGGCTCACAACTTCACACCCATTTGACGGGAACTAGAGTGTTAACTCGACATTTTAGAAGAGGCAAGGAACTTCCCAATTTGAATAGGGACAATCATTACAGCACACATTTCCAAGAGATCAGACTACTTAAAAGACCTACAAGAATACTGCCTGTGAGTTTGGATAAAATGGAATAAAATATTATGATAGGTATCTAAAACTGATTTAATATTATTTATAATATTTTAGGGTGACTTCCTCATAACAAGTTGTGATTTTGATACAACACCCAGAGTCAACATGACTTTCGGAGGTCACTCCATCACTGACGAAATGTGTGTCAACTATGTACACTATTATCCAGCCAGCAAATTGGAAGTCTGCAAGAGTTCTGTCGGCACAAATGCTCTGAGAGACTACTTTATGTTCTTGAATAAGTAAGATTATCAATGTTTTTACTAATTTTCCTGATAATCATAATTTCGGAAAAAAGAATAAGGTTTACATTTATTATATAATTTTTCACACTAAATTCAAACGTTTTATAGGTGGGAGAATATGGATATCGAAGAAGGACAAACCGTTCGTGAAAAGTATGGTACAGTTCAAAATTGGACTCCAGCACGGGTTGACTTCTTAAAACTGCTATACGATGAATCAACAATTAGTATGCAGTGCAATGCTTCTGACGGAAGCAGATTCCCAGGAGAATGGGACAACGTCCCAATGGATGTTATTTTGACCACTCTGCCAATACCAAAAAGACAATGTCCAAATGACGAAGATGATTAAGAATTTATAAGGAACATAATAAAAGACAATAAATGTTATTAGGTATACCACTATTTGAGATACTATTCAAATGTTATGAAGTAAAAAAAAATATTATTTATGTATTATGATGAACCTACGTTTTCTGAAATCGCTTATTGAAATTTTTATTTGTTATGAGCATATTGTTATTAGTATCAATTTAAAGAAATATAATATGTACCTACTAAGCAATATAAATTGAAAAAGTGTTGTGTGAAGTTTTATTTACAAAAATATATCGTTTATGAAAATAAACAGTGTTGATCACATTATTATTTATTTACGATTTTTAAAATTTCTTCTTCACATGTCGTAATCCCCCTAATGTTGCAGCTGAGCAGCCTGAAACAGCTCCTCGACACTCTTGCTATCCACTTATGTATATATTATGTAGGTCTAGTCAAAACACATTAAGTGTTACGTTTTCGTTCAAACACGGACGACGTTGCGAGAACGCGTCAATTTTCGGAGCTAAAATACACAAGTAGCTACGAAAATTGACACGTTCTCGCAAAATATAGCTCGAAAACGTAACGCTAAAACGTGTTTTGACTAGGCCCAATGGAGCCAGGAAATCCATCTCCCTCAACTGGAAGTTATTAACAAGAAAATATTAGACGATTGTTACGAATTGAACACTTTACTATACCATCACGGTATATCCCACAAGTGGTCTGTAATAAAAATACAGATTGTCCCCTTCGTGCCAATAAAAAATGATATTCAGGATGGGTGACATGCCTCGTTGCTGAATTGTAGTTGTTAAATGTCTTTAAATGTAGTATATGTGCTAATACCTACATTTCATTAGTAGTTATATTAACAAATTATCTACCATAAAAAATATAATATGAACCATGAATGATTTTACAAGGATTGTAACAAATGTCCGCATCCATTTAGCAATCGCATTAGTTTTGACATCCACATCCGCATTTTTTATTTTAAAAGCACCGCATCCTTAGATACTGGATGATGATATATTTTTTTCTGGAATGTTTATCACATACAGTTGGTTCTCTGGTTATCCCACTTGTGGAAAACATCATGATGGTGTGAATGAATGTGAATTAACCATTTCGACAGTAAATACGAAATTTACAGTTATATATCTATAAAAATGTCTCAATATTTTATCGTGAAAATTGAATATATCAACATCCGAATCCGCGTCCACATAAATTTGAAATACGCATCTACATACATCTGCATCCGTCAAGTGACATTGGTATAGGCGTATAGGTACTGTTTGGGCCAATTCTAATTTATGGTTGATTTCGGGTTGTTCCTATGTGGAGGTGAAAGGGTTTGTGCGAAATGTTTCATTTATCAAAAATTGTCACAATTCTTCTGATCCTTGCAGCAATCATAATATATTGTGTTCCTATCATTTTTTCTTCCCCGCCAGTATTCAATGTGAATCCATACACACCGCAACGCCTATAACTTGATACCGCATCAATATAATTTCACCGCTTATAAATAATACTTATATAAATATAAAAACCCGCATAAATTAATATTAAAAATTACCGCACCTTAAATCAATTATTATTATATATACAAAGAAGTGAATTTGTGTGAGAGGCAAGGCGAATTCCAGGTTCCAGAATCCTCATCCAGAAGGTAAGTGGAACATTCTTGCATTTCTTATCATCTTCATCTTTGAACAACGCATCCGCAACACCAGGTACGTTATAACACTATATTTTTTACTACCTATATAAATAAAGTGTTAATCATTGACTTATAAATTCTTATGCCTATGGGGTTAATAGGGAACTTGCACTCGAGAGGAATATTTTGTGAAATGCATTAATTAGGTAGAAAAAAGGTTATATATCGATTATATTTTGATTAAAACTCAAAAATATTTTTTTTTCATTTATTATTTTAATAAATAAAATTACGCTTTTTCGCCCGCTGTTTGAACGCCATATTGCTGGCTATTGCATTTGTGACGTCACATGTCCTGAGCGATGTTTTGTTGTTTATCGTAATGTATGGGATTAACAATCGCTTGGTATTTGAGTCCGGTTTTTAACAAATTCGAAGTAGGTAAATATATCTTGGATTGATACAAAATGTTTCCAAAAAGATCATACAAATATTGTGTAGTCTAAGATGTACAAATATAACTTATACGGCACCGAATAAATTATTTCTACGCATGCCGATATTGTTAGCTGCTTACTGTACTGTAAGTGCAGCGACTTCTTTGCAGCTTTCCATATCTATCGTTCAATGACAAAACAAACAAAATCATTCGCAGTATATAAATATTGTTATTAGGTAATGAACACATCTATTAAGTAGTGGATGCTTATGGTGTCGACATTTGTTACTATATCCTTAAAATACTATCTGATTAACAATAAAAATCTTTTGGCTTTGACACAATGGCTGTCGCAGAAACTCACTCGGTGTGGATATATTTGTAGATGATCGATGACTCAATTCAGCACAAGTTATAAATTTAACTTCTGTGCTAACTTCAGCCAACTTTGATTTTTTCCAATAACATTGGACAGATTTTTTAGCAGGAACGTCACTCCGACCGTGCACCCAGTAGGTACAGAAAAGTAATGGCGTATTTAGAAACTGTAATCACCAATCAGACCTAAGAATGATAGAAAATTGATAATAATTGCCATTGAATAGGGTATATGTAATTATTACACAACGTTATATTGCATTTACAAATAGTAATAACTTTATAAGACAAAGCTATAACGCCTACTGGCGGGCTTATTATTATATGCATGATAAATATCGCCCCTTGAGAAAATCGTTTTCCGTCATTATAACTAAATTAAAAAATAGGAACTGATGTATGTTTATACGTAAAAATTTAATCATCTTGAAGTTTTTGGCAAAAAAAGCGTTCAAACCCAAACCACAACAGTAAATAACCTCGTCAAACTAATAGATATATACTACGAAATGTACTAAGCATCTGTAGACAGAGAGATCGAAGGGACGTATGACGTCATCAAAATGGCGCTTTCGGATGTGGCGTTTTCGCGGAAATTCAAAAATCGAAATTTCAAAATGCTATAAAACAGAAAATAAGCAACGTATCGAAAAAAAAATTACTGATATGTGTTACTGATTACTTTATTTATGATTCTAAAGAATAAAAAAAATATGTGCAAGTTCCCTATTATGTAGAATTATTTTTACCTCTTGTAAGAAAGCCATCTAATAAAAAATGAGATTTATTTTTTAATTTATTTGTTCAACAATAGATACCACCAGCTTTTAATTGTTTAATCGAGAATCATAAACAAAACATTTGGAAGTTAGGAATTTGCCAAATTGAATAATAAAAAAAAAAATTTGAGATAAGGTACAGTCCGGCTAAAAAGAGTAGAAATTAATTATTGGTGAACTAACATTTTATCACTCTGACAACACTAATATTTATTGTCATTCTCACTGACATATCCAAGGTTATACGTCTTGTTATCATAGTTTACAAACTTAACATCATTATTTTAATTAAATCGGCCGTAATTGGTAAAAAAGGCAGTGAATTTTTGTTTTAAAATCAGTGGCATTAAATAAAATGAGTAATAAAACTATTCGCAGTGGAGCAAGAGAGATTATATACAATGTTTACGTGCAGTGTTTGGCGGATTGCATGTCCAACATATCATTGTCTGATTTTAGCGATGTTTACAAACGAACATCGATTCTAACCGATTAGTATTACAACAAATTCATATTAAATTAAGTATTATTCATTTGAATATGTTTACGATGTTATTTTTATGGATAAATCCGCGATATTAATAACCTCTCAATAAAGTATAGGTTATGTTTATTTAGATGACATTTACGAAAATCTATGGAGTTCGGCTATAATAATGTAAGCACCAATTGAGTTTTATTAGGGTCTGGTATACCCAATGTCCTTTATAGATTCTTTGAGTAGTTTTTGCGTATATTTTCTCTTCATATCGTTTTACGTGCCGAATCGACCCAATTCAGTTTCAAATTCTTTTAAATAAGCTTTACACAGCTCTAGATATCGCTTTCATGCGATAAACTCGCCCATAGCATGATTTTTTTTTGTTTTTAAAATTTGTAATTGTTCTTTTATCATGCAATAAAGATTTTAATTACTATTATAATCATAACACTTTTATTTTTAATTGTTGCCCAACATGGAAAAATGGCTTCGCGGGAAGTGATTCTCGTCAAACGAGAAAATCATCGCCGAAACAGTGACCTACTTTACAGAATTCGACAAATCATCTCTTTAGGATGGCTTAAAAAAAGTTAGAATACCGCTGGACTAAATGTATTGAGCTAAAAGGAGACTATATTTAAAATTAAAAAAATGTGTTTTTTTGCCTACCCTCATAAGCATGAGAAACTTGTCCCAAAGATTTTTATATATTGCCGGGTTATTGAATTAATCTAATCCCTCTGGTATTGTCTCAATTTATTTTTGTTACACAGAAAATCTATAAAAATGTGATATTCGATTTATTTTTAATCAACAACAAAAAAATGGCGCTTACATATGTTTACTGTAAAACCGTAGAGTGACCCTGACTTTCTGTTGAAGATTGCCATATGAACGACAGCAGCGCCCTCAATTATTTTCTACTCTTTTTAGCCACACTGTAAACGCATCAAAATTAAATTTATGAATTTTCTACTTATATTCACGTAGTTATATAATTTTTCACCCAAGAAATGATATCTTAATAAAACGGTTGTCAATAAATGTGCTTTTGCATAGCCTAACCTACAAATCAGTCAAGCATAAAAAAAATATTTATTTTGTGACATGTCAAACGCTTACAAAAAATGACAGTAGTTGGAAGATATCGCGCTTCTGCGATAAACTCGCCCATTGCACAAATTTATTTGTCTGGTCTAAGTTCTACAATGTTTATATTTTAATAATGTTAGTTTTTTATGCAATAAAGATTATTATTATAATTATTATTAGAATGGCTTTCTAGTCATTTGCTCACCCTTAATGTGGAAAAAACCAAATTTATTCCCTTTTCTCTGACAATAGACCATTAAAGGATGACGTCACAGAAAAATCATTGAGGGGCATCAGGCATCCCAACACAACACATTCACCATGTTTACGGTGTAATATTAGGTGGGACGCCTAAAGAATAGATACCTAATAATCAAAAAAACTGTCAGTGTCGATTTTGTTATTATTTTATTGTCTGACTTTCTTTTTTTTCTCTTATGGCATAACATCCTACAAGGATGATTTGCGCAATCTGATTGCTTGCCCCCCAAGCAAAAGCAAATCCATAGACAAGACCACGTGACCTTTAATGGTCTATGGGGGGTGCGATGCCGAATTTCGACAGCATAAGAATGCATTCATGTTCCAATGGCGGTGTTCAATGCTCGTGTCCGTCAATCAATAGTTGTGACAATATAAAATACCTGGGACTTATTATTGATAAACATCTTAGGTGGGATAAGTATTTGGAGGTTCTCACGATGCGTCTGAGGAAGCTGCTGTATGTGTTCGGGGTGTTGAGGCATGTAATGGACGAAAATCGTATCAGATCTGTGTACTTTGCACTTTGCAATTCCATTCTCCTGTACGGGTTAGAGTGTTGGGGAGGTGCTGCTACCGTGCATCTCGGTTCTGTCAACATCATGCAGAAAGCGGTCCTCCGAGTTATGAGTGGTTCTGGATATATGAGTCCATCCGAGCCGTTGTTCAGACGCTTTAAGGTGTTAGATGTGAGACAGTTGTTTATTAGGTCAATTTTGTTGAAGACATTTGATAATGATGAAGAAACTCCACAGACTATGCGTGTACTAAGGTCATCATATATAAACAGACGACAGATCCCAAACAGGGGGACGGCGCTGGGACGGAGATCCTCTGAATATCTGGGTCCTAGAATGTTTAATAAATTACCCAGTGATCTGAGAGATTGTGTGAGTATGAGAGAGTTCAGGGTGTCTCTGACTGAGTGGTTGATGATGATTGGAAGAGAGAAGTCACAGACTGAACTATTTCACACATTGGTATAGATTGAGTGAAGGATGAATGATATTAGAAATTATGTTGTTAATTATTATGTAATGTCCTTAAATCGCCTCAACACAGGCATACGCCTAGTGAGGCTATCAAATGTGTTAATTATGTTATGTTAAATATGTATGTAGAATGAAAATTAATAATAAATAAAATTATAGTAATTTTGTGCTTAAAAAACCACAAAACTCCACCGGATTCTTATTCTCCAGGTAAAATACTACACATATACATAAAATAATTAAAAATAATCTACTTTTAGATACGTTCATATAATCTGTAAAATTAAAAAAATATATAGACTTACGCGGCTGAGACTCTAAAGTTTAAAATTAATTTTGCACCACAGACTAAAAACAATCTCTAGTCTATGGCAACAAATGTCATAAAATATCACAACAAACATGGCGTGTTGTTGACGACCTGTTTTTGACAGATATTATCAGCTGCAAATTTGAGTGTGATATCAGTTCGTGTTTTAGGAGATCAATAAGTGATTTTGTAACAGGTTTTTTATTTGAAGCTATATAGTAATGCCGTCTGATATTGAAGCTATTCCAATAAAGAAAGAGGTTATTCACACTGGAAAAACATATACGCCTCTACGAGATGGATGCAAGGTACGTTTGTTTTTACAAATTGGTAAATATCGTAAACATTTTTAAATAAATTAGACATCAGACAATTTCTGAAATATATGTTTTTAATGTTTGTTTTGTTTTTAGGTTCATTTTCACTTCCAAACCCGTAAAACAGACAGTGATAACACCCTTGTGGATGACAGCAGAAATATGGGGAATAAGGAACCCATGGTGCTTGTTCTGGGAAAGAAGTTCAAGTTGGAAGTCTGGGAAGTGATGGTTAATAAAATGGCTGTTGGGGAAGTTGCCAAATTCACTGTTGACAAAAGTGTAAGTTGTAGAAATGTTTTATGTTATAGGAAACATCCGGAACATTAACTTTGTTTGTAACCAATGTCATGCGAATAATGCATGAAATATAAATGAGATTTATCTGATTGGTTTATGTGTTGCCCAAACTCAATGAAACGATTTGCTCATGTTATCTTTTTATGCAAAAATAATGACTTGGGTCATTTATCAATTTGATTACATTGTGTACCTACCCACTTTATTCAGGTCTAGAAATCAATTGAATTAAATACAATATCATATGCCAATAAAAAGTCCAAACAACAATTTTAATGCCCTAATGAACATTTTTTAAAGAGTATACAACTCTTGTTCACGGTGCTAGCTGTTGGAACAATCTTCCTTCGAAAATCAGGATGATAACAACTTTTCCTTCTTTCAGACAAGCTGTCAAAAATCACTTCCTTTCACTGAATTTAGCATCTGACTCCTAAACCCCTTTCCCTTATGCATGTGCACGCTGCAATATATGTATGTAATACTTTATTTATTATTATGTGTCCATGAATGCATTGTTGCCTGCATGTGCCTTTTACATTTGTTTGCTTTATATTGTATTTTTGTTTTGTTTTTTTTTTTATATTTATAATATTACTGTAGATATGTATATTTATGTCTGTTTTTTTTTTGTTTTGTTTTTTGATTTTAATAACCGGGTTAGTTGGAAGACATCTCATTTTAGCGATAAACTCGCCCTCTGTACATTGAATTGTATAACTGATATTTTCTATGTTAATTTGTATTATTGTAAACAATGTACAGTGAAGAATAAAATATATAAATAATAAATAAATAAATATACTTGAATAAAAATGTTTGCACATACCTCTTTTTGAATATGCAACGACGATATGTATGTTATAAGTTTTGTTTGTATCCTTAAAATATAACCAAGTTACAGAGTGGTGGTTCTGCTTTTATACCCCACATTATTAATATGGGATACTAAATTGTTTTCAGTTAGTTGTTCAATATCCATTTGTATCCAAGACATTACGAGACATAAATAAAAAGGATAAGAGGACACATTTCTGTGGAGTGACGTTACAGAATGAGGGTATAGGATATAAAGATTTGAATGAGTTGATAGCGCATCCGCAGGATCTTATATTTATTATTGGTGAGTTTATTCAAACAATATTTTTATAGTAATACCTCAAAATACCTTAGTAATTTAAGTTAAGTATAATTTCAGCTAGAAAATCTTGAATAACAAAAGAATATTGTACAAAAATTGTCGTAATAAATTTTGGACAATCTTTCAGAATGTAAAAAATCTTTGATTCATCTGCTAGTGACTCAATCTATATAAGTAATTTGAATTTTGTTTTACATACTTTAATAACACTGTCATCAAGTGTAAAACAAATTAACATATAAATATATTAATAATTTACAAAGTTAGTCATTTTCAAAAAGACATTCGAGTTTTTTAATATAAATATATTTCCATACACCTTCAAAATAAATTTCTTTTTTAAAATCATAATGTTTGAAATTTAAAATAGATTGACAGTAGGAGGATTCGAACCCACGATCTCTTGACTGAAATTCTGAGATTGTACATCGGGCTATCGACTCCCTCAATTGTATTGATATATTTAAATGATGAATGTGTAATATTTTTTTATTATTTCAGAATTATTGAAAGTAGATTATCCTGAAGACTATGAGAAGGATTCCTGGCAGCTGTCTGACGAGGAAAGATTAGCTAACATTCCCATTCTGAAGGAGAAAGGGAATAATCTGTTTAAACAGAAACTATATAAGGAAGCTGCTGATATGTACCATGAAGCAATATCATACTGTGAGAATCTTATGGTCAAGTAAGACGGATTCTTTGTTTTATTTTATTTTTATAGTATAATTAGCTGACCCGATAAAAGTTGTTTTGCCATATACTATATACGAGGGTGGGTCAATAAGTCCTTAGAAAAGCCGACAGGTGGCGCGACTAGTACTGTAAGCGGTTTGTTTTCATGCAGCGGCACTACCGATTCAGTATGCTGCGAAGTTTCAATCAGATTGGTCGTGTTGTTGTGTGTTTCTCGTACATTTGTTTGTTTACAAATTTGCTTGTTTACAAAAATGGAGAAAATTGAGTTTAGAGCTGTTATTAAACATTTTAATATAAAAGGGTTAACAGCAAAGGAAATAAAAAATGAGTTGGATTTAGTTCATGGCACATCTGCTCCTTCACTTGCAACTATTTATAACTGGTTAAATGAATTTAAACGTGGTCGTACATCAACAAAGGATGAACCACGCTCAGGACGTCCTGTAGAGGTGACTACACCAGAAATGATCAATAAAATCCACGATATGGTGTTAAATGACCGAAGATTAAAGTTGAGTGAGATAATTGAGGTTACAGGGATCTCAAAAGGTAGCGTCATTTCTATTTTACATGACAAATTGGGCATGAAAAAAATTTCTGCAAGATGGGTGCCGCGTTTGCTCACAGTCGACAATAAACGCAATAGGGTGGTGGCCTCTAAAGCCCTGTTGTCGCTCATGCAACGCAATCCGGATGAATTTTTTCGTCGCTTTGTGACTGTAGATGAAACATGGATACACCACTATACTCCCGAGACGAAAGAACAGTCAAAGCAGTGGATTGCGAAAGGCGAACCATGTCCAAAGAAGGCGAAAACCGTAAAATCAGCTGGTAAGGTTATGGCTACTGTATTTTGGGATGCACGTGGAATTATTTTCGTTGACTATTTGGAAAAAGGAAAAACAATAACAGGGGATTATTATGCATCTTTATTGGACCAGCTAAAAAACAAAATTGAAGAAAAACGGCCTCATTTAAACAGGAAAAAAATCCTCTTTCATCAGGACAATGCCCGTGTTCACACATGTTTACGATCAATGGCTAAAATTGAAGAATTGAAGTTCGAATTGGTCGACCACCCACCGTATTCGCCAGATTTAGCCCCCAGTGACTTTTTCCTTTTCCCAAACTTAAAAAAATGGCTAAGTGGACAACGTTTTTTTTCAAATGAAGAAGTCATCGATCGGACAAATGCTTATTTTGAGGACCTTCTGAAAACTTATTTTTCTGACGGTTTAAAAAAAATTGAGAAACGTCTAACCAAGTGTATTGAGCTCCAAGGAGATTATGTTGAGAAATAAAAAAAAAAATACAAAAATAAAAACTGTTTTAATGCTTTTTTCTAAGGACTTATTGACCCACCCTCGTAGATTGAAGTACTAATATCCCTATTAAAAAATAGGAGTTGATGGTAGAAGAGTAAAAATTTAGGGCTGTGTGTATTTTTAATGTCTCACCATAAAAAATAAAAATTAAAAAATTTTGTTCAAAAAATAAATTAAAAAAAATCGGGGTGGACCACCCATAACTTTTTGGGGTATAAAAAATAGATGTTGGCCGATTCTCAGACCTTACTTACTTTACTTTTCTTATGGCCTGGTGTTGATAAATCTTAAATCTCAGACTTACTCGATAAGCACACAAAATTTCATCAAAATCGGTCCAGCCGTTTCGGAGAAGTATGATAACAAACACCGTGACACGAGAATTTTATATATTAAATAAAAATACTTTTGTTTCAAAGTTTAATAGTTATTTTTTTATAGTGATCTAGATTTTGACATGTAAATATGAATAAAGCAAATGAATTGTACGAAGAATTTTACGATTCTTTAATTTTTTTCCAGAGAAAAACCTCACGATGTAGAGTGGAAAAAGTTGGACAATTTGAAGGTTCCTCTTCTACTGAATTACTCCCAATGCAAGCTGATGGATGGAGACTATTATGCAGTCATTGAACACTGCACCACTGTCTTAAAGTCAGATCCTGGTAAGATAATATCATTGACACTTTATTGGTTCTTGTTCAGTGATAATCAGAGTTTCAAAGATATTTTTTATCCCCTTATACTAGGGGTCAGCAACTTTTTGGGTCGGAAGAGTAAAAAATTACAATGTACAAAGTTTATAAAGAGCCACAATTTTTTTTGCCTACAAATTTGTATGTGCATATGAAGAGCCGTTCGTGGCTCGCGAGCCTCAGGTTGCCGACCCCTGCCTTATACAAATCATAACACACTTGATCAGTATAAAACACATATGTATAGCATAAAACAGTATTAATATTTTACTTTTTATTTCCAAAAAGAGGATGATTTTCAATGTAAGGATAGATAATTTAGAGAAAATTTGAAAAAGAGTTAACTTCACCAGTTAATTTCCAAATATTTTAGATGTCGAAAGACTCTTATTTTCTATGTATATTTTTGGATGGAGAATAAAAAAAGATGTACTTATCATTTTTCTAGATAATGTAAAGGCGCTTTATAGAAGAGCTAAAGCAGAAATGGCAGCGTGGAGTCCTTCTGCAGCCATCGCAGATTTCAACAGAGTAAAACAACTTGATCAATCTCTCACGGCTTCTATAAATAAAGATCTGCAAGCCATCGAAGAGACTCGAAAGCAAAGGGACGCTGAAGACAAAGAAAAATTGAAAAATTTGTTTTCATAAAAATACATGAAGAATTTACTAGTTGTTTTTGTCATCACTAGTGTATGCACCTTGTGTCTATAAAATACTTTTAAACCTCACAAAGTTTGTGGCAAAGGATCCACAGTAAACAAGCTATAATAATAAATAATAAAACAAGATGAGGTTGATTCTGTACAAAATGCACTAGAAAAAATTGATCCAAAGTTTCCACAGCTCATTCAGTAGACATCTATATCTAAACCAGGGATGGGCAAACACTCAATCGCTTATTACTTTTTTCTTATTTACAACATGTATTTGCATGTAATTACTTTTTTTTACTCTAGTCTGATGATGAGAGTGGAAGCTTTTGAAAGCCAGCTCCAGATTTATAATGTCACTATGGAAGTACTGAATATAATTGTTTTATATTTAATAATTTCACTTTCGGTGTACATGAACAGTATTCACCAATTCTGCCATTCTCATTGTCACAATATAAGGCTCACCACACCTACAGAAGTAACCATTTTTATCTGTGGATCTCCTATTTTGTATATCTAATCGAAACGTCTGACAATTCATTAATATTTTTAGGACAAATATTTATATTTACCAACTGAATTACTGTGTGTCAAATATTTTGTATTGATAAACTTACCCTTTACAATGTTATACATATTATATTACAACATATTATAATAATGTATGAGTTGCTGTTGACGAATGAGCAGATGCAAGAGGAGTGTTGTGGATAGAATGCGTGTAAATAAATTGCGATGGTTTGGACATGTGGAACAAATGTATGAAGAAAAGATGATTTACCTATCTGAAAGTGGGGATGTGAGAGAGCATGGGTGTTTGAGAACCACGTGGATCAAATTCTCGAGAATTGTTGTGTGTTAAGTAAGAGAAAGCGATGTGCGTATATGAGAAATTGTATGAATGTAGAACAGGGGTTTCCAAACTTTGAAGCCATAATGATTAATTCAGTATGTTCCAAGGGCCAAAACAGTTTTAATTTTTCTGCCCTTAACTATATTTCTAGACTAGTTACAGAGTGCGCAACCTAAACAAACATATTACGCTTTTTTTGCATTTCAATTACTATTGTGTATTGTGTAAGTAATTATCATTCTGTGTTTTCTTCTTCAACTTATTACAACAATAGTAACAACAATAAGACATTTATCGATGTTATTTTTATAATTAACCATTGTGTAATAAGAGAGAATATCGGAACCTCTGTTAAGTTGCCCAGTAGCTTAATTGGACAAAGCACATCTCGCGACAAGATGGGATTGCGGATTCAATCCCGAGGTGACATTGTCTTTTCTAAGTCTTATATGGTAGTTTCGTGTTTTAAATTCACAATAAGAAATTAGCTGTCTTGGGTCCGATTGATGACACTAGTCTAAAGCTGTCACGGGCCATAGTTTGGAGACCCCTGAGGCCTGAGTCAAACACACATTTTAGCGTTACGTTTTCGTTCCGTTAACGTTCAAATGCAGAGGACGTTGCGCCAAAGTGTCAATTTTCGTAACTATTGTGTATATTAGCAACGAAATTGACACTTCCTCACAATTGAAATTCAAACGCGAACGAAACGAAAACGTAACGTGAAAATGTGTGTTGACTCAGGCCTCTGATGTAGAAGAAGGAAAAGTAGTGTGTAAGGATAAATTTAAATGGTTTACCTTGGATATAATGTGAGAATGTAGACAGGTACTTATATATTGTATTAGATATAAGAAAAAAGACAAAATGCATTAAAAATATATATATTTTATTAGCTTTAATCAAATGATTTTATGTGATAATACTACATACTTTAAAATACAACAAGCACCATTTATTTATTTATTATTTCTTCAAAATGTCATCACCACTTTTACAGTCTTTGAGTGATGTTTATGTCAGATTTAGCAATATATTTACATACTTTATAAAAGTATATTACTTAAGAACATATTTTATTTATTTGTTGACATTTGTTTTTGATGTACAAATAAAATTTTGTTTAGAAACGTTACAATTTTGTTTTATTTATGTATTTACATTTATAATTCTAAATTGGCATGAATAACATATGAATGGTAGGTATTCTACTTTTCTTCCATTTCTTGTGGAATAGTAGAACCAATCCTCCTTCCTTTAGTACAATTTTATGCCAATCGAGTCGCGGGTTCTTTCCACGGCATTCTAATAATAAAATTGAGGGGGTTCGCCTGCAATTTTTTTTCAATCCAAAAACATTGAAACTGAGAAAACAGCACAAGTCTATTTCTGTCAATAATATTATTATTTTAAGTCATCAAGCAGGCAGCTAGAAACATGCGCTTGATACCCACACATATATGTAGATGTCACTTTAAACTGTCTAGCCCATTCTTGAATAAATTGGTGTAATGTGCGACGACCGATGTAGCAGGCAACCTGTTCCTCTCATCCACAACTCGATTTACGAGGAAATGTCTTCGAGGGTTCTGAATGAATCTGTTCCTAACACCATATTTGAAGATATGTTTTGAAAATTTTTTTTTGTTAAAATATTATCGAGTTCGTAAAGTCAGTAAAAAGTAATAAGGAATAATAATTGGAGAATCACAAGTTTCATTACACTTGATTAATTTCCTGAGTCACTGAATTATTTATTTACATGTTTCCCGTCAACATATTGGCATCAAATACTATGTAGGACACGCTTCACTACTTGCAGGTTCATCTGACGTCCCTTTTTCAGCCTCATTACCATCTTCCTTATCTTTGTTTTCACTATCAACACAATCTTTTTCATTATTTTCCCCATTATCTTTCTTTTCTAAATCACCTACGGTTGAATCAGCAGAATCGTTATTTTTTTCTGTTACATTTGAAGTGTTCACTTGTGATGTTGCTTTATCCTTATTGCTACTGTTGTACGATTTAAATTCCTGCAAAAAAAATTAATCCTCACATAAATGTTTCAATTCATCAGTATGTTTACATATTTTTTTTGGACACTTTAGTAAGACACAATAGAGATATTACTCTCATTCTTTAGTCATTTTAGGCTGCACCCCATGACCCCATGGAGCACCCCACAAATAATTGAATTCCCACTCTGTTCCATAGTGTCCTGCAAAAAGCAGGTGTTCCAAAATATAAGGACAATTTACATCTTAAATTCAACGATTTAAAAAAGATATAAAAAGTTGAAAAAGGATGAGAGTGGAATAAATGCTGTGGAGATGCGTTCACTGAGAAGAATGGTTGGTAAAACGTTGCGAGATAGAGTGAAGAATGAGGATATCAGGAGAATGAGCGGATGTGAGAGGAGTGTTGTGAACAGAAGGCGTGTAAACAAGTTGAGATGGTTTGGACATGTTGAGCGAATGCAAGATGAAAGGATGACGAAGAGGATGTATTTATCTGAAAGAAGGGGTGTGAGGAAGCGCGGACGTCCAAGAACCACGTGGCTTGATCACGTGGACCAAATTCTTAAGGACGGACGCGTGCTGAGTAAGAGAAATCGGCGTGCATGTATGAGAAACTGGATGAATGTAGAGGAAGCGAAAGAAGTATGTAAGGATAGATCTATATGGCGTTCCGTTCTATCTGCCTACCCCTCCTGGGACATGGCGTGAGGGTATAGTATAGTAAAAAAGATATATGTATCTGGGTTTTATTATAAATCCAAATACAATTGGTTAGCTGGAAGATATTGCCTCCATACAATAAGCTCGCCAATTGCTCATGATTTTTTTTCTGATCAATAAAGTGTTCTTATTATTACAACCTTATACACCTTTTCACAGTAAGCTAAAAGCTTGCATCGTGAAAGGGGAGTTTGCCGGCACCTGGGATCGAACCACGGACCCCCTACCTTCAGGCTACCGACGAACTCAAATGACTATTTTTTGTTGACATAGAGAGGACAGTTTGCATGTTTATAGGATATCCTGTGATGATACAGTAGTAGTAGTAGTAGATAATACTTTAATCATTCGTTGGTCAAAAAACATTATGCAAATCCTATTTATGGACAAAAAAAGTTCTATTCCTAATGAGACTTAATATGGGAATAAAATAGCAGTCCAAATATTGTACATGCACAAAAACATTGAAACCGCTAATAATGAAAACAAGACTATTATGTAAAATTAAAAATGCCAATTATGTATTTACATAAAATAATTGCTAAATATATTTATGTGTTTTACCTCCGGGCTCATTCTTTCAAAGAGCAAAACTAATTCCGTGTGTTTCGTGTATGGAAACATGTCAACAGCGACTGCTTTGGTCAATATGAATGGATCTCCATGCATCGTCTTGGAGGCTGCCCTGCCCAGATCTATGAAGTTTTTCATGGCAGCTGACGGGTCGCAAGACACAAACACCAGTCTCTTTATTTGATCCATTTTACGAATGTGTGTTACGGCTCTTACATCTGTAGTCAAATAAAGAATTTAATAAATATTTTATTCATTAGACAATGTCCTCAAACGATAAAAAATACATTTCTCTTTGTATTAATTAAATAAATAATTCTCAGATCTCTCTGTAGAGTTCCTGGTATAGAACAGGTCTCTTACTCTTTTCAGTAAGTTTTCGAGTGTCCTGCAAAAGGCAGGTATTCGTAAAACCTACAAATTATAACAAAGGAATTGTACTACAAATGCCTATGTCCGTAGTTAAATGTTTTCTCTATGATTGGCAATAATATTAGATGGGATATTAATTTGAAACTGTAGAGATCTTAGTTTTCTTATAGTACTTACGTAAACCCGCTCTAGGTGGATCTATAATGGCTATGACGTCCTTATTAGTAGCTCTGGCCACCACAGGAAACAAAATATCTTCAGCTCTGCCGACAAAGAAGTCCGCATTGCTGATTCCATTGGCTGTAGCATTGAATTTAGCATCTGTTATTGCTTCAGGAATCATCTCCAAGCCTAAAACTTGTCCGCAATGCTGAAATAAAAAAAAAAACAGCTTTATCAACAGTCTGCTGACTAAATCATCTCAAAATAAAATATAAAATGAGCTCTATCTAATCTTTATCAATTTATCTTTGATTTTTTGAATTTGAGAAATATATAGTTTTCAGTATTGATCTAGGACAGTAAATCCCAAACTATGCTACGCGTACCACCAGTGGTACGCGACAATTATTCAGGTGGAACGTAAGCAGCCATGGCCATAGGACATACATAGTAAATAATTAGATAAAACGTTTTTAAATTCAGTTCAGTGGTACGCTACTGATTTATAATTTCGTGTGTGGTACGCGAAATTAAAAGTTTGGGAACCACTGATCTAGGAGGTACACATTTCAGGTCAATGATTTAAATTGCACCATGGAAAAATAAGTTTTAATTTAATTAGATTTAACAAAGAAAATGACTTGTATGGGTTAGTTGGAAGATATCGAGCTTCTGCGATAAACTCGCCCATTGAACAAATTTATTTGTCTGATCTAAGTTCTACAATGTTTATATTTTAATAATGTTTGTTTTTTGTGCAATAAAGATTTTTATTATTATTGTATGTTTGCTGCAGGCAGTTGATTCGTTGGCCGCCCCACTTGTGAGAGGCAACGACGGGATGGATGGATTGGTTAAGTTTTTCATTTAATTAGGACTTTTTAGGTTTTATTCTTCATGGCTATGGCTGTTAATGTTTTCAATAACAATAATAATAATCTAACCTTTGCAAAGCACAGCCCGATGGTTCCTGTTCCACAACAAATATCCACAACCGTAGTGTCTTGTTTAGGTTCTGCCATATCTATAGCTGTCTGGTACAGTATCTCAGCACCTTCGGTATTTATCTGCAACATATAAACAATATAAAGGAATATATTAAGCATTAATGTTAGACATAGTTTTCACAGTATACAGTATAGTTTTTATATATATTTTGTATATTTCATAAATAAATATTGCGGATTATCAAAAAAAAAAAATACTGGGTATCGTCATTACATATTCAAAGTGGGGTATGTAAATTTATAAATGTTTTGAAATTTCTAGAATAAACTCCTTATAATGACATTATAACCATTTTGTAAAGTGATTCTAAGTATCAAATATTAAAATTTAATATTTTTAGAATAACATCAAATGCCAATAAAAAGTCCAAACAACAATTTTAATACCCTAATGAACAATTTCTAAAAAGTATGACTTACTAAAAATGTTCGCACATACCTCAATTTGAATATGCAACGACAAATGCTGCCCATTAGAATTTAAAACTATGTACTGAACTTCTCCCAAGTACTGTTTTTAAGAGTTTTTTACCGAAAACACGCATAGAGAAGATTGAAGTGGTATTTACATAAATTTAAAATTGTTTGTGTCCTTAAGATAAATAAATGACAATTTATTTACCTGAAAGAATGCTTGAGGCGATACTCTGAATTTGATGCCGTGGATTGTTTCAAAGATGTGCGTCTCTCCCCATAGATGAATAGCATTAGGTAAGGTCTCCCCACTTTTCCTGCACAAAACAATTACAAATAAATACAATTAATGAATATTTGAGTCCATAAGGCGTAGGTACCTTTACTATTCAAGTTATATGATAAGTAGTACTCTCTATAAGGCGTAGGTACCTTTACTATTCAAGTTATATGATAAGTAGTACTCTCTATATGAACTCACATTCTTTGAGTCCATAAGGCGTAGGTACCTTTACTATTCAAGTTATATGATAAGTAGTACTCTCTATATGAACTCACATTCTTTGAGTCCATAAGGCGTAGGTACCTTTACTATTCAAGTTATATGATAAGTAGTACTCTCTATAAGGCGTAGGTACCGTTACTATTCAAGTTATATGATAAGTAGTACTCTCTATATGAACTCACATTCTTTGAGTCCATAAGGCGTAGGTACCTTTACTATTCAAGTTATATGATAAGTAGTACTCTCTATAAGGCGTAGGTACCTTTACTATTCAAGTTATATGATAAGTAGTACTCTCTATATGAACTCACATTCTTTGAGTCCATAAGGCGTAGGTACCTTTACTATTCAAGTTATATGATAAGTAGTACTCTCTATAAGGCGTAGGTACCTTTACTATTCAAGTTATATGATAAGTAGTACTCTCTATATGAACTCACATTCTTCGAGTCCATAAGGCGTAGGTACCTTTACTATTCAAGTTATATGATAAGTAGTACTCTCTATATGAACTCACATTCCTTGAGTAACATGCTTGGATCAAAAATACATGTATCTTTTTTACTGACAATGATAGAATTTTAGCTTCTGTGTCACCAAGTTGTTAAATTTATACCTAAGGATAGCAATAATATCCCGTGGAGCACCCGGTAAAGAATTGGTCTCCCACTCTTCTGCGTAAGTTTTCGAGTGTCCTGTAAAAGGCAGGTGTTTTTTGTTGTTTATTTTACATCTTAAATACAGCGATGAGGTTTGCCACCCATCCTGAATGTCTTGATTTTGTATTGGCACGAAGAGGACAGTTTGCATGTTTCTTACATGCAGCTGATCTGCTGGCTACCCTACTTGTGGAAATGCCGTGATGGTATAGTAGTAGTAGTAGGATAGCAACGTTCGGGAGTAAGCTAAAAACACTGCTTTTCAAGAAAAGCCATGGCGCCCTTGAGATGGTCACGGATCATTAAACGGCGCCAAAAATAAATTGTCTTTATTATTATTATTATTATAGTGAATATTTCATTCTTCACGTTTTGTCAAATTATTGGCATTCTAATTTTATTCAATCGTTAATTTGGTATTATTCAAGAGACGCTGAACTTATGTTCATGTAAGTTTAAAGATGTTTATAAATTTCTAAATACTTTTCTATCTGTTTCTGTTTAACTTACTTTCTGACAACTTCCTGGAAATAGAGTGATGATATCTTTGCCTTTTTAGCATCATCTGATGTAAAGTGTTTTACTAATCCATTCTTTAAGTCCATTAATCTGTCACCATGCAAATCCTGAAACATGCAAAATATTCCATTTAAACTCTGCTCAATTTTGAAGGAACAAATAAAAGAAAGATATATCTTTTTATTATTATTTTGTATTGATTGATTATTGTTTTAAATGTATATTTTTTACTGAATAAATATATTTGAATTTGAAATTAATATTATTATTATAAATTAATCTTCAAAAATAGATCTCTGTAGGCAAATATTAATCAATAATATTTATATTATTGTAAATAGTACAAAAAAAAATTATAACAAGTCTATATTTTACTTATTTCTTTTATTTTAATTTAAAAAGTATTTAATTATTTTTTACGCTTACGTATGCAAGCGAGACATGGACGTGGTTGAAGAAGGACGAAAGTGAAATAAATGCAGTAGAGATGCGATTGTTGAGAAGAAAGGTTGGTAAAACGCTGCGTGATAGAGTGAAGAATGAGGATATTAGAAGAATGAGCGGATGCAAGAAGAGTGCTGTGGACTGAATGCGCGTGAATAAACTATGGTGGTTTGGGCATGTTGAAAGAATGAACGAGGTAAGAGTGACAAAGAGGATATACTTATCTGAAAGAAAGGGTGTGAGGAAACGCGGGCGTCCGAGAACCACGTGGCTCAAATTCTCCAGGACGGCCGCGTGTTGAGTAAGAGGAACCCTCGTTTGTGTATGAGAAACTGTATGAATGTGGAAGAAGCGAAGGAAGTGTGTAAAGATAGATCTGTTTGGCGTTCCGTTCTCTCTGCCTACCCCACTGGTATAGTATAGTATTTATTTTTTCCGATGTATAAATGCTTTGTTTATATTTAAAATCTGAAGTAATACAAACATTTCATGCATTTTTACTTCCATGGCATGTGGCACGCGACATATTATTGAAAAAGAAATTAAATATTGAAAAAAACAAATTTTTTTGGCACTCAGGATCCAAAAGGTTCACCATCTCTGTCCTATACCTTTTCAAAAATCTAGTAACGTGGAAATAAAAATGATTATAACTGGTGTATACAAGGTGTTTTAATTCTATCGCAATCAGTTCTGCAAAGAATATTATTATATTTGATATTGCTTACCGTAGGATGAACTCCGACCACCAGCATCAAATCTCGAGTTGTGGCAGATTGTCGCACCATCAGACCAGACCAATTGCCACTATGATCTACAGGGGAGTATACTTTCAATTCACTGGATCTGACAAACTCTTGGAATAACTAAAATACAAAAATGTTATAAGTATATCAATATATTTTTAAGGGTAATAATACCCATCACATACTTCCAGGAGATATGTATCTCATTAACAATACAAAAACACACAAAAAGAATTTGATGTCCCAATGAAGCGGGAAATGTTACCCTAAGGGAGCACTTTATATTTAGTATCCACACTCTTTCTGTAATTATATGATCCGTTTAAAATTTTAAATAACTTTGGATTGATTAAAAAATCATTCATGTAAGACTGACAGATTATAAATTTAGAACAACAATTGTTCAAAATTTCAAACGTTTGACTCTTACCAGTACAGCAGCCTTCATTTCATCAGAAATATGACAGAGCTCATCAACAGGAGCGACTCCAGTGAATCCCGTCACATAACTTCCAATTCTGAATCCCACAGTGGGCAATTTTGTCTCCTCATCCATCCCGACAGTGAATTCACATTTATTTCTGTATCCCTCTATTTTCTTAGCTGTCTTTATAGAACCATATTCGCACATAACACCACCGTGAATTTTTCTTTTAGCCTCGATGTAATTTCTTAAGTTGGGATGTATTTTCCACAACTCATTGCCTAATTTCTGTATTATTCTGTACATTTCTTTCTGTTTTGCGGCTTTCTGTAACAAGAAGAGGAAGAAGAATGAAATACGACATTTTAGATTGTTAGCATATTCACTCTTAAAAAAATAACATAACTGGTAGTAGTAATTGAAAAATAAATCTATTATTAAAATATTAAGTTAAACGTAGTTTTCACATTCTACTGGACCTCTTACACCTCCGTGAATGAAGATATTAAGAATATTACTCGACAGACACCTCATCTGTTGACATGTATTACACTCAACAGATGTCGAACATAGTCGTTTGAAAAAAAAATTGGTGGAATTGATGAACATACCATGTGTACAACGAGTGCACTTAAATCAACCTGAGCAGATTTGTAAGCATCGAGACACCTTTCTACTGAAATGAGTTTGCGCAATATGTTGGTTGAGCAGATGAAGTGTCTATTGTCTAATATTCTCAAAATCCATCAATAAATTTGAGATGAAAATATGAGATATTACTTCGAAATCCTTCAATTTACACGGAATAAATTTGTTTAAATTTTTTTTATATCTTATTTCTCACTGTATATTCTTAATTTATTATACTGCTTGAAAAAATAATTTCATAGAAAGATATTCAAAGGCAAAAGTAACGCAATATTTTACAACTAACTGGGTAAATTCATCACCAATATTGTAATAATCATGTTATTTCTCACGATGGTGTCATTAATAAACTTTTTTATTCAACATTTTTGGACGATAAAGACAAAAAAGTTTAGTGTGTTCTGATTTAAAACTTTTCATTATATTACCTGCTCCTCATAAGGCATATTCCAATAAGGTGTGGTACTGTCTTTGATTCTCTCCTCTTGTGTCCTATTGTCTTCTTTGCTCTTCTTCTGTCCATCTTTCTCCCCTTCGGCAGATTCCATCTTACGTTTCCTTATGAAAGGATCTGGGGCTGGCTGAGCTACCTGTGCATATACAATGAAATAATAGTTGTAGGTAAGATATATCACAAGAAATAAATAAAATAAAACTTACACCAATCTCAAAAAATAATAAGGAATATTATCTTATTTTAAGCTGGGCTTAAGTCAGGAATTAATCATTTAATTAATAATGAAATACAATCAGATTAAAATTGCAGTGTTTTAATAAAATATGAAGAGGTAGAATTTTTTTCTGTGGAGCACCTGGCAAAGAATTTGTCTCCCACTCTGTGTCCTGTAAAAGGCAGGTGTTCGAAAAGACATTCTACATTTTAACTTCAGCGATAAGGTTTGCCATTCATCCCGAATGTCTTTAATTTTTATAGGCACAGAGAAGACAGTTTGCATGTTTATTACATGCAACTGGTCTGCAGGCTACCCCACTTGTGCGATATGCCGTAATGGTATAGTAGTGGTAGTAAGAAATTCATCTCTCTACTAATTTAAAGATTGCATGACGAAAATTGAATTTTATCGATTATTAATAAGATAGTATATATATTTTTAATTCAGGTTCACGTTTTATAGACACAAGTTCAAAAATAGTAAAAAAAATGTTGTCCGTAAAGAGAATGGACATATATATTTATTATCTTTTTAACAATAACAAATATTTTATTTTATTGGTATATAGATTGTAAAACTCCATATTCAAAACACGGTATTTGAGTTTTGCTGATTTTTTATTAAAGCAACACAGATTTCGACATGTAATGGCTTTGTCAAACATAGAATTCACATCTACCAAGTTAAACATTACATGAAAAAGTGAGTGAAAAACTTTACTGGTAAAACTTAAGTACCGTTTTTTTTAACTTTCATTAACTTATTCTTATTTATTACATTTAACAATGTATACTCATTAGATTACATGTATTGCTATATTCTCAAATTTGTGGTGTTATAATTAACAAAGTCTTACAGATGCAGCGAGCGTTTTCCCCTTCCACTGATATCCCTGTAGTGCCCCTATTGCTTTACTTCTCTCCTCCTCACTGTGGAAACAGACATACAACCAACTACTGCCAGGACGTGGAGGTTTTATTTTACCCGTCTTCAATTCCAGCTTCTGGTTTAATAACTTCTTCAATTCCTAATAAAAATATCTCAGAAATATATTATAGATAATTATCTATCAATTAAAAATAGATAGATATCATCTTTTAGATACTTTAAGTAATAATTCATTGTCAAACTAAATTTATGTCTAATTTAAAGTTGCCTGTGTAAGCAATAGTTTTGAAAAGTTTGTGTGAAGGATCCTATTAAAAATAATAAATCAATTTAATTCAATTGATGTGAATAAGACTACTCAAAGCCTCGAAAGATTTTCAAGAAATGTAAAATAATGATAATTTGAGATTAAAAAGAGCAGAATATTCAATGCAACATATTTCCCAATATAGTAACTCAAAACAAAGTACATTGCAGAAAAACATAGTCAGTTATATTTAATTTAAATTCAACTTACACTGATACCATAAAATTTCGGCATATTTCTTATTTCAATCTTAAATTTTTCTGTAGAAAATCCACCGGTCTCCAAATATGAATATTCGTTTAATTCCTTCACTGGCTCGTTTCCAACTTCAGAACTAGACACGTCCATCTCTTTATTCGTACTATCAGCTTCAGTGGACATATTTTTTGTTTTATAAGAAAATTTTAGAAATAATTACAATACACGTGAACCAAAACAAGAAAACATAACCTTATTATTTTCATAGTAAAATGACGTTAGTTTGTCATTTCGATATTTTGACAGTTATAGGGTTGTCAGCTAATGAAAAATAATTTATATTTCATAAAGGCAATATTATTTTTGCGCCTAAATTTGAATTTGAATAACTAACGATAGAATACAAAAATTAATATAACCATGGTCCATTTTGAATTGGGTGCTTTGCCTTTGATCGAATAAGCGGGAGGGACTAAAATAAAGTAAGGTAAAGTAGCATTCACATTACTTCACTTTGGATGATCATCCAGAGTGTCAGGGTCAAACCTGTTCATCGAAAGTGAACACGTCTGTTCACATTTGTTCATCCTATGCTTTCACTGCCATGTCTACTTTCTCACTCATGTTTTATGTAGTTTGACGTATTTTAGCATAAAAATAATTAAATAAATTCAAAAATGAAAAATAACACTTAAAATAAATTAATATAGCTCTCGACTGCAAAATAATTTTGTTAATGATTCTGACATTCTATACAAATTCATAGAGAATTAAACAAATAATAAGATAAAACTTGTTTATGGTCGTTTCAGTGAAAGGACCTTTCATCAAAATTATGACGAGTGGTAATCTCTTTCCTCCGTCATCGCTAGTGATCACTAGCGATGAAACGCCTGTTCACACTTGTTCATCTTGGAGGATCATCCGGAGTGATCACTGAAAGTGAACGTATGTGAACGACCCTTAAGTTAACATCTACTAAACCTTCCTTTTCTGTTTACCACACTCCCATGCTCTTTTAATTCAAAGTTTTTATTCATAGTCAGTGAGATTTTTCTTATCATATAATTAGGTTAAAAATGATATAAATAATAAGATTTTATCCCACACAATAATTATATAATATGTTTTATAGTAAATATAGTACAATATATACCTATAATTAATAAAATAAAAAGAAAATAAACATGTGTTTGAAATACTAGTATCTGAGTAAAAGAAATGCACAATTTCTAATTATTGTGATGATAGGTAGCGGTGCACAAGGATAATTGTGGTTTGGTCAAAAATTCTCTCTGGAACATATCCATTTGGAATTTGAAAATGACGTTTGTGTTTTGAATCATTATTCAATCCTTTTTGATCTTGTGGAAGGTAAGCCAAATATCTCCAACAGCTCTCGAAACGAGGACATTAGGATCGATCTGAAGAGGTTGTTGAGTTTTAGGAGCAACTCTGACTTCGAAATTTCTGATTATGGACGCCACAGCTGTTTTTGCGTTTGTTATTCCAAGTTTCATACCTATAAAATAAAATAAAAATAAGTAAATCCCTGAAGATGTATTCACACTTGTTCACTTTTAGTGATCACTCTGAATGGTCCTCCAGATTGAAAAGGTGTGAATAGACGTTTCATCAATAGTGATCACTAGTGATGATGGATAAAAGCAATTACTACCCGACATAATTTTGATGAAAGGTCTTTTCATTTATTTATCCTTTTAATTATTATTTTTTACGAAAACAGTCAAACTACAGACAACATGATCGTGAGTATTAATATGGCAGTGAAAGCGTAGGATGAATAAGTTTGAAGTTTCAGACGTGTTCACTTTTGATGAGCAGCTTTGACCTTGACACTTTGAATGATCATCTAAAGTGAAACAATCTGATTGCTGCTTAAGTTAAGTTTAGTAATTTTACATGTAAAATTAACTGTGAATGTAAAAAAATCTACGCACCAACACAAATTCTGGGTCCTTCTCCGAATGGTAAATAAGCAAATTTATTGATATCGTTGCCCTCAGCAAACCTTTCTGGGTCGAATTTCTCAGGATCTGGGAAGTATTTGGGATCCATATGGGTAGCGTAGTTAGATATTACAACTCTGTCGCCAACTTTGAGGGTTAAAGGCTTGCAACCAGGTAAAGCAGGAGGCAAGGTGTATGGCTTTGTGCAAATTCTGTTCATGACGAGAACTGCTGGGAATAACCTCATCGTCTCTGAAAAAATATTTATTTTATTCCTTTAGCACATCATCAGTTACATAACAATTCAGAATTCAATTTTTTATGCCCGCATCGTATGATCGCCTTCGTCAGCATACTCGTATATTATTAAGAGCAGAACCAATATTGCAAATTAATCCTCAGAGACAAAGGCAGTCCGATTATTTAATACCTTAAATCGTCCCGAATACTGACATATTCAAAGTAACGTACAGTGAATTTGTGGAGAAGATAGAAACACTGTTGTGAACAAAGGTATACGTTGTGAATGCATTATTTTCTCTGGGATTGCATTGGATAAAAGCTGTAATGGTCCCAGTAGAGTATGATATAATATTTTCAATAACATAATAATACTAAATGGGGACTTAATTTTAATTATAAATATCTCAGGAAAGTGGTATGTGCTTTTCTTTGTTCAAGTGGCGTAAATATTTGTAGTATAATTATAGATATAAATTTTCACATACCATTGGTTACCATATCAAAATATTTGCAATTAGTAATATCTTCATAACTCAATTTGCCACCATTAGCAGCAGCCAATTCATCCAAATTTTTTCTAAGTCTTGCTTGCACTTGGGGATTAGCGGCCAGCTGAAAAATTCGGAACATTTTAAGTTGGTGCATGTCTAATAATAAAAAATATTCAGAAGTATCGTATCGATAATTTATTGATTATAAAAGTAAACTGATTTTCACCTCATAAAGGGTAAAGGCGATAGCTCCACTTGAAGTTTCAACTCCCTCTGAGAGAAACCCGAAAATTCTTCCAGCAACTTCTTGAATATCAACTGGAAAAAAGTCCCACGTCAAAACCTCAAAAAACCCATATTTGATAAATTACCAAGTAGAGAAAAATACAGAATTAATGTATTATACCTACTTTTTTCATCCTTCATGAGACTTTCAAAGAAATCACTTTTTAAAAATCCATTCTTTTTTCTCATATCGACAACGCTCTCGGCAATTTCAGTCAGATCCTTTCGAACCCACGATTTCACAAATCTGGAGACAATTCAATTAATTTTAATACAATACTAATTAATTTGACCTAATGTTAATTTGATTAACAGGGTTGTTCATGACACAATCTTGGGTTTTGGTTTATAACCAAACCTTTGGGTTTATAACCAAACCCGACAATTTTCAGCTACCGCGAGATTGGCATGCTTGTATTTTTGACTACAGTCACTTCGCGCATTGTAAAGATCAGATCAAGACATGATTAAGGTCATTATTCAGATTGTGTCAAGAGTAACCCTGCTGCAGATAATACATAATAGGTATATGATAATATACCTATTAGGCTGTGCCAAATTGCAGCCATGTAAACTGGTTCCCATTGTACAGTATATAAAGACTATATTGTATATTATTATATATTTGTATGCTGCTGGTATTTGCAGCAGAGCATGATTATTGTTACCCATGCTTTGGTACATTTTTTATATATATATTTATAGACTGTTGTATTATTGATTGTCATACATATGTATTAAACCTATTGTAAAAGGCAAATTGCCGTTTATTGATCAAATAAATAAATAAATAAATAAATAACATACCCAATAGGGAGAATATAATGAAGCCATGGTGCTACGACGTAAGCCAAGATTCCCAAGTTGTCCATAAAATTTGACACAAACAAGGACTCGGCAATTTTCTTGAATACATTATCTTCTTCAAATGCGTTTGACTTGAGGCCCATAGTTCCATGAACAATTACATCTGTCAAGTACTTGAGTAGAATCTGGAATTTATTAAAATAGATTTTTTATTAGTGCATAAGTAAGTAATTACTTGAATCAAATAACATAAACATTTATTTATATAAGATATTATTGAACGTCGAAATTCAATGTTAAAAGCAATGTGTTTTGTGTTTATCTTAGTCCCTAAAATAGATACATGCTCTTAATCCATACGCTATCTTCAAATTATTCAACATCATCTTGGAAGAAATACTACTATACTATACTATACTATACCCTCACGCCATGTCCCAAGTGGGGTAGGCAGAGAGAACGGAACGCCAAACAGATCTATCTTTACACACTTCCTTCGCTTCCTCCACATTCATACAGTTCCTCATACACGCACGTCGGTTCCTCTTACTCAACACGCGGCCGTCCTTGAGAATTTGATCCACGTGGTTCTCGGACGCCCGCGTTTCCTCACACCCTTTCTTTCAGATAAGTATATCCTCTTTGTCATTCTTACCTCGTTCATTCGTTCAACATATTTTGTATAAAATTATTTATAATTAGTATAGATTTCAGGCAAATCTATACTTATTATAACGATTATAATAAATAATTAAAATATTTTTTATTATTAGAAGCTATCAAGCAGGCAGCTAGAGCTGGATGTGCTTGAATCCACACTATTGATGTCACTCTATACTGTCAAACCCGTTCTTGAACAAATTAGTGTTCCTTGCAACCTCCAATGCAGCAGGCGACCTATTCCACTCATCCACAACTCGGTTTACGAGAAAATGTCTTCCAGGGTTCTGATTGAATCAATCCTTTACCAGTTTCAGGCGGTGTCCTCGCAAATGTTCATTCTGGCTTCTGTGGAATATGTTTTTCCTTTCCTTTTTTGTTTTACCATATTATCATCATGCAGATGACAAAACCAATCACTTCTCAATTAGAGAACCATTTAAACAATGAAACATTTGTAAAATCCAATTGGAAGGAGTGAGAAAAGCATTCCGACCCTTACAAATTGGCTCTAGACTGGCTTAAGTGATCCATTTCCGTGTCCATGGACAACGTCCACAAATTCTTTCATTCTCACTTTCATGATTTTAAATCCACTTAATCGATAAATTTTAATGCAAACATTGGTTCTATTGAGAAGCAACCATTTCCCCCGCCTAATTGAAATCTCAAGCTGCTTTCTCACTTCTCCCGATTAGATTTTGCACAATGTTAGATTGGTAGAAACCTATGGTTCTGCTAATTGTACATCTACAGGATACACGAATCTTGTTGATTTAGGTAATAGTGTTTGTACAGGATATAAAGGATAAATATAGATTACAATGATTTTCAATAAAATTTTCATTATAAATTACATAATTTTACACGTTTGAAATATTATACACGCAATTTATCTCTTCTTATCAAAAAAAAAAAAATTATCTACCATTTCTACCGCAAAAATACCATCTCCATTTACATTGTTGTCCTTCACAATTAATAAGCAAATGTATTTTATCGTATGACCTATGACATTTTGATAAAACACTTGAACTTGTATGTCATTCTAAATATTATTTTCAATGAATTGATTAGTTCGTATATTTTTTTTGCAAATCATCAAGTTCTAAATTGATTATGTTTGGTGGATTCATGACACCACCTATGTACTTAACTTTTTACTAATATTTTACAGAAGATCCGACCCCAACAGTCTTCAGCGGCAATAAGTTGGGACAGTGCCAGGAAGAAGAAGTTAGTTTTCGCGACATGTCCGAAAAAAGCAGTACGTAGGAGATTTATAGCTCATCGGTAGCCTGGAGTTTCGGCCTCATGTACATAAGGTTCGCGGTTCGATTCCATAGGTGCCGGCAAACTCCTGTTTTACGACACAAGCTTTTAGCTTACTGAGAAAGGTTGGGTTGTATTTGGGTTTATAACAAAAAACCCACATATATCTTTTTTTTAATAAATAAAAAAAATATACGACTTCATCATCAGACGTGATGGAGTCGAGAGTCTCCGAATACTAGCAAGTAAAGTTAATAAAGTCAGTTGGAAGTTAACTACAGTTTTTTTTCAAATTGTTATTATCGGCAAATAGGCATAATTCGCTCGATGTCGGGTGTCTTGCCTCAAAAAGAAGATTATACCATATTTTAAGGTAGGGTATAACAATATTTGTATCAATATCACTATAAAAAATGGTAATTATGTACTTGATCATATTTTCTATGTTATGAATTTGCTACGTGGAATTGCCGGCAAATAATAGCTCTCACACCCTTTTCTGTAAGTTTTCGAGTGAACTGTAAAAAGGCAGCTAATTAGTTACTCGTAACACATCACGAATAAGACATTTGACAATTCAGCGATCTGGTATGACACGCATCTCGAATGTCTTTAACATTTTTATCATCGTGAATATGACGACTTGCAAGCTTATTACATGCAGTTAGTCCGCCAGTTACCCCAATTTTGGGAAATGCTGTGATGGTATGTATGTATAAATTTGCTATAGTTCGGAAGACAATCAATATGTATGAGCCCGGAGCCGTCAACAATGGTGATGATTATGTATTAGACAATTACAGGCACTAGGAATTCTTTTCACGTATGTGTCAATATTATTTTGTAACAATACGATCATAACAACTGAGTAATATTATTTTAACAATCTGCCTTGTACGATCTAATGTCCGAACACCTGCAATAATTATTCTGTATAAACACAGTGACAAATAAGTAATAATAAAGCTGATTATAAAATACTATTTTGTTTGAAAATCCCACATATTGACATTTATCTATATATGGACAATTTAAGATCGTAGATTCAAGAACCCAAAATAAGATTTATCCTGATAATAGTAGGCTCATTGGAGACTCTTTCGCATACCCAGATATTTAAGAAGTCGGGGGACTTCTATTTAACCGCCTATTCTAATAAAAACTTTTGTCCTCACGATCGAGAACTAATTGGCAGAAGGGCTGGCCGTCCAGGACCTACATTTACGTCTTCGATGCTCTTCTCAGGAGGATAAAATGCAATCAAAGACACATCAAACATAATAAACAATAAATAAACAAAGATAAATTAATAACAACGAATATCTTTTACACATAACAAAAACAAAAAGGAAACGACTTTACCTCTCTTGCTTCCAAAGGCTCTCCAGGTCTTTCTTCAATATGCTTGTTCAAGTACTCCACCATTATCTTCTGCTTTTCATCCATTATTTCATAAAGAAATTTGACTTTGCTTAGCGTCTGGTTAGCTGACCATTGGCCACGTCTTCTCTTCCATTCCTCACCACTGTGGAAGAATGGATTTACACGCAGAATAGGATCATTCTTCAAATCAGTCTGGAAAGAATAAAATAAAATAATTTTAGGTTTTAACTTTGAATATAGAAGGTGGACCACTAAAATTATGTAATGATGTAATGAGGACTATGGGAGAACAATAGAGGTGAAGGTAAACCTCAAAAAGATTATCTGAGTAAATGTCTCGGTTTATGGGAAAACAGTACGTTCTGTGTTGCTTAAGACCAAAAATCATGGAAGAGTTTTGAAGAAGCCTATATGCAGCAGTAGAGAAATGAAGGAAGTAATTCAAGAATTTGAGAAATAAGATTTTTGGAAGCATAAACGTTTGCGTCTGTTGTTGTAGATTTTCTTACTTATTGATAATCAAAATTGTTGTTAATCTCAATAGCCCCAATGCATGCTCACAGAAAACTACATGTTTGTGATGTGTTCGCTAAAATTTGGTAAAGCGTTTTGAACGTTTGCTTAGATGTACAACATCCAACGTATTTCGTTGTCTTCTTTCTGAAAACTTGTCTTTAAAGCATCACACATGCCATTCTAGTCCTTCAAAGTAAGGACTAAATTTCGCCAATGGTCACCTCATTTAGGTTTTAAAAGAAGCAGTGATTATTTATTATCATTTTCGATCTAGAATGGTTAAGTACGAAGTAAATACAGGTAGATACTAAAGATCAATTAACTGAATTTGCAGAAACTCATAAATTAATTTATTTAGGTAGGTTTGTGTTTTGGTCAATGACAATGACTGCTTCAGATCTATGTAGGTATGTATAGATCCAAACCAAACACACAGGACAATCATAACACGAATACGAGTAGGTACTACATTTTGATATCTCTAGACACGACAATGATGTAACCACATTATGTAAATTAGTTTCTATTGCTACTTATATCCTATTGCTGTGCAAGTCATTGGCGCATTCGGGATAAAAGTCCAAAAGTAGGATCAAAGTAGACAAAAATAATACGAAAGAAATAGAAAAGTGTGGAAAATTATAATATCGAAGCGAACAGCTTCCTTCTCTCAGGAATAATACACTTATTAAAGTGGTACCGGCAAGGTTACTCTTGACACAATCTAAATTGTCTTGCCTTTGAGTCACATGGTCCGGGGTTCAATTCCCAGCCAGGCTAAAATGAAGATTGACCTTTTTCAAATTGTCCTTTGTCTGGGCGATACCTACATGTATGTGTGCTCAGTACATTGTATATTATAACATGTGTGTATCGTCGTGTTAGTACCCATAATACAAGATTCAAATCTTAGTTTGGGACTGGCTCGGTCTGTGTGAATTATCTATATATGTTATGTTATATGTTAATCTTAATCTTAACTTCGCGTCACTTCGCGCGTCGTATGATTCAGAACAAGTCAAGATTAAGATCGTACTTATTTAGAGTATTGTGTCAAGAGAAGTCCTGCTGAAATTTTTACCCTCCCACTTTACATGTCATAAAATTCCTCAAAGTAAATTGGTAAAATTTCTTGGACCTACTGAATAAAACGGTATTTGGAACCAACACACATTAAAAAAAACAATATTTGTGACCATCATACATTGGAATTATGGAATTTGAGACCAACATACATTTGATAAATGGTATTTCAACCATTGGAAAAACGGGATTTTGAATTTCCACAACTCTCTCCCCATTGCATTTTTTTTAAATAGGTACTACACGAAATTAGATTTTATCAATAATTATTACCAATTAAAAACATCGTTGAAAGAATGGTAAAGTTGAAGGGGTTATAGGCGAGGCATGTTGCTAGATTTATTGATAAAAGATGTACAAAAAGGTAGTGGAGTTTGCAGACCTTGTGGGGACAAAAGAAGACATGTTACAAGATGTTCTGAGGACATTAAAGCCTGGGGAAATATGGAAGGTTTATGTTCAACAATGGACAGGAATAACTAATTATATATGTAAGTAAGTAATACCAATTATATAAGTATGATATGGGGGGGGTGAGAGATGGTGAAAGAATGGATGGTTTTGGTTGAGGATAAAATAAATAAAATATTATGCCAAAAATGCCAACGGCTGAGACTCTACTGGGCTACCCACAGCACTCCAGGAGTTAAAACAATAAAATGGTCTCGATTAAATTATACAGTGAGGCTATATAAATTAAGAGACGACAAGTTATCTGTAATTAAATGGACAAATGTGTAAAAGACAAATTCCAATTTTAAATAAACATTTAATTAAAAATAAAAAAATTCTTACCACTATTACAAACACACGTTTAAACAGCAACACAATACTACGACTTACTCACTACCCCGTATTGTCTGTGCACACGTAATTATCCCAATAAAAAAACACACTTGATTATTATTTCAATAAAACGAAAACGTAGCACTTTTAAAATAATTAAATTTCACTTTGCGATTATTGTAATGGATCCCACGATGAGGGCGCCTCTGGCATGAAAATGCCTAGAGGCAAACAAGTTGAAGAAGGCGCCCCTTGGCGCAGTGCTGGGAGGGCGGAGTCCCACGTCCGAGGCTCCTGGAGGCAATTACCAGCCTACACAGGTGCAGAGTTGGCTCGTCATGACTTCAGGAGGAGAATATCTCGACTCAACTGAAGTCCAGTGACCAGAGACCGACTTGTCTCTCTAAAGGTCAGATGATGAGTCATTGAGTGATGACAAGAGCAATCCTTCTACCAAGGACAACTGACTACTCACTACGACTCGCTGATGATAACTGTTCACCACTGATGGCTGATGGATACTCACTGATCTTTCAAGGACATTTCTCCGCTGTTCCTTGAGTGGTGTAGAGAGGGGTTGGTCATATACCCCTCCTACGCTGTGATGCATCTCTGTGCAGCGCCGTGATTGGCTAATTGAATACCAATACACGCTCACCGCAAGTTCCATTGTATTGCGAGTACACCTGCACCCTTGTCTGCATTCCAGGAATTATGCAGTAAATATTTACAAATAATATTTTAAATTGTATAGCGTCCAATACACTGATTTATAATAAATAATTGATTCACATGTAAATAATCAAAGTGTCTCTTTCACTGATATTAATTTCGAAACAATATTTTTTTTTTTGTGTCCATTATCACCATTTATAATTATATAACGAGCGTCCATTTCGCAATACAAATTAACACAATCCTTATTCTATTACATAGCAACACAAACCAACCCTTTAGGTAGATAATGAAATATTCAAACTACGTTATGTTACAATAAAATTAAAATTCATACCTAAAGAGTCGTTTACATAAATTAAAACATATCATCGATATCAAAACTCAATAGATCGAAGCGTAGGTATAAAAAATCCAACCAAGCAGATACTAAATAATTACAATACGCAGACATTCTAGAATCTTCATAAAATAATTTGATACATAATGAATGCGCCTTAAGTTGATACATAATGAATGCGCCTTAAGTTGATACATAATGAATGCGCCTTAATCTTTTGTTGATATTATTCTCTTTATTACCCCTGTTGCTATGCAGGTACAAATTTAAATAAACAATAATATTTTGAATGCAGGTAGGAAGATTAGTAAACAATACATTATTAATGTAGGTACCTTTTGAGTGCAGGCAATTTTTAATGTCGGGATTTTCAGAGTTCTTATGAACTGCATTGTCTTATATTGAATTCCCGTACAACTTTCTAAATAACAATTATAATTTTTAATGATAACTTTTCGGCACAATACCTACTATACCGGGCATATCAAATCGCCACCTATTCCTTGTCGAAAAGTTATCCATTCTTTAAAATACACATCTCACAATTGATTTCTCAAATTCAAAACAAATTATATATCTATAAAATTCAACACAATTAACAAGTAGGTAGGTGCACACACATTTCAATTTAAAATCATAAACAAATTTTAAACGCATTTCTTTTTACTTCACATCTTTAAAAACCAGCTAAATTCAAATTATAAAAATACATTGTCAAACATACATCTCGTATGTGACCAAAATAAACATAGGTAGATGTGGCTCATCATCTGAAACGAATATTACATTCTTCATACTTTTCATCAAGCATGCTTTGTGACAGCAGACTGGGGACTGGTTCTCTCAGTTGCACATACATCTCTAAAAAATCATTGGACCTCTGTGTCCTTCACAAAATTCATTTACCTGGACCTCACTGTCCACACGACGAAATACGTTGGGGAACTAAGCAGGACGGAACACTCATCGCCTCTGTGCTTATCCCATACTAAACAAAACATAACCTTCATACACGTAGAAATACTCCTCAATACACGCAGAATTACTTTCTCCTCTTACAAATAACTCCCAGTGCCAACTGAGAATCCCTCACATATCTCTATCATACAAAGCATCTCTCTCCTCTGTTACAACTTCCATATTCAGAAAAACAACATTATATTCACATATTCCACACATCCAACATCCACATTAATTATCTTCACACGTTACACTCGCTGGTTACTTCAAACAAATTCTATTTTCCATATTCCAAATTTAAATTAACATTTCACAACGATTAAAAGAAATAAATGCACACGTAGGCATTTAACAAAAGTTGCACCTACCTACCTACGTAATGAAAAACATTTTAAACGTGAAAACTATACCTATACATCATTCTAACTTTAATTCTGGGCGCCAGAGATATTTTTACGGAAAATATTCAAACCATTTAAAAATATTTAAACAAAAAAACATTTTTCCTATAACAAGCCTAAGTCAATCCTGATTCCATTTAACACACACATGTGACTATCTGGCTTGATTGAATTTTCTCCTCGACTTCAAGCATCGAGAATCCATATCGATGAACAAATTATAATAATAATCATCGATAGCATAACATTCATAGTTGATTCGATTGATGGACGCATATTTTATCTTTGTGAACAATATCAACGCTGTTCTACGGCGACGCGATATTTTTCTATTCACGAATCTCAATATAATTATAGCTGTACATACAAGCAAACGTATGCAGCTTTCCGCGATCAATCCTGCGACGATCAGCATTGCCAACACTGATTTCAACACCCACGCGAAAGACTTAACCCATTCGTGAATAGAGGGAGGTGTGAGTACCTCCCGTTCGGTGTCCTCATCTATCTCTTCCTCCGAGAGGGTAACCCCATCCTCTACGGGTACAATTTCCTCCCTAGCGTCCTGGCTAGGTACATACCGAACCTCATCGCGAACAGATGCTATGTCTGGAAGATTATCTAACACAACCTGATAACTCTCTGTGATCACCTCAGGTTCAGATTGTCCCTCCGGAGTGTATTCTGGAAAGTCCAGGCGCCATACCAACTCTTGCAAATGTTCCAGATTAACTAACTCCCGACCATTAATCCTCGTCCTATACCAGGATGTCATTTGCTTCCATACTCTCATTGCTGGTCCTTCATCTTTAAATAATACCTGGCCATACCCTTTTAAACGATTGTTTATCCTGACCTTCCAGTCAACAAAATCACTCCCCAGTTCATCCCGACCTTGACACACTGTCAACAGGTCATTATAGATCGCATTTATCTGCCCTTCCACACCAAACCTTCGCAAAATTATTTCTTTGAATACACCCCATCGACAATACCGAAACCCCAGAGACTTCCAGTACCGCTTTGCGTCGCCGCGCAAGCAATACACAGCCTCCCTTGGCAATTCATCTTCCCACTCAAGCTTCCAGCATTCCTCGCATTCTTTGAGGAACCGTTCGGGGCCTTCATCAGTCCAGCCTCCGAACGAAAGCGAAAATTCGCGCTCATAGCATCTGATATCCGACACCTTATCCATCGATCGAATCATACCGTAATACACAATAAACACATGTCAATAAAACAAAGCCAAAAGTCAAAACAATACACATTCGCCATTACAAATAACTTGTCAGTTCATTATAAAAATACATACACCCTCCTCCGATATCACAAAAAAAAAACTAATTACAAAATCTCAGGGACGGATTCGTTGTAACGATTATGCACAGGAGTGCATTTTTTCGTTACGGACCCACGTTCGGAAGCCAATATGATATGGGGGGGTGAGAGAGATGGTGGTGATAGAATGGTTTTGGTTGAGGATAAAATAAATAAAATATTATGCCAAAAATGCCAACGGCTGAGACTCTACTGGGCTACCCACAGCACTCCAGGAGTTAAAACAATAAAATGGTCTCGATTAAATTATACAGTGAGGCTATATAAATTAAGAGACGACAAGTTATCTGTAATTAAATGGACAAATGTGTAAAAGACAAATTCCAATTTTAAATAAACATTTAATTAAAAATAAAAAAATTCTTACCACTATTACAAACACACGTTTAAACAGCAACACAATACTACGACTTACTCACTACCCCGTATTGTCTGTGCACACGTAATTATCCCAATAAAAAAACACACTTGATTATTATTTCAATAAAACGAAAACGTAGCACTTTTAAAATAATTAAATTTCACTTTGCGATTATTGTAATGGATCCCACGATGAGGGCGCCTCTGGCATGAAAATGCCTAGAGGCAAACAAGTTGAAGAAGGCGCCCCTTGGCGCAGTGCTGGGAGGGCGGAGTCCCACGTCCGAGGCTCCTGGAGGCAATTACCAGCCTACACAGGTGCAGAGTTGGCTCGTCATGACTTCAGGAGGAGAATATCTCGACTCAACTGAAGTCCAGTGACCAGAGACCGACTTGTCTCTCTAAAGGTCAGATGATGAGTCATTGAGTGATGACAAGAGCAATCCTTCTACCAAGGACAACTGACTACTCACTACGACTCGCTGATGATAACTGTTCACCACTGATGGCTGATGGATACTCACTGATCTTTCAAGGACATTTCTCCGCTGTTCCTTGAGTGGTGTAGAGAGGGGTTGGTCATATACCCCTCCTACGCTGTGATGCATCTCTGTGCAGCGCCGTGATTGGCTAATTGAATACCAATACACGCTCACCGCAAGTTCCATTGTATTGCGAGTACACCTGCACCCTTGTCTGCATTCCAGGAATTATGCAGTAAATATTTACAAATAATATTTTAAATTGTATAGCGTCCAATACACTGATTTATAATAAATAATTGATTCACATGTAAATAATCAAAGTGTCTCTTTCACTGATATTAATTTCGAAACAATATTTTTTTTTTGTGTCCATTATCACCATTTATAATTATATAACGAGCGTCCATTTCGCAATACAAATTAACACAATCCTTATTCTATTACATAGCAACACAAACCAACCCTTTAGGTAGATAATGAAATATTCAAACTACGTTATGTTACAATAAAATTAAAATTCATACCTAAAGAGTCGTTTACATAAATTAAAACATATCATCGATATCAAAACTCAATAGATCGAAGCGTAGGTATAAAAAATCCAACCAAGCAGATACTAAATAATTACAATACGCAGACATTCTAGAATCTTCATAAAATAATTTGATACATAATGAATGCGCCTTAAGTTGATACATAATGAATGCGCCTTAAGTTGATACATAATGAATGCGCCTTAATCTTTTGTTGATATTATTCTCTTTATTACCCCTGTTGCTATGCAGGTACAAATTTAAATAAACAATAATATTTTGAATGCAGGTAGGAAGATTAGTAAACAATACATTATTAATGTAGGTACCTTATGAGTGCAGGCAATTTTTAATGTCGGGATTTTCAGAGTTCTTATGAACTGCATTGTCTTATATTGAATTCCCGTACAACTTTCTAAATAACAATTATAATTTTTAATGATAACTTTTCGGCACAATACCTACTATACCGGGCATATCAAGTAAGTAATAGCAATAGAGGCTGCCCCTGCCCTAGACAATTTCCTGGGTGCGCCTTTAGTGTAAGTTATACATTTCAAGGTTGCATTCATTAATCCTTATACTTTCAGTACAGCAGAGAGTAATAGACATCATGTAATGATGGACATCGTAAATTATTCAATATGCATAATAATATCTGATATTTTGTATTACGTGTTGGGTAATTGACAATAATTTGTGATTTGCTCTTATAAAGTCTAGGTCACTGACAATTTTCATGTACAATACAAATGGTCAATGCAATTCAGAAGCTCATCGCAGCTATTTTTTATATGGTTAGCTGAGCAGATCTAAATAAGCAATGGTTAAATGTTTATCTTTTCTGTAAGAGTTCTGTAAAGGGAAGGTGTTGTGTTATACGCCATAAATATTTATCCTTGAATGCTTCTTGTACAATCATACAGTTTCTCTTGTTCAATACAAGGCCGTCCTTGAGAGTTTGATACTATGATCAAATTACATGGTTTTCGGACGCCCGTACTTCCTAGCACCCCCTCTTTCAGGTAGTTTCATCCTCTTTTTCATTCGGTCATTCTTGGGCCATAGAAAGATCAGGCCCCAAGCTAGTCGAATATAAATACAGAGAGTAATTAATGTACCTATGACTTACATGGAAATCATTTTCTTCAAAGCTGTGATACTCCTTTACCAACACATCCTTGATGATTTCAGGATCCCTTATCAGAAGACTTGGAGATCTTAGCGTAAACATACCAACGTAAGCTGCATTCTCAAATTTCCTGTAAGCAAGAAAATAAAGAATATTAATATAAGACGCAAGCTTTTAGCAGCTTACTGTGAAAAGTGTATAAGGTTGTATTTGGGTTTATAACAAAACCCAGATATATCTTTCAAAAAAAAAATTTTTTACTTTGTCTTCTTGATTTCAGTTTGAATTCAGATTTTGATGGATATCTACTTTTCAAATCCATGGATTTTATTCACCAATTTATACCATCATACCTTATTCGGAATGGTGCTCAGAAACGTGGTCGTACGAGGATTGAATGGTAAGACCATATAAACCAGACTCTCTAGGGTGGGCATATGCTGAGCACATTGAATAAGAGAGCATGCATGAAGAATTGTATATTAGTGATGGAAGTGAAACAAGGATAGGAATAATAAGTGGCGCCCGATCCTTTCTGACTACTCCGAAAGTAAAGCGGCGTGATGGCGACGATGATGATCATGACGATAGCATATCTCACAAGAAAGCTCACTGTGTGTTTAAACAAATAGGTCGTCATAATTTAGAGGTTTATGTTGATCCACGATTTACTAGATTTCGGATGCTTTGCCGATTGTTCTTGATCACATAGATACAGAAGGTTATTTTGAAGACATCACTTATTTCATTTAACATGCAAAATGGCATAGATACCTATCTATACCATTTAAAAATAACACATTTTATATAATATACTCGTATTTCTTCCTAGAAAAAAGGGAAAAGTGGTATTTTGCCCTAAAATTTAATAAAATTTAATCGTATTCTCACATAATACGGATAAAATAGTCTGCATTGTAGAACCAATTACAATAACGACAAGTGCTTAGATTTTTTTATAAATAAATAGGTAAGTAAAAACTTACAATATTAACTACTTTTTATTGTTTTACTTCACGTTGTGACCAAATACATACAGTTAAACAGTTAAAAATAAGTAAATATTCTATACATATCATTTGTTACTGACTGGTCAAACTAGCAGCTAATTAAGTATTGAACTTAATTGTTCCGGCGCCATTTAGACGAGATATAAATTAATACATTCGAGATCTCAAATATGAGATCCCAAAAAATGGTGGCTTCTATAGTTTGCATTTTATGTCTCTCGATGGTGGACCCCATACCGTGGCAGTGAGAATGGCGGATTTGGTGAACGTTGTCCATGGACACTGAAAGTGATCACTTAAGCCGGCCTAGAGACAGTTCATAAGATTAGGAACGTCTTTCTCACTTCTTCTCATTGGATTTTTCACAATATTAACATGGTTCTACAATCGTGATGCCAAATAGGTAAGAATACATGACTATCAAACGGTACAATTGGATATTAAGCGATCGGATGAAATTAATGTTTACCTGTAAATATTTGTGTAAACAATTCCATAATGTTTCTTTCCTGTCAAAGACTCCTTGATACTTCCAAAGAAGAGTTTTGGCTTATCATAAGGGATGCCAAGTTTCTTCCAATGATCGTAGTTCCAAGTTAGGTAAAGATACACCAGAATCACAAATGCAAGGATGGCGCCCAACACAGCTAATAACATTTTAGATGAAAAGGAGTGTCGGATACCGGCTTATTACAATAAACTAACAAAAACACATTTACTTTTAACCATACGGTAGAAACTTCCACCTACTCAGATAACTCTCCTAAGACTGTCGAATTGAGTATCCAAACGAAACTACTTCGCCTACAGATATATTAGTATTAATACTGTTTCTTAAACTTTTACTGACAATGCTGACACTGTAATATAGTATTTTGTTAAAATATTATAGATATAATTTAATAATCTCAAGTGGATTCAAATTTCCAATCTAAATGGAACTGGAACTTAATATTTGAATTCTTAAAATATTATCTAGGTATCTACTATACCCTCTATCTATCCCAAGTATAGAGGATTCGATCCCGGTCGTATGTTAGTCCCGAAATTTACTGGATTAAACTTAACAAATCTCAGGATTTTCGGGATTAATACAATTTTAAATAAGTCATGAATTTGGGACTCATTCGCATTTATGAATCACTGACAGCTGAAACTTGTGTTCGTATCTTAAAAGAGCACCTTTCTGAGTTCGATATCTCACTAGATAACGATATTGTGGCAATAGTCACTGAAGGTAGGAAATCTTGTTAATGCAGAGCACCAAGTGTGTTTTGCACACGGTATTCACTTAGCAGTTTGTGATTGATTGCATCTTCTTCTTCTCTATGTGTCTTTTCGGGTCCCCCCGACGTTGACGACCACTTGGGAGAAATCCCTCCTGTTCCGGACAGCACGAAACAGCTCAACATTGATTGCATAGAAAAATAAAATAATAAAATTGATTGAGTCGACGTTGATTTTGTAAAACTCCATTATATAAATATAATGAAAACAAAATTGTTTTTGGTTTTACTACGATTTATTTGTTAAATAAGTTACTCAAACTGACAAACTGAAGTTTGACAATGACCTCATAGGTCGAAACCAGGTAACTTATTTAACAAATAAATCGTAGTAAAACCAAAAACAATTTTGTTTTCATTATAAAATACTTAATAATAATTTAAAACTTCAATATATTGCCAAAAGGTAAATAAAAAACTGATTTTGACATGGTGTACTGACTTTTTTTAACCCTTTTCATTAACAATACAATCCCGAGACTATCCAGGGATCCTGGAATCAACTGTAGATAATCCGGAAATCCCGGGATAAGAAAAAAGGGCCGGGATCGAATCCTCTAATCCCAAGGGAGGTAGGCATAGAGAAAGGAATTTCATATAGATTTATCCTTACATACCTACTCCTTTCGCTTCTTCTACATTCATATAATGTCTCATACACGCACATCGATTTCTTCTACTTTATACACGGCAGTCTTTGAGAATTTGATCCACATGATTGAGCTACGTGGTTATCAGACTTCCGCGCTTCCTCACACCTCTTATTTCAGATAGGTATATCCTTTTTTTCGTCCATTCGTTCCACATATCCAAACCATCGCAACTTATTTACACGCACTCTATCCACTACGCTTCTCTTACAACCGCTAATTCTCTTAATATCCTCATTCCTCACTCTATCACACAACAATTTTATCAATCGCTCTTCTCAGCGATCTACATTTTCGCTTGCATCAAAAATATTATATAGATTAAATTTTCGACTGTTATTTAAAAATAATACAAATTTACATTGGTCTTACAGTTTGAAGATGTATGTTTTTTCCTCAATACAAACATTTTTTTATTACTAAAATAATACAATGGATAAAATGCTTGTGTAAATTTGTTATTGAACAATTTCAATAGTAGGTAATGCTTGGAAGACGCATGCATTATAAAGTACCCATATAATATTAAGATAGTATCTACAATTTTTGACTACCTATATCAATATTGCGATCACCCAGATTTTTTTTTACATATTGTTATTTATTTATTTATTCTTCTTGCACATCATCATTACATAACAGTGTTAACAAAATAATATAAAATTTTACAAACTAGGACGATGTGCAGTGGCGAGATTATCACTATAAAGTGATTTCTTCCATCTAACCACGACACATTTTTTTTTATTTATTTTTTTATTTTATAAATATTAAAAGCACAAAACAGACAATAACTCCATATATAAAGTTAGAAAAACGGTTAATCTTTCAGAGATCAGCTATCATCCAATACCATGCGCCACAATTAATTTAAAAAAGATAGGTACCTAACATTCCGGTCATCTCAACATGCCTACATATACCTTTGTTTTTATTGACATAAACCTAGTAAAAACAAATTTACTTACAAAAAAAAATATAAAACATTAATACATTTATAATCCCATGGGGCATCCGTCGACGATATTAAGATTCCCACACTTTTAGACATTTTTACGAATGTCTTATTTTTTATAGGAACGGAGAGGACGACTTGCATGTTCATTGTGTAATTAATTTAGGTACTGGTTACCCGATTTTTGAGAGAAGTCGTGTGGTATAAAAGTGTATTCGATGTTTGGTTACCTCACGTGTCCACAATTTGGGTTGTCAGCAGACATATCGCATGTAATAAACATCAAGCTGTCCTCTTCGTGCCAACAAAAAAATAATAAATTCAGGGTATAGAAGCCGTAAACACCGTAGCTGAATTTAAGATGTATAATATCTTTAAGAGAATACTCGAAAGCTTACGGAAAAGAGTGGGAGACCAATTCTTTTCCGGATGCTCCACATGGCAACAATGTTAAACAACAATATTAAAAGTCAAAGAAGGGGTAGAGTTCAAAATCATAATTATTGACTGTGTTCAAGGCAGCACATGGCATGGCACCAGTGTACATCTTAGAGTTCTGCATTTCTGACGAGGCAATGGAAAGGCAAAAGTTACTAAGGTCTGCTAACACAGACTCTGTCAATAGACTTGTGGTGCCTCGTAGAGGAGATCTGGCTAACTATTTTGACCGTGCCTTCTGTGTTGCTGGTCCGTTGCTGTGGAACAAAATTCCCTATGATTTGCGGACTCTGGAGAGTGTGGAGGTGTTCAAGGCAGGGTTAAAGATCCTATTGTTCAGAAAGTGTTATGATTCTTGAGTAATAATGTGGTCAGAGACTGTATTTATCAATAATTTTTCTCTCTTCTTATTGTACTGAAACAAACTGCGGTATAATGTTTAATTTTAGTTCCAATGAAATGACCGTTGATCTTTTCCATTTCACCAATTGAATCAATAAAATATCTAATCAGTAATAGTTTGAACAGTCACCATGAATCAGCAATTTAAACAAAAATAATGTAAAGAATAGGTAGGCTTTTCTTCTTAAATTTTTGAATGTCCTGATGTAAAAGGCAGGCAGTAGGTCTCCAGCCTCGTTTCCAATATTCTTTTCCATTAGTTTCGAGTGTCCTCTAAAAGGCTGCTGCTCAAAAGAACATAGACTTATTACGCTTTAAATTCTGCGATGATGTTTGCCATTCATTCTGAATATTTTACAACGAAAAAGTAAATGTGAGGACTTTTTTTAGGTCTTGGATTTCTAGAATTTGATGATTTCCCCCACACTCTAAATTTCTACCAAGGTTTTGTGTATTTAATTTAACTAATTAATATTTTGACAAAAAAAGGACTAACCTTCGTTGGCCTTCTATGGCCCAGTATCACTAATGCCGCGGACACACTTGGAGTGAAAATTTTGTTTCTTAGTTATCGACCAAAATGTCACCGTTTAAGTATTTTTTCAATACCTAAGCCTTTAGCGAAGTCGAAACATTTGCGGGGGAATCCACAAGGTGTTCTCAAGTATAAGACAATAATTGTTATTAACATCTAATTCAGCGACGAGGAATTCTAAATGCTTTAATTTTTATTGACACAGAGAGGAGATTTTGCAGATTTATTACATACGGGATTTTTTATTACATACGGGATGATTTATTACAGTCCGCTGGCTGCCCCACTTTCGGGATATGCCGTGATGGTATAGTTGTGGTGTAGCGAATAAACTTTTCAATTGAAACAAAATACGTAAAACTGTCATACGATAAGCAGGGTTACTCTTGACAAAATCTAAACACGATCTTAATCTAGTCTTGATCTTGATCATACGACGCACGAAGGGACTATGGTCAAAAAACACCGCGCTACCGCTACCGCGCGATCAGTATGCGTGTATTTTTTACCAATAGTCACTTCGTGCGTCGTATGATCAAGATCAAGACTAGATTAAGATCGTATTTAGAGTAGTAGTAGGTAGTGAAGGTTTGATATATATTTGAAAAAATAAGAACTAAGCGTTGTATGTAGATAATGAGACAGAATGACATTTCTCAAATGTTTATAAACCCAGTATATTCATAAAAAAATGTGTGGGCTTAGACTAAAATAGCTTTTGTTCATGACGGAGGTACATAATTATGTTTTAAATAATGTAGGTGGATATTGGTAAACATTTGGAGTATAGATAAAGTAGATTTATAAGTATAATTTTTAACAACAATCAAGCTTCGTAAAACTTCGTATTTTGGTTACACAATGATGGGAAGATTTGAAAAAATGCGGCTTTTCTGCCTTCGGAACATCCGAGAGTGGATCAGGATGATGGGTGTGCAGGAGCTGTTTTATGAAAATTTTGAACTTGTTGAGTTATATTTAGTGATGTGAGAAGAGAAAATTCTCCAAAGACATTTCTCGAGAACGAGAAATTTCTCCGAGAATTTCCCCTCTAATGGAAGAGAAATTTCTCTCCATAATTTTGCTTAGTGATATTATGACCTTTCGCCCAGTGCACTTCGCAGCCAACCTGATTGATCCAAAAATTTGTGGGGCTGATTAAGGCCTAAATCAGAGGTTATTAACACTTTTTTCCATGTAAGTACCTGCAATTTTTTTTTACTTAAATATGGGCATGTGGGGTGTCAAACATCAAGATTTTTCATCAGTTATTAGCACTTTTTCTATGTAGGTACCTAACTTTTTTTGTTTCAATAATTAATTGTAGCCATATTGGTGATAAATTGTCTCAACATTTGTATATTGTTATTGATTGATTGAATAAAGTATTTATTGTTATTATACCTACTGTTAAATAAAAAATAAAAAAAAAATCTCTGAAAATTGTCTACTTCGTAAAATTATTACTGGAGAATTCCACAACACTAGTTATATTTGAGTTGAGTTAGTTGTAGAGATAGACAATCGATATTATGTTTTTCCAGTTAGTGAGCTTCTTCGATCTTCATTCTCCTACTAAACAAATCATGGTATTTTTATGCGTAGGCAGATTATATTTATAACAGATGTTGAAATAATATAAATAATATGTAGATATATAATGATATATGCATCAATGTAAGCAGTGTTTATGTGGGGTACTTAGTCAGGGCCAGATCAAGTTATTTAGCCGCTCCGGGTAAAAATAAAATTTGCTGCTTTTATAATGACACCTTAGTATACATAAGTCATTAGTATGTTGTTTCGATTTCTCCAATTTGAATTTATTTTTTATTTTACCTTTTTAAGGTAATTTGTTGTTGCAGGCTTTCGCGGTCTTTAATTTTTAAAAATGACTTAATCAGTAGAGTCGAAACTTAAAGACGGAGGAGGGAGATCAACGAGACGCGGTAAACCCGGAAGAGCACATACATATTTTTAATGTAGTTTCAGATTTCGAAATTTCATGATTTCCAGATAAACATGTTCGTCTATATTCGAATGAAAATGTAACGCTAAAATGTGTTTTGATTTGAGAGTTCGTCGGTAGCCTGGAGGTAGAGTCTCGGCCTTGTGAACAAGGGGTCCGGGGTTCGATCCCAGGTGCCGACAAACTCCCCTTTCACGACACAAGCTTTTAGCTTACTGTGAAAGGTGTATAAGGTTGTATTTGGGTTTATATTGGTTGGTTGTAAGACGTTGGTTGTAAGACAATACATTGCTAATGTTTGAAGGCCATCGATGTTGGAACACGAACACAAAAAATCCGAAAAAATGTACCACGCTGCAAGTCTAGTATGTCTATGACAGGAATTTAGAATATTTCGCATTGACATTATTCTCAAAACTGTGAGACTTTGATTTTGGTTTCGATTTTCAAAGTTAATCCTTTACATTCAACATTTTTACCACTGTCGCCAAATTTTCGATTTCAATAAAGAATATTTTCACGATCTCAGTAATTGAATTTTGGTGCCACTCATTTTTCCGCACTGGCTATTTGACGGCTCGCTCCCTCTAGATCGGGTCCTGTATAAAGTTTTCCAGAGGAAATGTACTGCGATCCAGATAATTACATCACCAATAGAAATATTACCAATACTAGTTTCAAAGCCCGGAGTAGTTCAGGGAGTAATAATTTTAATCACCACAAATAGTGGTCGGTAGCATAGTGGAAAAGTTCTGCACTTTGAATCGTTAGATCCCGTTTTTGACTTTCCTACTCCATCTTCACGATAATAGCTATTGCTTAATGTGAGGGGTGCATTTGGATTCATCAAAAAGGCTAGATAAGGCTTATGTATGTAATGTTGGATGATTTATTCGGCGCTGTGTAATGGAGCATGCATCTCAAGGGCGCGGAAACTATGTTGGAAGAGCGATGTCTTTGTTCCTGATCGCTGTTTTGCATTGGTTTTTACGAAGGTCCTCGGGGAGTCCATTCCTGAATCCTGATGACGGGTCCTGCGAGATCAAAAGCTCTGTCATAGAAGCTTATATAAACAGCTACTGGGTTTCTCTTAACACAATCTAAAATGATCTTAATCATATGACGCTCGGAGTGATAAAGTAAAAAATTCTGCGCAACCGTTACCGCGAGTTTGGTATGCACGTATTTTTTTGACTATAGTCACTTGGGCATCGTAGGATTGAGAACAAAACATTGTGTCAAGAGTCACTCAGTCATCAAAAAGTAGTAAAATAAAACTCAAACCATTTGAGTTTTGTTACATAAATTGAAATAAAATAAAAGGTATAGTTGGTCTTAATATAATAAAGGTACATACATACAAATGGACCGAAATATATTGATGGAAGTAAGTGTTTGGATGGGAATTGGAATTTATCAAGTTTAGTATTATGCAGTAGGTATTTAGAAATATTGTATTGACTGATAGTTATTTATAGTAACAGAACATGTTCCACACTGAAGCCAGAGAGAGGTACATTGTAGGCAAACATGGGAGTATATGGGAGTATATGGGAGCATTATTGATGATAGCAACACTAAATAGAAATAGGTCAACATGGTACCATGTCGTAATCTGACTATAATAATATGTACATAGGAGCGAAACCACACAATGTCGAATTATGCCTTTGTCTGAAGGTACTTATTTTTGTTATTATTTAACAAAATATATTCTAAAAACCAAGATTACCAAATATTGAACTTACCTGTATAGGTAGCAGAGATAAAGTGTCCAGAAACATTTGAGTTTTAAGGCAGTGAGACCAGGATATGTTGTATAAGAAAAATATATAAACGTAGTGTTGAAACTGAGGTAAGGACATTATAATTATGACAAGGGACACAATGATCCTGGCTGTTTTACTTAGAATTCCCAGTGATTGTATGTAGACTAAAAGATGTTCTAGCGTTCTAATGTTCTTCCCTTCACAAGGTTTCGAAATGCCTGGATGTCTCTCTTTCACAAAACATCGTTCCTATGACAACAATGATAAGAAAGCGTCTCTGGAATAGCGTGGCGTGAAGAAGTGATTTAATCGGCACAGAAGTTTTCTAAATGAAAGCAAGGTGGTTTATCCTACGTTCCCGAGAGAAATGTTGAGGAATGTAAGGAAGATGGACTCACCACATACCTTTTCCTTTTTGCATATTTGGAGGTTTAGTTAAAATAAAAAATTGTTTACCCACACATATTTAAGTTAATTTTAATTTTAAATCGAGTGAAAAACAAGGATAGATTAAATTTAAAATGATCCATTTAGTAATAGCATTCAACAAGTGTATATGGTAAACATATCCCTTCGATTCTGAATACTTGTTAACAATATTCACTTTGATATTTCATGAAATGTGAGCCAGATATCTCCAGTAGGCCTATTCACAAGGCTGTTTGGATTAATATCAAGCGGAGTTTTCGTTTTTGGTGACAATCTTACTTCGAAGTTCTTTATTACATTGCAAATAACATTTTTAGAGTTTGTCAATCCCAGACGTTGTCCTGAAATGAAAAAAAAAAACAGAATCTGCGTTGAGATTATACAATCAGAAATAGTAAGTCGATACTAATAAAATTAATTACTTAGGAGAATCAGTCATCAAATGTATATTTTCAAATTCTGAATAGAAATATTCGTATTTCCACGTCAAATAAGACCAATGACATAGATAAAAAAAGTATGCACGAAAATCTTTGAAGTCTTACCAACGCAAATTCTTGGTCCATCACCAAATGGCATAAATGAAAACTTTTTAATATGTTCCCTGTTTTCTTCTGTGAATCTTTCAGGGTCAAATTTCTCTGGGTCTTTGAAATATTGCGGGTCCATTCCGATTCCGTATGATGGTACTGTAATTGGCATACCGACTGGGATTTTGAATGGCTTTCCTCCAGGACTTACAGGTGGTAATTCGTATGACTTAGTGCAAAGTCTATTTATCGTAAAAATTGGTGGATGGATTCTCAGTGTTTCTGAAATCATAATTAATATTTGTAACAACAATTAAACAAGATATGGTACTCCACAGGGCGCTGTTTTGCGCCCTACATAATATCTAACGTGACTACATATTACCATTAACAATTTGATCCAAATAAGGTAGTGCATGAATTGCATCGTATGTGATTTTTCCATCATTTTGTTCTACACTTTCTACGATTTCTTGTCTCAATCTTGTTTGTATTTGAGGATTGACAGCCAGCTAAAAATTCAATCCAACATTAAATTATTCATAGCACGAATAAAATCTTAGTGTCTTTGTTCACAGTACACATTGTTTATACTTGAATAATCGTCATATTATCTTAAAATGTTTGTATTTCAATCAGTAACGTAATAGTTTTATAAAATATTCGAAAATGGCATAAAGCAATCTGATATAATTTGGAGTCTCATTCTATTTATTTTACCTTTTTTTATTGTTAAGCATTATAACTTCAATTTTCCTTTCTTCTAATTCAATTAATTTAATTGTTATACTGTTCCGCTCACACTAGCTCTTAGCCATGCTCAATAGAGAATTAGTCAGTATTTGATTGCTTTTTTCAATACATAATCAAATTCATTTATGTTTATTTTTAAGAAATATACATTTCTTAATACATTTTACACGGTTGTTTCTTCAACAACTCATTCATCTGGCTCTTTTGTTGGCTCAATTGCGAGCTCGCCCACTGACTCACTCTTTCGCTGACTTAATTGCGATCTCGCTCACTGACTCATTCACTCACGAGTCACGACATACATAACTCATTTTAACTATCTGCACAGACTGACTCACTTATTGTTTATTTTTGTTATTGTCTAACATGATAAATTTATTGTTTCTCTGCCACAACACAGCCTTATGGCTAGTGTGGCTGTCATATTATTATGCATATTTTAATTTCTTTTGTTTGTAAATTTATGTAATTGTGAACAATTGTATTTCAATAAAGAATTATTATTATTATATACAATTTCTTCCCTTAAAATTGAGCAAAATTTGTGCTCTGAGGGATGATTTCATTGGACTTTATATTAAATACATGCATATATGCTCCTGTAACAAATAAATAATATATCCTAAATAGATACATAATCTTACAAAGCAGTCAAAAACCATTACAACAATCATAGACTCACATAACAACAACATATTTTTAATGAATAAAATTTTATTTTATCTTATACCTAATATTTGTTAATTACATACCTAGATACATAGGTAAAGGTAAATCTTATCATTATTAATATGGCTATTGTATTCAGTGTATCTGATAAATATCTTTGTAAAAAAACTAAGAATAGTATCATTTGATATTTGATTTAGAATAAGATCATCGAACTTGATAACATCATGCGTACAAGTATCTGTCTAATATTCAATTTTATCTTAATTGTTCATACCTCATATAAAGAGAACATTGTTAGCCCACTTGATGTCTCGATGCCTTCTGTAAGGAATCCAAACACCCTACCAGCAACCTCCATTTCGTCAACTGAAACAATCATGTTTGATATTTTCAAATAATTAACAATATTGCAGTATAGGCATCATAGGATAATAAAAGGTGTCCCTCAAGGTACAATTCATGGCTCTGATGACCGAACCTTTTTAACTCCCAAATTTTAATATATTTTTGGTGTATACAATTACTAACTATCTTTTGTTGTGTGTTGTGTTTAATGTTTACAGAAGCTTTTGGATTTTTGAGCCGTGTTCTATAAGTCAAACCCTGGAACTATCCTAGCATATTGATAATATCAACTGTAAGACTCTATGACTTATTGGTACTATAGCTCAAATTCAAAACATATTCATTTAGTTATTGGCCACTTTAAAATTAATTTAAAATAAATTATTAAGAACTTATTATATTTTAATTTACCTTTATCCTTTTTCATTAAAACTTCGAAGAAGTCATTCTTTACAAATCCATTCTTTTTTCTGATTTCAATTACTTGTTTCGCCGTACCAACTAGCCAATTTATTTTTTCCTTGCTGACGAAACTGAAAAATCAATTTACAATTAATTTTATACCCATTAAAAAGATAAAAAAAAAACAGGTAGAACTCCAGAGATGGTTGGATGCGATAGTTTCATGATGAAGAGAGATGTACAGACCAGGGATGTTGCGAATATCCGCATCCGCATCCGCAAATGCGGAGCTTCCGCATGTATTTGGACATCTGCATCCGCATCCGCAATAATCGATGCGGATGTTCATGCGGATGCGGATGTTAGACAATTTGCGACAAGAAAGAAATGGGGCGGGGCCGGTGAATGGCGCGTGCCGTTCGCACTTGACATTAACCAATCGAAACGAAAAAATTGGTGACAAGATCCGACACGTTTTTATTTTTGCCGGATTTATTTTATTTTTGCGAATAACAAAAAAGAAAAAAAATATTTCGCCAAAAAATCCATAATATTATTGTAGCAGCAATTTCGTCACATATTTGACAGTGGGGCCTACCAATTAAGATAGTTCCTACTTTTTTTCTATAACATCTTAAACATCCGCATCCGCATCCGCATCCGCGGATGTGAGCCTTCAAAAATCCGCATCCGCATTCACATCCGCGGATGTGTGAAAATCGACATCCGCAACATCCCTGGTACAGACCAAAAGGAGGATCACGTCCATCATTAAAAAATAATACTGATAGTAATGAAATTACTCGTCTTACCCAGTTCCAATAACAGTATTAACCCAAGGTGCAAAAAAGTAACACATTTGTTTTAGTGATGAGAGAAAATCAGTGTTGAACAGACTACTAGCGGTTACTTTGAACTCATTTTTGGGATCGTCAAAACTGTTTATTTGTAGACCAAGAACCGAAGCAACAATTGTGTCAGTCAAATACATCATAGCGAGCTGAAATTATGAACAAATTGCAGTGATAAAGTGAAATACAATGCTAAATAATATAATTGTTCATATCATCATAGGTATTTGAATGAAGCAAATTATCAGTGTAATTAAAATAATCAAGAAATGTGACAGGAACGATCAATGAGAACCATAATTTTTAGTTGTGTTTTATTTTCATGACTTACATCTTTGACATCGACGGGTTCTTTAGGATTATTCTTGCAATGTTCCTTGAGATATTTGACTGTGAGAGCAGCTTTATCTGTCATAACATCAAACATCAACTTCACTCTATTCGGAGTCATTCCACTGGACCACTGAGATCTTCTCAATTTCCATTCATCTCCGGTAACAACAAATGGATTCCCGGCCAACACTGGGTCCACATTTGGATCGATCTACGCATTAAGGAAATAACAACAAAGAAAATTAATAGATCCACAAGATTACCTTAATTTATTTAGCAATTCATGTAAATATTATGAAGGTCGTTTTTAAGTGTAGGTGAGATTTTTTAGATACCAATATTATAATGCTCAATGACACTGATATTGTAATTTACTTAGTACGTAGACAATTATCATACAAATATTATTATCATGGACAATATTCAAGTTTCATTTACGTGCCAAAGCACCACAAGGACCTAATACAATATACAGTGGGGTAACTATATCATCTGAGGCCCGTGGCAATTCATTGGATAGAGCTGGCCCCCCAGGAAAAATCGACACGTACTTTAATTTTAATAAATTCCTTCAGTGGTATTATTAATATTGTGTGCATTTTAGTTGAATATCTAATAAATATTATGTTCAAAACCATAGGTGCCTATTACATAATTTTAATGAAATAACAATTTAATATTAACAAGATGTTCATTCATTTTATTTATTGGTAAAAGCACATAACAGATAACAACTATAAATATGGTTTACAAAAATTGAAAAAGGTCGTTCATAACTCAGCTGTCATCCACAAACATGTACCACAGTTAAGTCAATTATTTAAGTAACACACATTCCGCTCATTCATCTGTTGTCACTAGCATATCACACAAGTAGCCATCGCTAACACACAAAAATATAGTTTGAAACATACAAAGTAGAAAAGAAGAAAAAAACATACGAAGTAGAAAAGAAGAAAAAAAAACTAATAAAATTCTTTTCTTCGGGCTTTCTTTTCTGCAGAAGTGTAATTTATTTGAATTTGTATATGGCCTTTACTTGTGTCTAACTTCAATTTATTTTAAGTACTAATACAAAATTTATAATTTTAACAAAATTTTATGTTTAACTACTGAGCTCGCGGCCTCTCGGACCGGGGGCCCCCATCTGGTCGCGGGGCCATGGCATTTTGCCAGCCTTGCCACTCTATAGTTACGCCACTGACAATCTATCAGTTGTAGAATATTATGTACCTACATCCATGTCATCATATAAAAATCAAATAAATTAAATAGTCAAGTCATTGGTCAAGAATATGTCCTTATACATATTATATACACTTACATGGAAATCATTATCGGCAAAGCTGTTGAATTCCTTGACCATGACATCTCTTACAAGATCCAGATCTCTGACAACGATAGCTGGATAGCGTAATTTGTAAAATCCGAAATACGGGACATTGTTGAATTTCCTACAACACAATTAGGTACATAATTATTTATTTATTGCTAATAGATAATATATGTAGAATTCTACTGCACTATACAAAGAGATTTTCTTCTGTTCGCATATTCTGGTCAAGTCCGAAAAATTAATGAGAGTACCTTCATGTGTATTACATGATAAATAAAAAAAGTTTTTGTTTAAAATATAAATAAAGTAACAAAAAACGCGAGTATATACAGTCGATTCCGCTTAATTGGGACACCGATTAGTTGAGACAGCCGCTTATTTGGGACAAATCTCAAAGAACAGAAACCAAACCATGAAATCAATAGTATAAATTTTTATGTATAATTGGGACAACATTCCGCTTAATTGGGACAGTAAATTTATGATCACAGCACATATTATTATGTTAAACATAATCTGAAAAAAAAATATGTACAAAGAATTCTCATTTTTGCATTGAATTAAATTGTATGTACCTACCCATTTATTATTTTAATTAGGATTTCTTTTTTCTTAAAAGTTTATACTACATATCTATTTGTAATTTAAATGATAACTTATATTACCTATATGTAATTTACAGTTTCCAACAGTTAATAAAATAAAATAATTGAAAAAAAATATGCATTGCTTAATTTTATGTGTGTATTACTGGTTAATGGCTTTAGTTGCCAAAACCAAATAAATGAATTTTAAAAAAATGTGAATTTCACTTAAGACTCAGAAACCGCGAAATGCTGGTTTTTTGTTGGTTTTTACATTTTTTAAATCGTCTTTAATAATGTTACATATTCACGGAAAAAATATATGTTATAGATCAATTCTTTTTCTATTGAATGGTAATGTTTTGAGTTTGGATAGTTTATTTATTTTTTTGATAAAAATTCCGAAAAAAATATCATTTTTTTGTTTTTGAATCACTTTGCTTGAATACCGGGTGGAACAGCGACATATTTTTTTTTTTGTTATAATGCCTAGTAATATTTTGCAGTGAAATGTCATGTAAATATTTTCAACAAATATTAAAATCAGTTTTAAAATTAAAAAAACCTTCAGTTGAGGAACAATTCATACTTGTATGACGTCTTTATTTTTGTCCAAAGAACATAATGCCCATGTCCCGATGTGTCCCAATTAAGCGGAATCGACTGTAATTATATTTCATTTAACTTATTGAAAATCAATTTTTCAATGTAGGTAAATGTGATTTGAGGGATTATAGTTTTTTTTTATATTTAATAAATTCGATTGATCATTGCAATATGAAACCTTATATTAATCTCGACTGTCCAATGTTCAATGAATAAAGCAATTTTAGAAAATTGATTAAAATAAATGAAAATAAAAGGTCCCTACATTAAATCAGATTACCAAGTTAATATAGTTCCATAGCTAACAAGTCGAAAATTTTGATTTAGTTGGTAATACACACAATCGACGCCATACTCTTTCAATTCCACAAAAAAATAAATATAAAAAAAATGCACAGTAATGTTTATATAATAAATATTTGGTAATGGAAAAAATTATTTTCATTTATCCTTGTATCCCTGTTGAAGATGTAAATAAATTAATAAATAAATATGCATTATACCAGATAATAATATTGCTATTAAAAAATAGGGGTGATGGTAGAAGGGTGAAAATTTAGGGCTGTATGTATTTTTTAATGCCCCACCATAAAAAATAAAAACAAAAAAAAAACTCCAAAAAATAAAAAAATAAAATCGGGATGGACCACCCTTAACTTTTAGGGGTATGAAAAATAGATGTTTGCCGATTCTCAGACCTACCCGATATGCACACAAAATTTCATAAAAAGCGGTCCAGCAGTTTCGGAGGAGTATGATAACAAACACGGTGACACGAGAATTTTATATATTAGATTTCACTTTCCGTTGTGTTTTTAAAACATAATATAAATATAGCAAAATTACAAAAGTGACCATTTCTCGAATATACGACATTTTTACTTGTTGACTTATGGAATTGGATATTTAAATATCATCATTTAATAATCTCCATAATGAATAAGTAAATAAATATTCTTACTTGTACAAATTGTTGTGTATCAACTGTATTTGAATTTTTCCTGTAAGCGCGTCCTTTAAATTTCCGAAGAAAAATTTAGGCGTTTCATGCGGAATATTAAGATTTTTCCAGTAATCATTATTCCACGAGAAATATAAATAAAATAAAACAATTAAAGAAACAATAGCACTTATGATATAATATAAAAACATCTTGTTTACTAAATTTGTAAAAGCAACCGAATATTTTTTTTTATTTTAGATATAATAATATGTTGTTAATCAGACCGAGAGACGAGGCGCTCTCAGGAACATCAAGTGGCTAATTGATTGCTCTAACACGGCTGTGTGTTACTACTACACGTCAATAGGCTCATATTATGTATTATTGTAAAAATATTATTTCAATTGGATAATTGATACGAGATAGGGCGTCTGTTTACTCTGAAAACATTGCAATGTCACGATTAATCAGTATTATGGCAAAAGGTGACCAACTATCTAACTTCGATTAATTATCTCTTCAAAAAATAATATTAAAAGGAGGTGCTTTCCATTTAATCTCCAAAGGTTCTACGTATCTATTTATTGACTTATTTATTCACAAGCACAAAATAGACAATAACTACATATATAAAGCACAGAAAAAATGTGAATCTTTCAGAGATCAGCTATCATCCAACACAATGCGCCAAAATTAATTTAATAGATATAGGTACACTTAACATTACGGTCATCTTAAGATGCCTATAAATACAAAATCTCGCTCGCTATTCATCCCATCACAGCATCTCTCACAAGCGAGGTAGCCAGCAGACTAAAGCTGTAGGTATCCATGTTATAAACATGCAAGTTGTCAAATAATTATTCAGATTTTCACGATCCTTATCATGTTGTCTGGTTATTGGGATGTCCTGATCGTAGTTGATTTTGGCTGGAGCTTTCGGCAAGCGTGTAGCGCCATCTTCATTTCAAATTTCTGAAGATAGACAGCACATTTGCCGAAAACTCACCACGACAAAGAGATGCAGATATAATTTTATCAAACGTCTTCTAAAAAAAAGAAGATTTTTGACGAAATTAGAAGATATATTTCCCAGGTCCTTCTCAATCGTCTTCAGATGGTCTTTAATGTTGCCGCCAGGACCATTTACAGAGAGAACAAGCGCTGGTACATGTTCTTTAGAGATTCCCGGGTAAATACTATTGTATTTACCCCGTTGTAAAATTAGCGTTTTGTTTACGCTTACGTGTTGTTATTATTATTATTTTAAAAATATCACTCTGCACTGAGACCATAACAGCTTTTGGCCAAGGCGATCTAAGCAGGAAAAATATATGAGATTAGATTATTAAAATCCATCTTGAAACGGAATACAAACACTGAACGAAAAAAAATCTTGAGATGTATAAAATCTTCCAATTATGGATCATAGAAGTTTGATTTGTTATAATAAATAAAACATTTTCTTTGAGATGAATACAATTTTTATTCATATTTTAATTTAAATTTAGATTATCATAAATTATACAGATGCCAACATTATGTAGAGGTAAATGGTGAAAGAAGGCAACTCCTTAAAAGAATCAGCCAACAACGAGCTTACTGGATTGGCCACAAAGTCAGGCACCCAGGCCTCTTCATTACCATCGCAGAGGGTAGGCAGGAATGGTAGAGGCCGACCAAGAGACACATATATGGACCAACTAAAGAAGGACATGACTCGTGGCACATACGTACAATTAAAGAGATTAGCAGAAAATAGGGAGTGGAGAAGAAAATCCAAACTCGTTGCACACCAATCCAATGGATTGTAGCTAGGGGATTCGATCCCGACCCTTTTTTCTAATCCCGGGATTTCGGGATTATCTATAGTTGATCCCGGGATCCCGGGACTAGTCCCGGGATTGTATTGGAAATGTAAAGTGGTAGCAAAAAGTCAGTAGGCCATGTCAAAATCACTTTTTTTTACTTATCTGGCAATGAATGTAAGTTTTGAATCTGTAAAAAGTCGGTTAAACAAAATTACACTTCAAACTTATTCTAAAATAAACAAACAAGGCACTTCTGTTTATGATTTATAAAAGTAACAATTTAACTTTTTTATATTCTTAAATTGAATTCTTGTATTTGTATTTATTTCATAGTTTTAACCAGAGATGTGACGTATTTGAAATTAAAGTACCTACTTAAAACACAAGTACAAAATACAAAGTAGGTACGTATTTTAATTTTGTATTTCAAATACGTTTTCGTAAAAAGTATTTTGTATTTTATTTGAAATACTTTTTTTGAGTATTTTGTATTTTACACAAAATACTTTTACAAAATACCTTTTTATTTGTTTGAAACAAAATTCTGCCATTAATTGATATGCGCGTATGCAAGCTTTTTTTGTCAATTTGTTGAATTACGAATACAACGTTTCCATTAGAGTACTCCATATTTGAGATATACACACATAATAATGATGATTAAACTAATTATACATGACGCCGTTGAATGATCCATGACCATTCCAAAGGCGCTGTGATTTCTTCTGAACTGCAGCGTTTTCAACTTTGTCTGCAGGCAATCTGTTCCAGGCAATTGACGCTGAGACTCTGGTTCTCCTTTCTGTAAATTTAGAGGTATTTGCAATATTGAACTCTACGAGTTTGTTCACGGCATTAGAAGCTGAGCACAGTCTTCGACTCAAATTTTTGTCAGCGGAATAGGTCAGTGGGTGGTGTGCTACCTTGTGGACAGTGAGACACAGTTTAAACTCCACACTCTCTGAGACTCTCAGCTAGCGTAGACTTCTTAGTAGTGAAGTGATGTGGCAGCTCTGATTCTCTCTGTAAATGATTCGGAGGCAACATTAAAAACCATCTGAAAACGATCGAGAAAGGTCTGGAGCAGTCCTGTATATAATATGATGTTACAGTAGTCCATAGTAGTCCGTACGATTTCAGATTCGGAGTATCCATCCTGATTTATTCTGCAGCCCAAGTTCAGGAATTCTCTAACCTGCTTGATACTCACTCCATTTATGACTATTTTCGCAGTCGCCTCATCTCTTCGAATGACCATACATTTTGTATTGTCTTTATTTATTTTTTATGTTGTATTTTGATAGTTCTTCCTAAGACTTTAATCAACTCATCTTCATTATCTGCAAGCAATGCTATATCGAATCATGTCAACCCTTTCTCCATTTATCTATACTCTTGTCCAGTTATTCATTTCTTCTATCTATTCATCAATGGCTCGCTGTATATAATGGTTAAAGAGTGCTGGAAATATTGAATACCCCTGTCTTACACCTTGTTCGACTATTTGTAAAAGGTATTTTAAATAAGTATTTTAAAATACGTATTTTGTACTTAAATACCATTTTGAAAAAGTATTTTGTATTTGAAATACAAAAATTCAAAAGTATTTGTGTTTTGTATTTAAATACTTTTTTGAAAGTATTTTGCACATCTCTGGTTTTATTTAACCCAGAACAGTTTTAGTTTAGTGGGGCAATATATATTCTATAATGTTGTTATTTATGTTTGTTTGTATGTACTATTTTGGAATATTTAAAAAAAAAAATCAACTTAGACTTATTTAGCTTAACCCATAACAAAAAAATACATACTACAGGGATCAATGTTTAAACTCGTATTTTTAAATCAAATTGACCAGAGACTTTATGAATTATTTGTTCGAATTAGGTCGATGAGTGATTTTTTAATGCTATTTTTTAAAATATCAAATCACTCAAGCATTGTTTAAAGACTATTCCAACGCGATTTGCAGCTAAACAATAAATTAAGCTCTCTTCCATGTTCCTTTTCAATAAAGTTTTGAAGCATAGTATCATTCTTCAAAGATGCTCTTTTAAAAATAAGAACCACTACGAACTTTCTTTACGACTTCATTAATATTCCAGTCATTGGTCAAACTCACCATTACCGATTTTAATGACTAATCCTGAGTCCAGTTCTTCATTATCACCATCCAAATCATCAATAAAAGGCGATAGCCGTTTATGTATTAAATAAATAAAGAAATAAAATATCATCACATCATTTGCAGGTATTTTTCTATACAATAAATCACAAACGGCTAAGTGAATACCGTGTGCAAAACAAACTAGGTGCTTTGCATTAACAAGTTCTCCAACTGTAATTTGGACCATCAGTAACTATTGCCACAATATCGTATCTAGTGAGATATCGAACTCAGAATAACGCTCTTTTAAGATACTAACACAAGCTTCGGCTGTCAGTGATTCATTGATGTGCTTGAGTACCAAATATTTGACTTATTGTATAATTGTATTAATCCCGAAAATCCCGGGATTTCTTAAATTTAATCCCGAAAATTTCGGGACTAAAATACGACCGGGATCCCGGGATCCCGGGATTCGGGATCCCGGGATCGAATCCCCTAATTGTAGCTCACTTTAAGAAAAATGCAAATAATATTCTGATCGTCCTAGTTTTCTTCGCTTCGTTTTCAATTATTAATTTGAGATTTCATGAAATGTGAGCCAAATATCACCAATTGGTCTGTTTACGAAACTATTTGGATTAATTTCCAATGGAATTTTCGTCTTTGAAGACAATCTTACTTCAAAGTTGTTTATTACATTACAAATAACGTTTTTGGCGTTTGTCAATCCTAGACGTTGTCCTGAAACAAAATAAGGATAAATAAGGCAATACCCGCGGTAAAAGTATTATGCTATGTCAATTAGTGTATCTAGATATTTCAAATGTTAAAGTAATAAATTTAATTATCTTTCTAAAACTCCTTCAATAACATGGAGAGTAAGGAATGGTCAGAGCCAGAAGAATTAAAATATGCCCGAAACTCTTTGCAATCTTACCAACGCAAATCCTTGGTCCTTCACCAAATGGCATAAATGAAAATTTCCTGATTTCTTCCTTGTTTTCTTCTGAGAATCTCTCAGGGTCAAATTTCTCTGGATCTTTGAAATTTTGTGGGTCCATTCCGAGTCCGTACGTTGGAACAGAAACTGGCATACCAATTGGAATTTTAAATGGTTTTCCTCCAGGACTTACAGGTGGTAATTCGTATGATTTAGTGCAAATTCGGGTTATCGCAAAAACTGGTGGATGGATTCTCAGTGTTTCTGAAATTAAGAATTTAATATAATCAAAGAAGTATTGCACGATAAAACATTGATTTTTGAAAATGGTATTCCACAGGGTTCTGTTCCAAGTCTAATTAACTGACATGATTTGCTTACCATTAACAATTTGATCCAAATGAGGTAATGAATGAATTGCATCATATGTGATTTTGCCATCATTTTGATCAACGCTTTCTATGATTTCCTGTCTCAGTCTTGATTGTATTTGAGGATTAACAGCCAGCTAAGAAATCAAAGTATTTTTTTTATTATTTTAAGAACAAATAAATTTTAGTGGTCGTGTTCGAAGTCCGTTTATAAGTATGTACATACTTATGGTCAATTAAATAATCATCAAATTATAATATCGATAACATAAAATATTAGAAATCAATTATTATATGTATTTGATTAGGTAATTATATTAAATGTACCGCATTAGATATTATCATTGTTATCAAATTAAGCACACACATATCTTCAAAATCTTTAATCAGACAATAACAATAATTATCTAACACAGAAATCATCTTGATTGATAAAAACTTATGTAACATGAATAGGTACCTAAGAAAATACTTTAATTACGCAAAATATAACATCTCAAATACTTGAGACATTTCTGTTAAATTTGGAATCTATGGCGGTCCACATATTGGGTGTACAGATATCAAATATTCATCTCACAGTAGGTGATCAGAAATTTAATGCAATTGGATGTGTTTTTTGCTAAAATTTTCAATAATTGACTGTTTGAATCTGTGAAAATTGTTCATACCTCATACAAAGAAAACATTATAAGACCACTGGATGTCTCAATGCCTTCTGTGAGAAATCCAAATACTCTTCCAGCAACCTCCATTTCGTCAACTAAAAACAAAATTCAAAATAATGTGTTTTATATTTTAGGCATAATCTATCCAAGTGAAAAGCAGGCGTCCCACAAGGTTTGATACAAAGTCCTATGATTCGAATCCTTTAAATTACAAAGTTTGTTTGAATTATAAAATTTGATCAACGAGCAAGTTTCAAATAGCGTTCGAATCTTAGATCAACAATGTCCATCAGGCTGGCACAACGTGGAGACTTTCAAATATCTTAAAGATGTGGATCGCCAAAAAATATTGAGTCAACACATTGAAATCTGAACATTTCTTAGTTGTTTATCATCTACAATTATATTATTTACCCTTTTCCTTCTTCAACAAAACTTCAAAGAAGTCATTCTTTACAAATCCATTTAACCTTCTAATTTCGATAACTTGTTTTGCTATCCCCACAACCCAATTGATTTTATCCTTGCTGACAAAACTGAAACAAACAAGAAAAATATTGTTGTAAAATTACGATAATATAATATAAAATATGTAGACAGGTAAGCTGGTTCCCTGAATAATTATTAAATACTTGAGAGTGGATAAGAGGACTATTTAAAAAAAATCTTACCCAGTTCCAATAATAGTATGAACGATTGGAGCAATAAAATAACACATTTGTTTGAGTCCAGATATGAAGTCAGTGGTGAACAAGTTGCTAGCGGTTACTTTGAACTCATTTTTGGGATCGTCAAAACTGTTTATTTGTAGACCAAGAACTGATCCAACAATTGTATCAGTTAGATACATTATAGCGAGCTGAAATGATGTGAAAATTGTAAGAAATATAACCAATTTCTAGTATCCTTATTAAAGACAATGTAAAAATATTTACTTCAGTCTATTGTATTGTCGCATTATATGTTACGAATTCCTTCATTTCTTAAATGCACATGGAATTCAGCCCCCAGAATTTAAGGGGTAAATTTTGGTGCCATATTCAGACAACGATAATAAAGATCATATTTTGAGCCAGGAGTTATATCTTTTTTAAACTTACATCTTTCACATCAACGGGTTCTTTAGGATCATTTTTGACACGTTCCTTGAGATATTTGACTGTCAGAGCAGCTTTATCTGACATAACATCAAACACCATCTTAACTCTATTCGGAGTCATTCCACTGGACCACTGAGACCTTCACATTTTCCATTCATCTCCAGTAACAACAAATGGATTTCCGGCCAATACTGGGTCCAAATTTGGATCGATCTACGTTTTAACACAATAATAACAAAGAAAATTATGATTGTTGAATAGATCTAGGAACAAGATTGATGTTTAGTTAGGAACAAATAAACAATTTATAGTCAAGGTTATCTTAAAGTGTGGGTGAGGCCTTTTGTACTTGTTTATGTGTATGGATATTTATATTGCTGGGTACTTGCTTAATACAGAAATTTTCGGCAGTCATCTCTGGCAGTCGCTATCATTTCGAAGATATATATTGGAATATTATATTGGTTGAGATTAATTATTAACACGATTATTATAATAATAAGCGTTAGTTGAAACATTTATAGCTGTTAATCGTACGCTTTTTTATTAAAATAGTTACGCTTCTTATTTTGGAAATAAAAAAAAATATTACTGGTTAAAAAAAATATATTTTTGAATGCAGATTTATTTAGTAGTTATTTCCCCGTACAGTCCCGGTAAGAAATTGGTCTCTCACTCTTTTTATTAAGTTTTCCAATGGCCTGTAAAAAGCTGGTGTTCATAAAATCTCACTTACAAGACAATAAACTTCAACAATTCAGATTGAGGTCTGTCACCCATCCTGAATTCCAAAATGTCTTATATTTTTTTATTGGCACGGAGAGGAGACACTCTGCGTATTTATTAAAAGCAGTTAGTTCACTGACAGTAGTAGGAGTAGGTAGTGATGTGAGAAGAGAAAATTCTCTGATAGAAGAGAAATTTCTCTCCATAATTTTTCTTAGTGGTATTATGACCTTTCGCCCAGTACACGTCGCAGCCAACCTGATTGATCCAAAAATTTGTGGGGCTGATTAAGGTCCAAATCAGAGGCTATTAACACTTTTTTCCATGTACGTACCTGCAATTTTTGTAACTTAAATATGGGCATGTGGGGTGTCAAACATCAAGATTTTTCATCAGCTATTAGCACTTTTTTCTATGTAGGTACCTAACATTTTTTGTTTCCATAATTAACTGTAGCCATATTGGTGATAAATTGTCTCGACATTAGTACATTGTTATTGATTTATTGAATAAAGTATTTAATATTATTATACTGTTATTATACCGAATCTAATATTATTATACCGAAAATTCTCTACTTTGAGAAATTTACCGACAAATTTCTCGGTAAATTTCTCGTAAAATTATTTCTTGAGAATTCCACAACACTAGGAGTAGGTCTATTTATATATCCTCTATTCATGTAAGGAAGATAAATATTTTCAGTAGGATACCTTATAATAATATATTTACTACTCACATGGAAATCATTATCGGCAAAGCTGTTGAATTCCTTGACCATGACATCCTTTATAAGATCCAGATCTCTTACAACGATAGCTGGATTGCGTAATTTGTAATAACCAAAATATGGGACATTTTTGAATTTACTAAAATACAATACAATAAAGTAGGTACATGAGAGTTATAGAACACATCAATGCTAGACGACAAAACATTCAATTTTCAACAAATTTGGTACCTACTACACAAACTCTCAAAACTTGTTGACGCTACGAACATTTTTATTTGATAAAATATGAAAACAAATATTAATTACCAATATCAAACTTTAACATTAAAAAAGAAATCTTGATTTTAGCTTTATAGTATTCGTTTATAAAAAAGCATATTTCTAAAAATCAAATTCGGGGGTGTGTTTGGAACATAAATGCACAAGAATCCTACAAATTTTCATATATTTTTTTTAATATTACGAATACGAGTACTAGATAGTTATAACAATTATAGAACAAATACATTATAATATGTAAATACTATAGATTTTAGCAAACTTTTTTTAGTAGGTATTCAAAAAATCGAGTTCATGATATATATTAATGAGATATTTTATCAAAAAAAATTTTTTTTAAATCGGTCAATATCCATGAAAAAAACAAAAAAATATATATTATTATGCTTGATAGGATGAATAAAAAATATACCTATTTATTTTACAAATAATTTGTATTTTGATATAACAAAAAGTACCTAAATATATCTCGTCAGTCTGCGATTTATTTATTTTCTAGTAAAAAAACTAATATTGGTAATAAATATTTGTTTTTTTATTTTATCAAATCAATGTGTTCGCAAGGGTCAACAAATTTTGGCACTTGCTCTATCAAATTTGTTGACAATTGAATATTTTACCGTTTTTGCTAAACGGGGCCCTTAAGTAGGTACATTTCTGTTTATTCTTGAAGGGTTTTTGATACTTAATTTGTTGTTTATACCTGCAGGGTTACTCATGACACGATCTAAATACGATTTCAATCTTGTCTTGATCATAACACTACTCTACGATGCGCAAAGTGACAAAAGCCAAACATGCGTGCATGCCAATTCCGTATTATACACAAAATAGCATTTTTAAAGCAGATTATTTTTATTCATTTTATTGTATTTTTATTTTAAGCACATCTACGGCTTTCGCCTTTTAGGTACATGTTGAACAACAGAAAAACAAAAGTAACGACAACAAGTAAATCCAAAATAGTTTAAAAAAAAAAAAATAACAAGTAAAAAATAACTATTATTAAAATAACAATCATTATCATTAGAATATTATATAACAACGATTATCATTAGAATTTAGAAGAAAAAAAAACTAAATGTACAAATTCGTTATGTACATGCAGTTAATAACAATAAACTTTTTTGTACAAAATATTAAAAAATAAATAAATTAGATGACTACATGGTATATACAAATAATTTGCACAATGGGCGAGTTTATCGTATAATGGGACGCGATAGCTTCCAACTAGCCCAAAGTTAATTAATTGGATCTTTATTAATAATAAACTTAATGCTATATTTAGATTTAAAGAAAGGTGATATAAGTAAATAAAAATGACGAAACGATTATAATTAAAACATAAAAATACGTTATTTTATAATTTGCTGAAGTTATTATAATGATGATGTTCAAAACGAATAAATAAATATTAACATTCTTACTTGTACAAGTCGTTATAAATTATTTGTATATGAGTTTTTCCAATTAGCGCATCTTTCAAATTTCCAAAGAAAAATACAGGTTTTTCGTGTGGAACATTATGATTTTTCCAGTAATTATTTTGCCACGTGAAATATAAATAAAGTATAGCAAATATAGAAACAATAGCGCCGATAATATATAAAAACATTTTGTTTTGTTTTTTAATTTGTTTTATGAAGCAAATAATGAATTATTATATTATTGTTTATCAGACCGGCGGACGAAGCGCCCTGACAAAAATCCAGAGGCAAATTGATTGCTTTTACGTCGTAACTGTTTTGTATGGTACCGGTATAAATTTACTCGGGTTCAGATAGACAAATATAAGTCCTTGAGATATCATATGAAATAACAATACTATACTATACTGTATCCTGGCGCCATGTCCCAAGTGGGGTAGGTAGAGAGAACGGAACGCCAAACAGATCTATCCTTATATACTCAACAGTCATACAATTTCTCGTCGTTTTTTCTTACTGAACACTCGCCCGTCCTTGAGATTTTGATCCACGTGATCAAGTCACGTGGTTCTCGGACGCCCGCGCTTCCTCACACCCCCTCTTTCAGACAAGTATAATAAATCCTCTATGTCATCCTTTCCTCATTCATTTGTACCACATGTCCAAATCATCGCAAATTATTAATTCTATCCACAACACTCCTGTCGCATCCGTTCATTCTCCTGATATCCTCATTCTTCACTCTATCACGCAACGTTTTACCAACTATTCTCAGTGATCTCTCCACTGCATTTATTTCACTTTCGTCCTTCTTCAATATATAACTAAAATAAAGAACAATAACGTAGGGATTTTTTTTTACAATAAAATAATAATGTAATAAATATTTGAGTTGTACTATTCCATGCATGACCACTGTAGCCTAGTATTTTTACATATAAATGCATGCAATCAATTACAAAATAATATTGGACAAAAACTACTACTCTTACTATCATCAAAAATTACTACCATCACGGCATATTGCACAAATGGGGTATGTATACAAACTGCGTGTTATAAACATGCAAGCCGTGCTCTCCGTACCAATAAAAAAAAATAAGATGGGTGGGTGGCAATCCTCATTGCTGAATTTAAGATGCAAAACGTCTTTATTCTTTCGAACAACCGGTTTTAACGTGACACTCGAAAACTTACGAAAAAGAGTGGGAGACCAATTATTTTCCGGGTGCTCCACGGAATACAAAATATTTTTATATCTCTGTTTTGAAATTGAATTTAATATTATTATTTAACATTAACATTTATAGATAGGTAAGGCATAGAGATCGAGCTATTCCCAAACTATTATTTGAATCTTGTATTACGGATAGGTATCTACTAACGCGACAACTAACATATCTATATACAATTCACTGAACACATATTTAGGTACATGATACCCAGACCCGCAACAATTTAAAAAAAGTAATTTTTCGTTTTACCCTAACCGCGAATAGAATTTGCGACCTCGTGATACAAATTCAATAGGTAGTGTTACTTCCGCGCCATAACGGCAGCGTACATAGAGAGTGTAATTTCTTTCTGTCTCGTCTAATTATGATGAATATAAACATATAAAATAGGAACATACTAAAATATTTATACAGTAGGTACATAATTCGTGACGTAACACGTGTAGGTATACAATTTGCTTAATTATAATATACTTATTCGGTTGGAGAATTGATTTAAAATAAAAGCATTTGTTTATCAAGGTGTGTTTATCAGAATGTTATCATAAAACTTGTTTGTTAAAAACTTAATAGAAAATCAATATTATGAACATGTAAAACACAATTTTCTGACAATTAATATTGAAAATAATATTATAAACTCTTCATTGTTGTAGTAAAACATACCTACACTGAATAGGCATGTTTCTTGCCCGGAGGCAATCTCTTCCACCAAACCTGAAAATAAATGTGGCATGGTTTTACAACACAGAATTAAAAATGAATTGTAAAAATCTATACAATACATATAATAAAAATAAATCTATACAATCCAACCTATACAAATACATGTAATTTTAAATGTAGGTATTTTTCTGGAGTAACCCATGTTATATTAAGTATTTTAAATTATGTATTTTATTGTTATGTTACCATGTTTTTTCTTCTTTGTATACTAATTTTGTGCAATAAAGATTATTATTATTATTATATTTATTAACATAATATACGGCTAAATAGCCTTTAAAGTACAATAACTTACAAAAACAAACTTGAAACAAACACAATTAACACATAAGTGACAATGAATACAAAAACATGACAGTAGTAACTACAGGGGATTCTCAACGGAAAGCATGTACCCTCGTATAAACCCGCTCACAGCACATCTCCTCACAGTGTACTCCGAATCGTTGAAAATATCGATCTCACTGTAATTATTCCCTATTACATGGAGTCGATTCATCGATGAGTAATAGATATAATTGGATGATGATCCCGCAGCATAGAACAATGCCTGACTTCTGGTATTACGACTCGGAACACGCAAGTTTACTAAGCTAAGCAACTCTGGGCAATTCAGAGAGCCAGTCACTACTCTCTTCAGTGTAAGGAGATCGAACAACAATCTGCGATCATGTAGGCTAACGAGCCTCATCTCCATCAACAAAAAATCATAGTTCAGCCCATCAATGGGAATACCCAGGCGGTAGTTCACGTGTCGTAAGAATCTATGTTGAATTGCTTCAATAGTATTGATGTGCACAGCGTAATTTGGGGACCAGACAGTGGTCGCATACTCTAGTTGGCTCCTAACATAAGCACAATATACTATTTTTAATGTTTCAATTCTTTTGAAATTTTTTGACATTCTAAATATGAAACCTAGTAGTCTATTTGCATTATCCCTTATGCTCTGTATGTGCTTTATGAAATTCAGCCTATCATCGAAAATGATACCGAGGTCCCTTACTTCTGAGAGAGCATTTAGAACAACCGTTCCAAGTTTGTAATCAAAAACCAGTCTCTCCCTTGATCTAGTAAAGCGCATAACATTACATTTTTTTTCATTTAGTAATAGACCGTTTTCATCACACCAGCCTGATAGAACATCAATATTGTGTTGCAATATAGCACAATCTTCTATATTATGAACTACTCTAAATATTTTAAGGTCGTCAGCATACAGTAAAGCCTCTACTCCATGCAACCTATCAACTATGTCATTCACGAAAAGAACAAAAAGGATCGGTCCCAGATGGGAGCCCTGCGGGACTCCACTAGTCGCCAAAAACTCCTGTGATACTGTTCCTCCAACCTTAACTGCAAGTTTTCTTTCCGATAAGTAACTCTCTATCCATCTCACAAATATCTCTCCAAAGCCCATACATTCAAGTTTACCTATCAGAACTGCATGATTAACTGTATCGAAAGCCTTGGAGAAATCCGTGTAAATGGAATCAACCTGACTTCCCTTCGCCATTGCGCATGATATGTAATTGTTGTATAAAAGAAGATTTGTTAGAGTCGATCTTCCCTGGACAAACCCATGCTGTTTGGCTGTGATATAAGAGCTTATGCATGGTGAGACCGTCTCCAGGACAAGGACTTCAAAAACTTTGGCAACTATAGACTGGATGCATATTGGTCTGTAATTTTCCACCGAACCTTTCTCACCTGACTTAAATATGGGAGTTAGAAAACCTCGTTTCCAGGAAGATGGGAAAACTCCAGTGGTTAATGACTTATTATAAATCATCTGCAAAGGGACAGACAATGCAGAGTAGCAATTTTTCAAAAAAACAGGAGGTACAGAATCCGGGCCAGGGCCCTTGTTTACATCAAGAGATACCAACACTCGGGAAACATCAGAAATGTCAATCAACATATTAGACATGTCGACACCCTGCTTACAGGATTGTATGGCTCTACTAGGATTAGCCGGTGCCACTGCTTGTGCATAAACCGTTTTAAAAAAACTAGCCAAGAGATTTACTTTATTTATGTCACTGTTTGCAAAATTATTCCCATATGTCATCTCCGCAGGCAGTTTAACCCCCATTGAATCCCCAGTATCAGAACTCAACGATGAGACATGCTTCCAAAATACCTTTGGATTACGTCCACTTCCCAATGAATCCTCAATATTATCAATGTAGTTATTATAACATTGAGATGAAAGTCTCTTACATTCTCGCCTTAAATTACTAAAAACTAAATAGTCATCAGAATCAAATGAGGATTTATAAATTGCATGAGCTATCTTTTTACGTTCTATCAACAGTCTTAAATCCCGTGTGACCCACCTAGGATATGTCGATGTGAATATTTTCTGATTAGGAATATAAGTTTCTATTATATCAGTAAGTATACCATAAAAAGCATCAGTCATAGTGTTTACATCTGTCATATTACTAAATAATTGTCCCCAATCTATCCCGTTAAGAGCATCATTTATTACATTATAATTTCCCTTGTTAAAATTTTTGTACACCATGGGTTCAGTATTGCGAGCAGATTCATAGTTTAATTGTACACGTATATCAAGAGGTGGATGGTGGCCGTCCACGGGAAGCAGAGCATCACTAGATGCACTGACATATACACCATTCATTCGTGTCAATACAAGATCTAAGATTGTGTTATTCATATTGGTAATTGTATTAACTTGGCGCATGTTGGCAACATGGCACATATCCATTAAAATACTAGATCTTCGTGATAATTGATTAGGTCGTGGATTATTTTGATCATCGCTCAACCAAGACATCTCCGGAAGATTGTAATCTCCCAAGGTTAAGAGTCCAGCATTTGGGAAGTCAGTTGTCAGCCTTTCAATCTCCTCAGAGTGATGCTGGTAAATATCTAGTGATGATGACGGTGGTATATAGGTACAACCAATGATAATATTAGATTTATGCTTGATCTTTATAATAACAAACACCTGCTCAACATCATCATATATTGTTTTAATTAAACGTGATGTATACTTCTTGTTGACCGCTAATAGGACTCCCCCACCTCTTCTTTTACCACTATTGCTCGAGTTTCTGTCTACTCTAAAAATATTAAAATTGTTAAAACCAAGTTCGGCATCAGAGACCCCAGCATCCAACCATGTTTCCGTCAGTGCTATAACATCACAATCAATACCACACACATTTACATTTAATAAATCCAGCTTTGTTTTGATTCCGCGCGTATTTTGATAATAGGTGATTAGTTTTTTGAGGTCTTGTGGGTCTCAATAATAGGCCTTCCCTGTATGTACTTTATATATATATCTGATTCCCCTTTCTTCCTTCTCTCATTAAGCTCAATTTTTAGTTTCTTAAGTTCAGACATTTGTGAAGGTGTTAGGTCATCATAAATTCTAATTTCCTTATTAATACTATGCAGTTCTTTTTTTCGTTTAAGTATATTTAAAGCTTGTTGTTGGTTGTTCAGAAAAACTTTCAAAGGCCTCGGTTTATCTTGCACTTTCCTTCCCAAACGTACACATTTAATATTACTTTCATTCAGTGTGTCATCAAACTTGCATAATACACCCTGAAGCATTTTTTTATCACGAGAAATGGATTCATACTTGTCATTATTCTTATTTTCCTCAAGGTTGCACACAATTATATTATTTCTTCGTTTCAGTCTATCCTCCATCTCATATATCAATCCACTAGAATCACCCGTCTCCAAGGTCGCAATTCGCTTCTTCAACTCAAGATTCTCAGTTTCTAGATACTCGACCTTGTTACTTAGAGCCATGAATTTAGATTCCAACAATTCAATCACATTACTGTTAGATTTAATCATCTCCTGTCGAATCTCCTCAACCTGCTCCGCAATTTTGTTCACAATACTTGTCTTGAATTCATTCAGCAATTGTACCAGGTTGACATCTCCACCCTGCCTGTCTGATATTTCATTTCGAGGTAATGCGGGAGAGGATGATTTTGGCTTACTTCTGAGATCTCTGTTCATAATGCAAGCATAAATGTTATTCCTTTAAATAAAAAATAACAATAACAATTTTCCCATCAATTATTTGAGCTATGTAGTTTTTAGACAGCAGCTGTTTATCTACATGCGTCTCGCTGAAGGAACTTCAAAAACGCTCGGCTTCGTTCGGGTTCCCTCGGGTGTGCTCGGATCTATCAATTTGACAGTTTGATCTTCGATGACTTCATTTCTCTCTCTCTCTCTCTTTTTATTTTGTTGGCTTTCACCCTTGAGGGTGTTCCTAGCCAGAAACTGCAAGTAAAAATTATTAGATCAGCAAAAAATCAGGAAAAAATACAAAAATTCAACATTCAAAGTTTCATCAAATGGGTCTTGAGGAACAGGACAAGGAGTTTGAAAATGTTTTGGTCTCTAGAACTCAAGAGCAAGGAAATATTTGTAGGTAGTGGAACCCTGTAATGTGCCAGGTCATTAATCAAAGTTGGGTAGATGTTGTTGATCGGACATTCGAAAAATAAATGATCAAGATCCTCCTCCTCTTGGCAGTCGCACAGAGGAGAGTCGATAACGTGGATTCTGTATAGATGGGATCTGGTACAGCAATGAGCTAATCTCATTCTGCAGATTGTGGAGGTGTCAGCCTTACTCATTAAAATTTCTGAAAACCAGGGTTTCATTGACACATCGGGTTGGATTAAGGCATACTTTCTTCCTTTGAGTTGACTGGTCTCTGACCATACTGCCTGCCAGGACTGGATGAGATTCCGGTCAAATAATAAGGTGTAATCAGAGGCTGAAACAGATCCAGATGGATTAGGGAGGTCCGTAGCCAATTTGGCTAATAGGTCTACCGCCTCGTTGCCCGGGATACCGCAGTGACTTGGGATCCAGCCCAAAACCACGTCTACACCCGAAGTCTGAAGTTTATGTAGGAGGTCTCTAATTTCTAAGGATAATAGATCATCTGGTCTGGACAATGCAGGAGAGAGAAGGGCCTGGAGAGCACTTTGAGAGTCACTGAGTATGAGAGTTTTAACCTTGAGCTGGCGAATGGTCAGAGCCCTTAGAGCTTCTCTGATAGCAAGACATTCCGCTGTGAAAACCGACGACTCGTCTCTGAGCCTGAACATTTTATTGGTGTTGTCTTCAAAAAGGAAGGCGGCCCCTGTACGACCTCTATCACTTTTCGAGCCGTCTGTATAGATTAGATGCCAGTCGTGCCAATCAGAATCAATAATTGATTTAAAAATACGAGGTGCGAATGTGCCATTACTGACACCCAGATTGAGAATAACTTTTGGTTTAAAACTTAGAGTGGAAAATGACATAGAGTATACAGGAAGAACTGCGAAGCTCTCCAACAAGGGAGTTTGGATTTTTCTATAGCTAGTAACAAGAGTCGGTGGATCTTTACCTCTCCATACCGGTAAATGGGTTACCAAGTAAGAGAGGAGCTGAAGTTTGTGAGACAGCGGGTGATCGATGATACGCAAGATTTTGACTAAAAATCTGTCACATACGAGCTGTCTGCGTAGTTCAAGTGGGGGGTCTGCAGCCTCTACCTGTAAGGCGTTGACAGGGGAGGATCTCATCGCACCCGTAATCAACCGAAGAGACTGAGACTGGATCCGGTCCAGTCTCAACAAGTTTTTCTTGGAAGTTGGGGCTATTAGGAAGGATCCAAAATCCAAGTGGCTGCGGATAAATGCAGTGTAGAAAATTTTTTGTGTCGAGGGGTGGCAACCCCACCAGACCCTGGAAACGGCTCTCATGACATTGAGACCGGCCTGGCACTTGGAGTGTAAGTGATCAATGAAAGAATTCCATCTAAGACCCGAGTCCAATATGACCCCCAGGAATCTTATTTTGTTAACAGAATTGATCAACTGTTGGTCCACTTTAACTTTCAGGAGGACTGGATGGAGTTTTCTGGAGAATACAATGCTTTTACATTTCTGGGAGGAAAGTGTAAAACCGTGGTCTGACATCCAACAGTTCAGAGAAGAAAGTGAAGATTGCAAGGAGGCCTGGAGGGTGTCTATGGATTTATTTGAGCTATAAACGAACAGATCATCCGCGTATTGTAGAATTTGGACATCCGAGGATAGGGACTGCGAGATATCATGTGTGTACAAGTTGAATAGAATGGGTGAGAGCACTGAGCCCTGCGGCAATCCTCTGTGAACAGTTCTCCTGATAGGAGGATGATTACGGGCATTAATTATCAGTTCACGTCCAGATAGAAGATTGCGGATAAAGGAGGAGAGGGTAGGAGGAATGCCCAAATGATCAAGCTTTGCACACAATTTAGGAATAATAACATTATCAAAAGCACTATTGATGTCCAAGCATACACCTCCCAAGAGCTCTCTCTTGGATAAGGATACGTGGACATCTGTGACCAAGGTGGCTACACTGTCCATGACTCCCATTCTCTTCCTGAAGCCGAATAGGCAAGGAGGCAACTTCCTGTTACCTTCTATGAACCAATCTAGCCGATTTTTCACCATGTGTTCTGTAGTTTTGGCTATTGCTGAGGAGAGTGCAATTGGTCGATATGATTGGCCCAGATTTGGGTCAGCTTCAGCTTTCAAGATTGGAACAATGATCTGAGTCTTCCACGAGCAAGGTAATTTGCCTGTAATGAAAATAGTATTAATAATGTTGAGTAAATAGTCTAGTGAAACCGTTTGTAGTCTTTGTAAAAGGCTGTATGTTATTCCATCGATTCCCGGGGATGTATCCGAAGTGCATTCCAGGACCAGCCTTAGTTCTTCGTCGCTGAACTCCTTGTCAATCTCTCCAAGAGGAGGGTGGGAATAGGAACGAGAAATTTCATTGTGATTTGGCACTGAAGGGGGGGCTAGTCTGTCCGCGAATTCAAGGATCCATTTGTCTGAGGATGGATGGAGTTTAGGAGGTGAGAATACCCCTCTAAATCTCTTAATATTGTCCCAGATCCTAGAAAGCGGTGTGTCAGGGGACAAAGAGGAACAGAAGTCTTTCCAACCCTGCTTTTTTTTCTTTTTCAAGGTTCTTTTGGTTTTGGCCTCGACATGTTTAAAGTGAATAAAATTATCCTGGGTTTTGTTCTGTCTGAAAACGAGCGCCGCAAGTCTCCTATCGTTAACTGCGTTCTCACAATCTTGGTCCCACCAAGGGGCAGGGGGAGGTCTGCGGAGTTTTCTCTCAGATTTTTTTGGAATTGAAGACTCGACAGATTCGGTTATAAGTTCTACGAATTGTTCGTAGCATGCCGAGATGTCGTCAGGATTAACTGTAGGTAGGGATGGGATTCTATTCTCTACAGTTTGACTATATTTCATCCAGTCAATCCTTGCAAGATTGTGCCTCTTTATTTTTAGTGAGAGCGAAGAAGAAAGAATGAAAGGTTGTGGGGGTACGAGCAGAATTGGGAAGTGATCACTTCCACAAGGATCGTCCATCACAGACCAGGAGTAAAGGGGTGAAAGAGAAGGGTCGGCGAGTGACAGGTCCACTGCGCTGGGGCTCTGGTTGGGATTTTGGAATCTAGTTGGGGTCCCATTATTGAGAAGGCATAAGTGGGATTCATTCATAAGGTCAAGGATCTGACGACCCATTCTGTCGGTTTGGCTTGAGCCCCACAGGTTATGATGGGAATTGAAATCTCCCAATATTAGGCAGGGAGGAGAAAAGAGAGAGAAGAGTGACGTGAGTGAGTCCAAATTAGGCTTTGGAGAGGGGGGAATGTATATAGAATATATATTGATGTTCAGGGTTTGAATTGCACAGATCTCGTAGCTACGGTTAGAGGTAGTAATTGTGATGGGAAAGAAAGGAATTTGTTTTTTGATGAAAATGGCAGAACCACCTTTACCATCAACGCGGTCGTCCCGAACACAATGGTAGCCCGGGATGCTAAAATGAGATCCCGGGATTAGCCACGTCTCCTGGACCACCGCTACGTCGATGGAAGAGGTTGACAGAAGACTGAGAAGTTCATTTTTTTTATTGCTAAGACTTCTGCAGTTCCACTGCAGAATCTTAGGGAGAAGAGGGGGAGGGGGTTGGGGATTGCCCATGTTTAAAAAGTGAGAGAATAGAACTAATTTCGGATGCTACGTTGGACGGTATGTTACTATTATTGATCTTAACTAAGTTTAGAATAAGTTCTAAGATGTATGGGATGGTTTGAATTGATAGTTGATTAGACAGATCATGAGCTGAGCTATTAACTAGTCCAGCACCATTAGGAATAGTAGGCTGTTGACCGTTTGGGAAGAGTAAGAGATGATTGTGAGATGAAGAGGGTGAAGACAGGGGTTTGTGTGGCTGAACAGGTTTAAAGATTGTTTTCCTTTCGGAAGTGGGGGTGACTGTTTTGATTGCTTCTGCGTAAGATGGTTTTGCTACTGCATGGAGCCTACACGCTTCAGCGTAACATATACTTTCCGTGGCCATGGAAACTTTGATGTTCTTCTGTCTGATTGCCTCAGGACAGAACCTGTAAGTTGGGGAATGGTTGCCTTTACAATTTGCACATTTAATAGCATCGGCAGCAAGATCACATTCTTCTTTGTTGTGGTTCCCTCCACATTTGTAACATCTGGAAACAGATCTGCATATTGTTTGGGAGTGTCCAAATCGGAAGCACTTGTAACATTGGAGAGTGGGATAAATGTATGGCTTCACCGGTAGAACAACTCGGTACATCGCGACATTAGAGGGGAGCACCTGACCATCAAAAGTGAGGACCACCTTGTTGGTTGGGATCCACTCCGTCGTTTCACCTTGTTTACTCTTCCGGCTCAACCTTCTGCATTTAATCAGTCGTCCTGATCCGGACTGTGGAATCTCAATGCCTTCCAAGATCTCCGATTCGGGGATGTGAGGGGGAATCGAGACTACACCCATCCTCGTGATGTTAAATGAGGGTAGAAAAACATTAAAATTCTTAGTTACGTTTTCCAAAGAAAGAAAGTGGTTAGCCGCCTTATAGTCAGTGAATTTAACTGCGAGCTTGTTGCGGCCAACCTTAGTTATCCCGTTCCAAGCTGTGGTAATCTGATTTTTAACTAAAAATTTCCCGAAGTCAATATCATGAAGTAGGCTATTGTCAGTTTTCGACACATGAACAACAAATGGACCTTTGTCCATATGGTTATATATCGTTCTTACATTGTTATTTACAGGATGCGAAGATGTGGGGAGGGTTTGAGAAGCTTGATAGGATGGGAGAAGAGTTTTGGGGGAAGTAGGTATGATTGTCGGGTCATTAGTAAAACAGGTCTCTTCATCGCTGAGGTTAGGTGAGTCCATAGTTTTGGCCCTTTTTTTCCCTTTCTTTTTTTTAGTTGTAACTACAACAAATTCGGCAGGAGATGTTGGGGTGTCTCCTTGAAGGTCCAATGACTGAGTACTGGTGTCATAAGGAGGAGGTTTATCTGGAGGTCTGGGTTTATGGAGTTCATCCATGATTGGAAATTATGAGGAAAAAAATAAAGTCAGTAGTTCAATATGTTACACTCGTATATGGATGTGTCGAGTGCAATATCAAGGAATGCACCAATGCGGGTAACAATAACACACAATGAGCTTGGTAATTCTAATTACTTTTGAAGTTTGTACTTACTGATCGCGAGCACACTGTAATTGTCAAAAAAAGAAAAAATTGCGTCAAAAACACCAATATATATAAAATTGAAACACTGCAACCAAAACCAAATTCCAAAAAAAAAAATCATGACTTCATTTCATTTTGATTTGATTGTTTTGTTGACATAATTGGACAGGGTAGGGCGACAAGTTCTAACTATGATGTTCATTTTCGCGGTGATAATATGGCGCCATTTCTTGCTTTTCGGGTAAACCATGTGCACGTTTTTTATGTTGCATTTTCTTACATAGATCGTGTATGAATACCGACTATAAATTAAAAGCATGCGTTATACCTGAAAAACAAGATTTTCTACGAGTTTAGTATGGATGATAACAAGAGGGGATGGTTTACATGTGTCGATTTCTGATGTTTTTAATTATAATAATAGATAATATCATTATATCTATCTATCCCATCACGCCGTGTTCCCTGAGGGTTAGGCAGAGAGGATAGACCGCCAAACAAGTCGATCTTGGCACACTTCTCACTTCCATCACATTCATACAGTTCCTCAAACATGCCCTTCTTATTTCTCCTACTTCTGACTTCATCGTTCTTAAAGATCTGGTCAGTGTGGTCCAACCATGTAGGCCGAGGATGGCCATGCTTCCTAATACCCCCCCTTTTAGCCATTTTTTTTTTGTTTTTAACACCGGTCACAGAACACGTGTATATTAACGTATAATACTGCACTTCACTTCCCTTACCATTGATCCAATTTTTTTTTTAAAGATAGGTGTATCTGGGTTTTGTTATAAACCCAAATACAACCTTATACACCTTTCACACTAAGCTAAAAGCTTGTGTCGTGAAAGGGAACTTTGCCGTCACCTGGGATCGAACCCCGGAACCATTGTTCACAAGGCCGAGACTCTTCCTTTAGGCTACCGACGAACTCTTACTCATACTCATGGTACCTACTTAGCGCTAGTAGTTAGTACTGTATTACTAGCTAGATCCGAGCTGAACCGAGGGAACCCGAACGAAGCCGAGCGTTTTTGAAGTTCCTTCAGCGAGACGCATGTGTTTATCTACCCACTGCTGACAGGAATTGCGACGATACACACATATGTCAATTGATGTTTTATATGTAATAAAATGCACCTTGTGAGGGCCACACACATGTAATTGATCCAACAATCCGATGCACCAACTCAAATTTAACACTTTCACTTATTTACTTTGATTTTTCAATACATAAATTCACCCAAAACTTAAATGTAAACCAGAGCAAATCCAAAATAGGTCAGTAAACTTCAAGTTATTATTGTCGTAGTACTCAATCAAAAAATATATTAACCCATATTTTGAATAACTTTCAGTTCCGTATCATCGCCTCTTTGCCTCAAATCTTACATCAACAAGTCTAAAATTAACAATGGTGTGAAATATCTACAAATTAATGTAAAATCATAGTAAATTCTCAATTTCATAAAAAAAATGAATTAAATCGAGGTTCTCGCGTTAGCCTGCGGTGCCTGCGTTCAAACATTGTCTATGACAATTTTTTTATTTCTAGCAAGAAACACTCATTGACCATAGACAACAAGTTAATTTTTATTTCTAGCAACACCTAACGCCATTCTCGTAAAAGTCACATAAATACAAATATGGCAGAAAAACGTAAAGGAAAAAAGCGCAAAGAAGTGAGTTTTTATCTATTAATTTCGTTATTAAACAGCATTTAGATTTAATAACTAGAATTATTTGATATATCAGTATAATAAATAATCATAGTTACTGCAAATTAATGAAATATTGATACTGCGTATGACATGTCAAATGTTTTGGGTGACGTAGCTTTAACTAAACATGAGAAATTACATTGTATTGTCGCGTAATTTATAACGTTTTATCAAGTCTAGAACCTTGTTTGTAATTTAAGATAGTTTATTTGCTATATTTAGCAGCACTTCCTTTAAAAATGTGATGTTTACCACGTCAGGTTTATCGTTATTGATAAACTTTATTCTGTCACATTTTAGCTGTAATGTTTAATAACTAATATAATTGTACGCTAAATTATGCATCTATATAATTATATGATATTTCGCTGCAGTAACCGAATAAATTAGTACCTTTTATAGATATTATTTAAATATTAAGTACTTGAATGTATGTCACTAGATCATGTTTTTACTATGGCATACTTTTGATTCAGTATATTGGTAGATCATTCTAATTGCATAAAAAATATTTGGGTTGTATTTTAAAATATAGCATTGAACTGTATGCTTCATATTGTAAGAACATAAAATGATCGTTAATCCAAATAATAACTGCATGTTGACTGATATTCAGCGTCTTCACTAAAGCAGTCATGAAGTATGCCTTACATTCTAAATGTTTTTTTTATCAACGCTAAAAGGGTTACCTGTATGCTCATTAATTAACATGTATTATACATAGACATACTAGACTTGTAGCACGGTACATTTTTTCGAATTTTTTGTGTTCCAACATTTATAACAATAATAATATTATGCTGTTTCAATCCATATCTTTAAGATGATAATGGTCTCTTTCCTACTAATACTGAAGTATAGGACATACTTTATACCTGCCAAGGGTTGCAAAAGTTGTTATGTACTGTCTTACAAACTTTCTCAACCAACGCTAGTTTAAAACTGGCTGCAAAATTCGATCGGCCACATAACCAATATTTTCTTTGAATTACCAATCTAGTATATCTTTGGTATTATAAATGAGCTCAGTCAATATTTGTTGTATGCAATGAGTTGACTGGCTTTTTGCATCGACTATCCATGTGTCTGTTTCTCAGTAACAGTTATGTGTTGAAAACGGTGCTAGAATAAATATAACATAATATGTGGCTCCACTAGGCGTTCCCTTCTTAAATACTCGATATTTTGTGTGGGGCAGTGGAACCATACATTAAAACACCCCTGATCACTCGTAAACGAGTGGATGGCCTTAAAAGATAGAATAGAGTTGACTGGCTTGATTTGATTTGTTGAAAGTTCTGTGATAAATGTAGATTGTATTAATTGTGTCGGTGCACACATAGTGGAATTCCATAATTAGGTAATTTGAAACAAGTGTTTTCTTTCTACTATAAGTTACTGATCACGAGAGAGACGTCTTTAACTTGATAAGTGGAAAGACGTCTCTCTCATGATCAATAACTTATAGTAGAAAGATACACTTGTTTCAAATTACCTAAGATGTAGATTGTTTCTGCTGGGTGTTTCCAAGAAAAATGATGAGGATATTTTAAATGATAATGAAATTTTAAATACTTGAATGAATATATTTTGTGACATAATTTCTGACCCTAAAAGTGTTACGATAATATTAGAAACATTATGAAATTTCTTATCAGTATAATTATTCTAAGTACATACATTACTTTAGTAATTAAATTTCAATGCATTGCTTACTTGATTAATGTTGTATTAAAACACAATAATTTAAATAATAATAAAGGTAGGGGAACTAGGGGCAAGACGGGAATGTTAAGCAAAATGTCAAAAAACACGTTTCTTTATATAAATTCTTAAAAAAAAGTCTATTGACACAAACTTTGATCTTAAATCTAGCAAATTAATCACATAAACATTTAAGTAAACGTTAAGAAATAATAAATACTTCAATTTTAAAAAGAGCTTAATTTACTTAAGAATATTAATCAATTAATTAAGTCATAAACCATATTTTTTTCCAGTTAATAATCGAGTATCTTCCCTTAAAATTCAATATTTAAATCTTGTTTATCAAGTGTCAAACAATCTGAATCACGATATTCTCTTTTGAATGACACTATCAACAAAATTAAGTAAAATATGCTAAAAACACGTTTAGTATCACAGCATCACGGAGCGAGCAACCACTGCTGATGTAACCTTGTTACTAGTGGGGGGTCCGAAGAGAACATCTAATGTCATCCAGCATTCAGGGCTACTCGGCACGGTTCCACTTTTATCCCAGAACCTCATCTTACCCCACTATCCCGTCTTGCCCCTAGTTCCCCTATATTTATTGGAAAAACCTATGAAAAGTTACATCCATTGAACATAATCTTTTATAAAATTATATTGATTTTATTTATTACTTAACTATAAAAAATAGTCGGTGAATCAAATAAAAAATAAATAAACGTGGAGTCTCTGATAAAGAATGGGCCTCCCACTGTTTTTGTGAGATTGCATGTGATTGTACTTCTTTATAAAATTGTTTATAATCAATCAGTTTGTCGGTAGCCTGGAGGTAGAGTCTCGGTCTCATGTACAAGAGGTGAGCGGTTCGATTCCAAGTGCCGGCAACTCCCTTTACACTACACAAGCTTTTAGCTTACTGTGAAAGGTGTATAAGGTTGTATTTGGGTTTATAATAAAAACTATTTTTTTTTTAAAAAAGATATATCTGGGTGTTTGTTATAAACCCAAATACAACCTTATACACCTTTCACAGTAAGCTACTAAAAGCTTGTGTCGTAAAGGGGAGTTTGCTATTTAAAAATAAATTTACAGTAAAGAATGATTACATAAAAAAAAATTATCTATCTATCTATAATCCTTACGTCGTATCTCAAGTAGGGAAGACAGAGACAACGGAATACCATATTTATTTATCTTCACAGGATTCTTTTGCTTCCTTCGCATTTATTCAATTTAAGACATGTATTTCTCTTATGAGTAAGAGTTGCGTTGAGACACACGCATATCCTTGAGATTTTGATCCACATGGTCAAGCCACGATCTTCTGCGCTTTCTCACACCACCTCTTTCAGAATCCACGGGAGATGATATTGGGATTGTTTGGACAATGGCTCGTAATTTTAGCATCTCTGCTTTTTGAGCTAATACAAAAATAAAGCAAACATGGAAGTCATACATATGTTATTTCATTATTAACACATAGCATACATAGTTATCCTCTGAAATGAATCATTATATCATGATCTGTTTAGTATTAATACAGTTACTGAGTTGGAAACAAGTGTTTTGAACGTGTTATAAAGTATTATTTGTGGCAAATACGGTGTTTTCAGTTTAAAACAATTTAAATTTATCTAAGCAATGTAGTGTTTGTTAATTTTTTATTGTATCGGTGCACATGAAGTTGAATTCCGCAGTTGGATTAATTAATAAAACGAGCGCTTCCTTCTACTTTGGTTTTTTTATTATCGAAAGAGACTTATTTCGACTTGTAATTTTGTATCGATAATAACCTTAGAATGATTATCCACAATGAATCATCGAAAGGGAAAATTGTGAATGGAAATTTTAACTTCAGTGACTGCTCGAATTGGCAGATGGAAGCGATTGCCACCCGATATTTTAGATTAAAGCTCCTTTCACTGAAACGACCATAAACAAGTTTTTTTCTTCTATTATTTGTCCTTATTCGCTATGAAGTAAAATCAAATGTCTGAATCATTAACTTAACAAACTTCTTTTTTGAGAATTTTATTAATCTTTTAATACCTCGTGGAGTCCCCAGTAAAGAAAAGATCCCCCGTTCTCTCAAAACAGTCTGTAATTTATGTCGATGGTTGGCGTGAGTACATTACAATTTAAATTTTGAAAACCTGCTTTTTTATCTCCCACTTTCTCTGTAAGTTTTCGATTGTCCCGCAAAAGGTGGGTGTTCGTAAAACCTCACGTATAAGACAATTAACATCTACAATTCAGCGAAGAATCATATCACTCATCCTGTGGGTCTTATTTTTTTATTGGCACAAAGAGAGCAATCTGCATGTCTATTACTTCCAGTTAGTACGCCGGTTTTATTTTGTTTTATTGTTGGGGTATAGTATGCACCGTGACATATAAGATACATTGTACTCCCCCTACTCAGCTTTCCTGATGTTGCCAGTTAAAGCGAACCCTCAAGTCTCAGACATCTTATGAAGTTTGCTTCTGGTTACACAACTTTTGAGATGTGTCATGATGATTTAAAGAAAAAACTTTTTGATAAATTGAGCATCCAAAGTGAACGCCTCTTAAAAAGTCAAACGGTGTCTCTCTTTTGATATTAAAAGTCCATAGTAGAAAAATGTGCGTATTTTTTATTAATCCCAACCGTGTTTAAACTTCAATACAGTATATTTTTTGATTCAGTCTATTTTATTTATACTTATTAGATATTGTAATGAAGAATCGTAAAGCCGCTCCTGATGTTGTAAAAAGATATCGCCCAATACATTTAGATTATTATGAAGATTTATTGAAGTCCAGTATTAAGGTTAAATTGATTTAATTTTTCTGTCATTTATTTGTATTCATAAATAATTGAGGTGGCAACTAGAACAATGTCCCATGTGCCTTTTTTCTTTTTTTGGAAAATAAGAAATGAATTATGAGTCTTGCCTATGCCTGTGTAAATTATCATTGAGATATCTTGATTTCATAAAAAAGGACGGCTGCGTGTTGAGTAGGAGAAACTGGATGAATGTAGAAGAAACGAAAGAAATATGTACCTACCTAAGTTAGATCTATATGGTGTTCCGTTCTCTCTGCCTACTGCATCTGGTAGTATAGATATTTAAATTTTTTATGCTTATATCACTTTTTTTGTTTTTAGGATCGGTTTTATTTTTACTGGATTTGCTTAGTTAAAATTTGTATTTATTTTTCTAAGTAAAGTTTGTTTAGGTTCAATTAACTGGTGATTTAATGTAAATAATATTGAAAGAAACATATTTGATCATTTCAAATAACCATAACGCCATTTTGGTTTATGGGCCCTTGTTCTAAATAACATTCTTTCTCTCCTCCTTCCTTTTCCTAATGTCTGAGGGTTGTGGCGGTAGTACATCTCTCTCTCCACTTGTAGTAGTTATAAATAATGAGAATTACTAGCAAATTAATTTATAAATTCATAAAAGTTAAGTATTTGTGAAAAACACCCTCGGTCCTGCCCAGTGCAAAACAATTGCACTACGCTCATCATCTTTGTCCATTTCCGGATATTCTGGAGTTAGGGGAGGAGAATCCTCCTTCCAGTCGCCCTACGGCCTCTGATACATAAATGATCAAATTTTAATTGGATTGCATTGATGTTTCTTGTATTATAATATTAACAGATTGTGTATCACATTTACAGGAGGTGCTGGAGGACAAGGATGAGCTGGATAAGCCAACCAGTCTGGAATATGAAGTAGCCAAGTGGCTGAGGTCCAATGTTCCCACAAAGAAAACTAAATTCTTGAATCATCATGTCGAGTATTTTATTGGTATGAAGATATTTAATACATGTACATTTGTAATGTTCAATATATATCTATCCTCAAGAACAGCCTACCTAGCCCCTCCTCACCAACTCCTATCCCACCTTCTCCTCGTAGACCCTGTTGAGTCTAGCAACTGGTTGTCGAGGTTGTTGTATTCAATTTCAATGGATACTAGGTTGACAAACAAATCGGAATCAGGGGGTGTGTTCACCGGATGTCGTGCATTGGCAGCAGGTTTTCAAATTAACAAATAAATGGTGCAGAAAGAAACGAGAATCTACTACGTCATGTCACAAGACAACCACCATGCCAATTTACATTTGTAACGGTGATAAAGCGTGTAGTATTTTTTACCATTTACATCAGTACCTGTTGTGATGTAATGTGTAAAATATATGGGATACAAAATATGCCATATTCAGCAGTACAACTCGTATTTGACAGAGCTGTAAGGAAAAAATTAAAACATACTTAATGCTAACTTTTGACAAAAAGATTTGAGTTGTAGTGAAAAGTTCTTTAAGATTTATAATCGGCGATTTACAACAATAAAATTAGACAGCGACATTTGATTGAGTCGTATGCAAAAATAAAGGTCGCAGATTCTCAGAATTTTATGAAATTTCCTTAACACTCTTAATTTCTTTAACTATAGGTCTCCTTCAATTTCTATAAGTATATGAGTTTCCTTCAATTTCTATAAGTATATGAGTTTCCTTCAATTTCTATAAGTATATGAGTTTCCTTCAATGTCTATAATTATGGGTCTCCTTCAATTTTTTACCCCATTTGAAATATTTTATGAGGATATAGTATAGTGTTATTTATCTTGTACCTATTCAATATTAATGATTATTTTGTTTGTCAGGTTCCAAGGCTATTGATGCTCTGCTCAACTCCAAGTATGCAGCGGGTGACAACCCTTCCTTCCTGGACAGGGCTGACACAGCCAACTTCCTCTACACCATGCTTGTACATAAATTCTTTCACAGAGCTAAGAAGGTATTTTATTTTTAGAATATTTTAGTTTTTATCATTGGGACTTTGCTGGATGTCTGAATGCCCTCTTGTGGCGTACAGACAGCTGGATGCGAACGTCAAGCATCAGGCAAAAATCTTTCGGCGACAATTCGGGGCATTCTCTTAAGAAATATTCGAATAAATGCCTTCATTACGTCTCATGAATGGGTAACGAAGGCATTCATTCCGATATTTCTTCGGAGAATGCTCCGAATTGTCACCGAAAGATTTAAGATTTTTGCTTGATGCTTGATGATTGACGTTCGCATCCAGCTGTCTGTACGTTGCCATTGATACGTCTCTGGGCACCCTACTTCGATTTCCCTAATTAGCGCTGAAACTTTTAAATTCTAAATAATATTACTACTACTACTTTTACTACAACACATCCTACAGGTGGGTAGCAGGCAGATCTGCTGTGTGTAATAAACATGCAAGCTGTCTCTCCGTGTCTCAAAAATGAAGACATTTAGGATAGGTGGCAAAATCAATCAATTTCAATCAACTGATAGAAAATATTATTAGACACCTAAAAATAATGAAAATAAAACATAATGTTAATATCGTTGCCGTGGATAATGTATTACAATAATTCACAAACTAAGTTTTGTGAATTATTGTAATACATGCATGCAATTGATTTTGCATGTTCTCAAATTGCATATGCGTTGTGTAGTTCTAAATTTATATTATAAAGTAATCATGTACATATGTGTTATTTATATAATTATTATTCATGTTGTGTTAAAGTTAATTGTTACGGTTTATTACCCAAATGGGGTAGCCAGAGGACTAACTGCAAGTAATAGACATTTTGTACATGTAACATAGACATACCACAAATAGATTGTCATCTCCATGACAATAAAAAAATAGCCCTTCAGGATGGTTGGCATGCCTCATTTCTGAATTTTAAATGTTAATTGTCTTATATGTGAGGTTTTACAAACGCCTGCCTTTTATAGGACATTTAAAAACTTACAGAAAAGAGAGGAAGGCCTATTTTTTACTGGAGACTTCTCGGGATGTTATTTCAATATAATTATTCTATCATGATGGTTTCCCTTTATTGAGATTATTGTTTCAGGTCCCAGTGACTGAACAGGAGTTGCGAGGGAAGAGCAAAAAGAAGGACGGAGACAAAGAAAAGGAGAAGGAGAAAGTGGAACCAAAGAAGAAGGAAGATCCAGGGACTGCCGAGAGTCAGACAGAAGGAAAGGTAATTAATTGTTGGATATATGCCACTTTTAAACCTCTCTTTCTATTTTAAACAACACATACTGAATTCATCTATTATTCAATTAATTCTTAAGGTTTCCATATCCTCTGACACTGCCATATCCTCTGACATTGTAGCATAGGCAGAGATAATTAAACCTCTTCTTGCATACCTCTTTGGGTTTCATCATGTTGAAGCTGTCTGTTGGAATTTGATCCACTTCATCAAGCCACATGATTCAATCTGTGACATATAATGGGCTTGATGAAGAAAACGTGTTTACTCTTCTATGGAATGTTTTGTTCAAAATGCTTCTATTCATCATAATGTTGTTTTCCTCTTTTGTTATTGGGCATGATTAGGAATATCTAGTTAGTTAGTGCTATACAAGAGGATTGTCGAATGAAAGTTGGTGTAATAACAAGGATGAATGTAAATAAGTTACAATGGTTTGGGTATGTGGAAAGAATGAATAAGGGCAGAATGACCAAGAAGATATGTTTGGCTGAGAGAAATGGTGCTGAGAGACGTGGCCGTCTGAAGATCAAATGGCAAGATCATTTAAATCGAATCATATAGGACGGTCACAAGTTGAGTACATTGAACAGGAGAGCATGCATCAGGAATTGTATGACAGTGACGGAAGCGAAAGATGTATGCAAGGATAAAAGAAAGTGGCGCTCGATCCTTACTGCCTACCCCGCGAAGGAAGCGGCGTGATGTATGTTATATTTAATTTTAAATTTTTGCATTTTTATTATTATCCAAATACTACTGAAAACTAAAAATTGTGATACACTATTGCATTGGTTTAAAAATATGATTATTTGACACAAATATTTACACAATTGGTCCCACTCATCAGGTGCTATGTCATCATGTTGCTATAATTCAACTAATGTACACTTGTGCTCTTCAAATTAACAACACATTTCATCCAATACAGAAAAAACACGTGTTCGAAAGAAACAATGCACGAAAATGTAGATCTCCTGAGAATCCCGTGGACTTAATACTTAAGGATGAATGCAAACTTCCAAATCTTTATACTATTCACTCTAATGGGAAGTGTTTGAAAGATTATCTTTGTCACAGGTTAATAATTTTTCTATGTTATTTAAAAATATCAATGGGCTTAAGAGTGATCCTTGAGGTATTCCTAAAAATATTAGAAATGAGGCATAATCATTCTGAACTGCTTTCTAGATTCTATTGGATATCTATCATAAAAATAATTTAGATGGATTCAAATGGTTTCTCATTGTTCTAAGTACTTATATGAATTTGTATTTTGTATAGTAGTAGTATTTTGAGCTAGTCTATTTTTTTTAAGTAAATGGCATTAGACCTTAGTATGATCCTTGAGGAACCCCTCCAAAATATCTATATCTAGGGTTGGCTGTAACACATTGTGTGTGTGTGTAATAAGCCCACCTTTTGGTCCATTCTCTGTTTTTTTGTTATTGGAGTAAAGTATTATTTGTCTGAAAATTTTTGAGTGACCTGTAAAAGATAGGTTTACGTAAAACCCCACATATAAAACAGGCAACATCAACAATTCAGCTTTGAGGCATGCCACTCATTCTGAATTTCTTATTTTTTTTATTGGCACACAGAGGGCAATCTGCATGTTTATTACTTGCAGTTAGTCCACTGGTTTCTCCACTTTTGGGATGTCCCATGATGGTATAGTACTAGTAATATTTGTCTTTTTTCACTCATGCAGAATTATCGTTATATTTTCAGGATGGTAAAGGTGAAGGAAAGGAGAAGGAGCAGCAGAGAAAGAAACGCAAGATAAGATTGGAGATGCACAACACACAAGTATTTGTGGATGGACCAGAGGCATATGTGTGGATATACGATCCCATTCCATTCTACTATTGGATCATTGGGGCTCTATTGGTGCTGGGAGCTATTGGAGTCTGTATGTTCCCTCTTTGGCCACATAGTGTCAGGTATGGAATTGATCATTTCTGATAAAAGTAGAAGTTTTTGATACTTTGTGCCAGCACACTCAGCAAAATATAGGAGAGACGATGATCTGGGTTTTGAGAATGTCCAGTGATAGTTCATCTCTGAATTGTTGATGTTGACTGTTTTATATGTGGGGTTTTACGAACACCTGCTGTTTACAGGGCACTCGAAAACTTACACAAAACAGTGGGAGACAAGAAAAGTAAGTTTTCAAATTTTTAATTGTTGTACTTATGCCGCCCATTGACCTAAATTCAAACTGTTTTGATTACAGGAAAGGTGTTTACTACATGAGCGTGGCTGCGGCCGGATTCCTGGTGCTCATCATCGCCCTCACGACTCTGCGTCTTGTTGTCTTCTGTCTCATTTGGATCCTCAGTTTCTCCCGACATCACTTCTGGTTGCTCCCCAACTTGACGGAAGATGTTGGCTTCTTTGCATCATTCTGGCCACTTTATCAGGTATGTGGAAAAAGCATGATGGGAGTGGAGTCTCAGACTTACGAGACCCGAGTTCGATTCTATCCTCTGTCGACTTACTCCACATTATTGCTTACTGTGAAGATGTCTGGGGTATTTTTGGACTTATTTCAAATGCAGATTCAACAAACAATAAAATTTCATTTGAGAAATAGTCAGGATGTATGAGATCTCACATCTTTTCCGAAGGTTTTAAGTTCCCTGTAAATGAGCATATAAGCAGTGGTAAAACACCATGTTTATCCATTGATAAAGTTTACTACCCATTCTGATAAGTTTTATTTTTCATGGCATATTTTATAGGAAATATCGGACCCATTTTAATTCACTCTTTTCTCATAGTATCCTAATTTTTCAAATTTCCAGTATGAGTACAGAGGTCCAGACTACAAACCTACGGACAAAAAGAAGAAGAAAAAGAAAGACAAACAGTCAGATGACGAAGAGGAGGCAGGCGGGGCTGCCGCAGGGGAAGAAGATCAATCTAAGCAGTCCACAGCGGAGGGGCTTAGAAAGAGAAAAGGGGGCAAAGACTCGTCCAATGAAAGTGATAGGTAGGTACCAACTTCAATATATATAAAATATTTTTTTTAACACAATCGATTGTCGAAAATTGGACTTCACTTGCTCGGAAGTGTTAATCATTTTTGGATTTACATAGTTTGATGGTTATATGTAGAAATATATAAAATACAAATTTAAGGCACAGAAAAACTTCTAAGACATATGATGAGCATGATGCAATAAAATGAACCCTTAGGAATGAATAGATCTGTTTGGCATTCCGTTCTCTCTGCCTACCCCACTTGTGACACGGCGTGAGGGTATAGTATAGTTTGTTGCCCTGGGCTTAAACAATACTCTTAACTAAGCCTCGTGTTGATTTATAATTGTCGAGACTTTGTATCATACATTCCTAAAGGAAGTTGACATACCTATATGTGGTGTGTACTCATAACTACCTAGTTTATACTTGTTACAAATAGGGTAACCCAATTGGTTTAAAAGCGAGAGTTTGTGGGTTCGATTCGCAAAGTGAACAGATGCCTCTCTTTGTATTTTGGAATTGAATGAATGTGAAAAATCTTCTTTTATGAACCCAAAACATCTTCATAGTAAGGAATATGTTTGTTTCATAAAGGCGGAATAAGATCTCCTATTTTACACATGCAGTCAGTCTGCTGGCTACCTCATTTGTAGTAGATGCTGTAAGTAGAATAATTTTTTTTTCAGAGGTGATAAGGGAGACGGACAGAATGAAGAGCGAAATTCTCCTCAAGGAGAGGAGAGTAGCGAATCGGAAGGCAGCCAAAGATCGTCGACGGGGAAAGATTTTGAGATGGTGGACCCTCGAGACATCTACGCGACAACACCTGATACGGACACGGCACCACATCCCAACAGTGCTACTAACACTTATTTAGTCTTATAATAATATTATAATTAAATTATATACGTAATGTTCATCACTAAATAGAACTATACTCACCACGCTTATACAAGTATTAGGAAATGTGCATATACACTGCAAAATATAAAGTGCAAATGGTTTGCACAAACATGTTCGTCGGTAGCCTGGAGGTAGAGTCTTGGCCTCGTGAACATGGGGTCTGCGGTTCGATCCCAGGTGCTGGCAGACTCCCCTTTCACGACGCAAGCTTTTAGCTTACTGTGAAAGGTGTATAAGGTTGTGTTTGGGTTTATAACAAAAACCCAGATATATCTTTTTAAAAAAAAAATGTCTACCATGTCGATTAGTATGAAATAACATTCTAGTCTCAATGAAAATTAACTTGAGAAATTCTGTTAAACATAAGACATAAAGATGTCAAACATATATCTTAATTTCATGCTAATTTATACAGTACAATATAATATATACATCTTCTTCCCCTTGTCCTAGTTGGGACAGGGGCCCATTGCGCCTAGGTACCTCCTCCAGAGATTCCAATATAATATTCTGAATGAATCCACATTTATAATATCCCATATTTTTCTATTCGTATGACTGAAGTATTTTTCTAACATGATTTCCCCTTAACATTTGAATCAAAATTGTTTCGAATATTAGCTTTTCATTTATTTGTCTTGGTTTGATCACAACGTGCGGTTGACAAAACCAATCATACATAACAATTCAAAATTACTTTTAATACTTGTATAAAGAGGTTAGTATAGAGTAATATACATAGAAATACACATATTGTATTTGTCGTAAGGATGTTTATTTTGTATATTGCCCTAAAACAAATGTCATACTTAGAGGGTATCTTTTCCCGGATTATTTTTGTTCCCGGGAAACGGGAAATTTTAAAATGAACTTCCCGGGATTCCCGGGAATCCCGGGAAATTCATTATTATATTTATAAATATTCAATTTTCAACAAATTTGGTATAAAAACTCTCATAACTTGTTGACCCTTGCAAACATTTTGATTTGATAAAAAAAAATCAATTTTTTGTTACCAATATAAGTAATTTGCTTAAAAAAAACTAAATAGCTGACTGACGAGGTACTTAGGTACTCTATGTTATATCAAAATAAAAAATGTTTACAAAATATATAAACTTTTAATTTTTGATCATCCTATCAAGCAAAGAAATGTTATGGATTTTGGCAAAGCTTTTTAAAGATTTTTGACTTTAAAAATGAGAAATTTCGACAAAAAAAGATTTTTTATATCGGTTAATATCCATGAATAAAACAAAAAAAATGACAGTTGGCTGCACTAATATTTTTAAGAACTATCTAACTTTTCAAAATATATAAAAGAAACATGAAAAATTGTAGGATTCTTATACATTGTCGGCCAAACACACCTCCGATTTCGAATTATATTTAGAATAATTATGCTTCTTTCAAACGAATACATTGAAGCTATAATTAAGTTTTTTTTTTAAAGTAAAACACTTATATTGGTAATTAATATTATTTTTCATATCAAAATATTCGTCAGCTTCTACAAGTTTATCACGACTATTACAGTTAACTAAACAAAGATTTCGGTATCGGTATGGCAATCTGCATGACTAATAATTTGTATTTTTTCCCGGGAAAGGATTCATTTTTTTCCCGGGAAACGGGAAATAAAAATCCGGGAGTAACCCTCTAGTCATACTCTATTCTTTCACCTCCATAATGCCTTTTTCTTACTCATTCGGATTGATTCTGCACAAATTAAGTCACACCTTTCCACCACATCTCAATGCCTTTTATTTTACTGTCTTAGTAACTGGTTGGTTGTCAGAAATTGCCTGCAGGCAATAAACCCGCCTTTTGTACAACTTAAAAAGTGTACAATAAAGATTATTTAATTTTAATTTTAAAGAAAGTTATTGGAAACCTTGTGGATAAAGAAATAATATTCTTCTGTAAATATTTTTAGTTTTCTATCACCTGAGAAGAAGTACTGTAATCTAGGAGTTTGTCTACCAGTTTTTTTTTTACCTGGGATTCCGTTGTTATAACCATCAAACAAATAACATTATCTTTGCCAAAAATTTTAATTAACTCTGGGTTTCAAATAAATCCAATTTCTCCCCCCACACCCGCACGGTAAGCAACACGCTAGTATTGTGAAGGTAAACAGTGGGTGGAATATAATACCTCTTGATAAGTTATACACATTTGTATATTTATTTATTTATTCTTAACTGTACATTAATTACAACAAATACAGTTTTATCAAGAAATGCATTCGAATTAAATACAATCAATAAACAAAGTGTGTGTTATTGCAAAAGCGCAATCACTTCCAATTAATTGAATATTTGGATTGAATACAATGAATGATAAGTAATTATTATTATGGACGATATACAAAATGAACATTGTAGATTTGTTTAATTATTGTTGGTTTATACATATAATAAGTGCAAAAATAATTAATATTATTACATTATGTGTTTAGTGAAAACAATGTGATAGGAAAATACTAAAATACATAATATATATAAAAAAAAATATTTATACTGAATTAAGACATCCACCAGTTGATTCAATGTCCAAAAATTTATTACAACAGTTTTTAAGTCATTTTCAAATTATTATTTTTTTCACATTTTTTTTTTATTATTTCGTATTATTCTACAGTGTTAAATATGTTTTTTTGTATTGACAAATTATCCTAATAAATTGTCACCACCACAACTTTTAGTGGACAAATTTGGTTACGACCAAATATTGGAAAAGATTTATTTCTCCATTTTTGTTTACTTTAATCAAATAATAAAATTATTTTTATATTTCCTTTTTCCATTTTTTCCTTTTTCAGATTGTCCTGGGTCTGGGTGTTACATGTATATGTGTTTAGTGCATTGTATATGTGTATCGCCGTGTTAGTACCCATAATACAAGATTCATATCTTAGTTTGGGACTAGCTCGGTCTGTGTGAATTGTCTACACGTGTTATGTTATTGTATCCCATTTGTATATTTAAGTATTTGTTTTTCATTTTGGTCATTCCTTCTATATTGAAAATAAAAAGACATGCAGGTAGTTAATAAAAGTCTTAAATAGACAAAACAGAAATATAAAATATATTATTTCATCAAGAAAACTTTCTTGCTAGATAATAGAAAGTATTCGTTTTTTCGTAATTCTACCAACTCTTTTTCTTTTTGCCCTTTTTATGCTCGTCTCGGGAGCATAGAATAGAAACAGACTCACCGTTTATCAGAGCGATTGTTTCTCTCCACTTTTCCCATAATATTCCTGACATTCTTATATCATTGAAGGAATATTTTAAGTAATAGAAAATTCAGTAGCATCATAATAATTGTTGTAATTTTAAAATTAATTCTTGTGTGAATTCTTTTGTTTTTAAACAAAATTCCATTTGGCATTTTCTTTGCATTTTTCTTTGATGATAATATATTTAATATAATCTAATTTAATGTTTTTTTTTTACAATATAATATTAGTCTCTCTGGTGCTTTATATTTTTGTTTATTGTATAAATAAAATATAGATCTGGAAAATAAAGTGTAAATTATTATAATAATTAGTAAAACAAAGTTTTAAAAAGAGAATATTGTATTCTAAAAAGAATATTTTAAGTTAAATTTAATTTTTGAAATATAGAACGCTCACTCACACTGACAGGTTAAGTGCAATTGGTCCATTTTTTTAAGTCATAGATAAACAATACTATGTCCCTATTGGTTAAAGCAAATGTGTCTTACATTATCTATGGTTTACTATTTTCCTTCATTATAAGTACAGTTTTAGACAATTTCTCGTCACTCATTTGTATAATATACCTAAACAATCAATAAATAAGGATCTATTATTTGTATCTATAATATAAAATTATAACTGTTGAAATGGAATTGGTAAAATTAATATCTTAGGATGTTTTTCCAGTTGTTTTGTACAATAATTTATTCTAAAAATAATTTATTCAATGACATTACAACAATATAATACAAAATTTAGTGTTCTTAAGTTTTTTTATTGTTGTTTATATATGAAAAGTATTTAAATATTGTGTTTGTTTTGGGAATATAGTGTAATAAAAACTATTATAATTCTGGTCGAAAATGTGAATAAAAAAACTACTTAAATATATTTGTTCTTTTAGTTCCTTGCTCTTTCTTCTTCAAGTGCCTTGTCAGGCCCCCCAACGTTGGCGATCACCTCGGCGAACTTGTCCCTGTCCTGCGCTGCTCGGAACAGCTCTTCCACACTTTGGATGCCAGTCCACTCCCTTATGTTTCCTTGCTCTTTGAGTCATTTATTTGTTTTTAATTTTTTCTCATTTGGAGTAGACTGCGAATATTAAATTATAGTTAAATCAATAAAGTTATCAGATCACGTGTGTCATCAAACTCGCTGGCCCACAATTAACATTCTGCAATTCGCCCGATATATTGGCACACAATAATATATGTTCATTAAAATAATGTATAATTCAAAATAAACCTACGTTTCTATGAATATTGATATTTTGTGGTCCACCTGAAGTCATCATACCTTGATTGCTTAGGCAAGTTAGCCTTTGAGTTTGACACCCTTATATTAGAGTGTACATCTCATTATTGATCCCACACAGAGCATTGCAGTGTGGTTGATCTATTATTGGAGCACTGCCCGAGCCAGTTGAAATGTAGCTTTTTTCCATCGCGGCATATCTCACAAGTGTGGTAGCCACTAGACCAGCTGCATACGATAAACATGCAAGCTGTTATCTCCTTAATGTAAAACGTAGCTTAAGGGTAAGAAAATATAAGAAACTATTTTTTAGATTGTCAATAATTTTATTTTTAAACAATCATTCGTAACAAGTAAATTACATGATAACTTATTTCATAGAAATGTTTAAACATTAATCATACAAAGGAAACTAGGAATTTCCCAATATAACAACGCTTATAGATAATGGCAGTTTTTAAAACATTTAATTTTTATTATTGAATCCTTTTGTCTCAAAAATGTGACATCACAAATTTAAATAATTCAAAGTTTCCAACAATAATTGTCACAAAATGTTTGGCTGTTTTGTTCGGAGTCAAGTTAATTCGTGATTTACATTCAGAAAGTAATAAAACATTAAGGGCAGTTTATCTCAAAATGTACCACACTAAGAAATTGAGGTTGGCAAGATTTTTGGATCGAAAAGAAAAAAAGTGCGTTACGTCAATTGCATTTGGAATGGAAAAAATTCCAGATCAAATAATCCACAATTGCTCATTTTCAAAAGTAACTATAATGTAACAATTAATCATGAATCTTAAAAATGTCAAACAAAACACTCTTTTTGGCCTGCCTTTGGGTTACCGCGGGATTGACATGCACATAATTTTGACTATAAACACTTCACACATCATAGAATTTAAGATCAGGACAAGATTAAGATCATATTTAGATTATGACAAGAGTAACCCTGCTGATTACATTAACAGTTTTCTATTATGTATTAAATTATCAGTGTTAATTTTGAAAGTTCTGCGACCGGTTTCGACATGTAAGTATAATTCAAGAGCGGGTTAAAAACAGAGTGCAAAACATAAGAATAAAAAGCTTGACAGTTATGTATGACTAGAGGGTGGAGGTATTTAAATGATTGGTAATGGGTGTAATCAGGGAAGGAGAACATTGAAAATAATGTTTTGCACTCGGTTTTTAATATGATCATGAATGATACCAAGTGGTGAAACCGGTTGCAGACCATCTACTGTGGTGTTCACATTTGGAGAATATCGCCAGGACACCAAAATATTGTCAGCCATTTGAACCGTGTGAACAAAATGACAGCTAGTCTGAAGCAGTAAAACTAGAAAAAAGGATATCGTCTCAAGTTGACCACCTTTCAAATTTTTCTCTCTCGTTGAACGATTTGTACTTGCGTAGATGTGCGCGGCGTTCGTATTTATGGTAAAAACTTTGTAACCTATAAATTTTTAATGTTTCCTGCTTCGTGACAGTTTTAATCTTTGTTGTTGATTTGTGGCGTTTGTTTCCTTAATTAAAAGGCGCCTTATAACCTCTACTATAACATTTTCAACTAATAATAAATACTTCGCGATCTCCATCTCGACGTCCGCCATTTTGAAAACAACGTCAAAATCAAAGCACATCTGACATATCGTTTCTATATCGGTGGACTGTGTGAACCAGGTGTAACGATCAATGGGTGTCCGACGAATTTTGTTTTTTATGGAAACGAAATTCGCCTGGCGATATTCGCCAAATGTGAACACCCCATACAGTTTAGGTGATATTCTAAAACATAGTGAAAAACTCTTTATACAATCATGTCGCGTAATTATCACATTGTGAATGTCAATGACATTGAAAATATTTGTTCAAGTCTGTATAATCTCAAGAGTAACAAATATCATAAAAAAGAAGTCTACAATATACATTTATGTTTTGGAATTATTACACATACAATGGAATGTTTGTTTTTTGGATATCTATTGTCTATAACCATAAAAATGGATCTAAATATACATTTATTTTATAACAAACTTAAAATCAGATGTATTTCAAAAAAATTGTGTGACCCAGAGTCGTTAAAATGAAAACTAGTTATAATGATAGAATTTATGCATTTTTTTTCAAAAAAAAGGTCTCATTCTTCTTCTTCGCCCTCGCCTTTATCCCATTTACTTGGGGTCGGCTCTCCTAGTCCTCATCTCCTAGTCCTCATACATACACAAATTTATTTTAATTTATTATTTACTGAACATTGATTACAAACAACTTAACACAGAAATACATTTAATTTAATTTGTGTGTTTTATTTAGATGCATCTGGTTTTGCTACAAACTTTGGATCACAGAATATTTTGAAAATAAAGTCATAACTAAATATCAAAATATTACTTTTGATAAAACTAATAAATGTGTAGAAGTCTGTTGTCTGGTCCCAGTCTAACTCGTCCTCCAGCCAGCAGTTTGAGTGCTCGAGGATACGCCCTATGCTCTGCATGATGTATTCGCTCCGTTAGTGTTTCCACGGTGTCATCGTTCACTATTACGACTTTCTCTTGAACTATTGTGGGACCTGTGTCGACACCATCCTGAAAAAAATCATAAGTATGCTTAGTTAAATTCTTAAAACTATTGCTGAGATGTAAATTTCAGACAATCTATCAATACCCTCATGCCGTATCCCAAGTGGGGTAGGCAGAGAAAATGGAATACCATATAGATCTATCCTTATATACTTCATTCACTTCTTCTACACTCATACAATTTCTAATACACGCACGTCAATTTCTTTTATTCAACACACGCCCGCCCTTGAGAATTTGATCCACGTGATCAACAAATTTGTATATTGTATTATTTTGGATTGGAGAAGTACATGCCAAGATAGGGGCAGATGGAGACAAATTTTGGAGGAGGCCAAGGATCATAACGGGCCGTAGAGCAACTGATGATGATCAATAAATTTGTATATTGCCAAATAAATATTTAAAAAAAAACAATTCCACGTGATGAACCACGAGGTTCTCAGACATCTGCGCCATCTGACATCCCTTCTCTCAAGAAAATAAACATCTTTCGTTGTCCATTTGCACCACATGTCCAAACCATTGCATTTCATTTCACAAATAATCTAAATAGCATACTTACATCAACAAAGTGGACACTGCATCCACTCTCCGTATCTCCTGATTCTAAGGCCTGCCTCTGAGCATGCATGCCTTTATGTTTGGGTAGTAGGGAGGGGTGTATATTGATAAGTCTGCCCTTCCACTTGGCCACAAACTCTCCACTGAGGATCCTCATGAACCCGGCCAAGCAGACCAGATCCACTTTGTGGGCTTCTAAAGCTGCAGTTAGTTTTGCGTCGTAATCTTCACGTCGAGCATGTCCCTTGTGATCTATAACCTATAATATTTAATGACATTAAATCTTTGTTTACAGCTTTGTTAAATGTGTACTGTACTGCTGAAACAGCATATTTTGTATCCCACATATTTTACATGATATATCACTGGTACTGATGTCAACAATAAGAAAATACTAAAGGCATATCCCAATTTGAGTGGCGGAATTGATGAATGTTGATCATGGACACTGAAAGTGATCATTTAAGCCAGCCTAGAGCCAATTCATAAGTGTTAGGGTGCCTTTGTCACTTCTTCTGATAAAATTTTACACAATGTTACATTGTGTAAATGTGGTTCTCCAATTGAAATGTCTGATTGGTTTTGTCATCTGCATGTTGTGCCCAAATCCAATAAAATAATAAAAACTTGGTAAATATTCTAAACATTTAATAAATAAAATAACTAATTTACCTTTGTTGGTATACCAGCTTGCTGAGCTCTCTGCAGTCCATATGCATTCTCTTTGTTACTTATGACCAGAACTATATCAGCTAGGATGCCCTGATTAGGGTCTCTTGTGGAGTCTATAAGAGCCTGGAGATTTGTGCCATTACCGGATATTAGCACACCAACCTGGAACAATCACACAATATATTATCATTCAAAATATTATCTGTAAAATTTCTGTGATTGAATATTATATTTGCTATTATTTTCTGTACAAAGAAATCATTAAAGAACTCAAAACAATACTGTTCGATTGGTTAAGAAACGAGTTATTGACTATTGGTTACATTCTTGTTAGAACATGACTACCTTTGTAATAAAATATGTTTACCTTCTTTCTCGGCATAATTGGCAAGTGTCTGATGTACTGCAGGGACGAAGAGAACTGATCTACAATGACTCTATCTCCCCCAGCTGGCCTGGCTTGTACAGATCCCACCACCATGGCTCCATGTCCTCGGATAAGGTTCATCACTTCAGCCTGATCCTCGGGAGATATGATAAGCACCATTCCTAGACCGCAGTTGAATGTGCGAATCATCTCGCTGTCTTCTACATTGCCTATATCAGCTATCCATCCAAATACCTATGAAAACAAAATCTTAATTATTATCAAAACAAGAAAGAAACCACTCCAAGTTTGTAGGAGATTCATATGATGGTATGGAATAGAAATTTTCAAAAATCAAAATACAGATTATAAGTCTTTTCCATTCCTTTTGGAAGCACAAAGCAGAAACAGTCTCCAGCTTTTCAGAGCCATTTGCAGCAATCTAAAAAACCTTGTTATGTAACATTTTTAATCCTTTGATTTTATAGTCATAAAAATGGTATATTGTAAATAAGAATTCATGATGTTTTTGGGTATATTACAAACACATATTCTAACAAAAAATCACAGTAGATAAATAAAATGTGAATTTACGAGAGGTGCAAAAATACACTGGATAAAAAATACCATCAAATCTCAGTTTATTGCACAAAATGAGAATTTTATTAATGTAGAATTTTTGGATAAAATGTTATTTTAAATTTCTCTCCCAAAATTACAAAGATATGATACGTTTTAATACCTAACAAAAAAACCGCATATACAAACATGTTATGTAACATCTAGTGAATGAAGGATTCTTTATATACATTAAAAAAGAATGAACATATAAAATAAGTACATGTTTATTATACAAATAGCTAACTATGTAAATAAAAGGGAGTCAAACATTTCAAAAATGATCAGATAAGTCAGAACATTGTAAAATAAAATAGTAGTCTTACCGGATGAACATGCCAATATGTTGAGTCCAATCTGACCCTGAGTCTCTCTGGTAGTATTGTTGGTATACTGCCTTCTAGCCCACCACTGGTAATGTGAGCTATAGCCTTCACCTTGTGTCTGCTAACTGCTGGGAGAACTGCATTGGCGTAGATCTTACTGGGGCGGAGGAATTCTTCAGCTAAATTATAAAAAGACTAAATAAATATTTACAATTTACATGTCTAATCTTATTTTTCAGTAAAAAAATCAACTAACATCAACAAAAAACATATGCAGATTTGTCTATATCTGCTTATCTATATTATAAAATAAATAATAAAATAAAATAATCCCAACACAAGCTTTTAGCTTACTGTGAAAGGTGTATAAGGTTGTATTTGGGTTTATAACAAAACCCAGATATATTTTTTTTATATAAAAAAAATAAATCTTTATTGTACATTTTTTAAGAAGTACAAATGGCGGGTTTATTATTAAGCAATAAATTTTTAGTTATCACTTATTTTTCCAATGATTCATATTTTACTTCGAATATAAAAATAATGTAAATATTCTTATCATTTGTCGTACTTGTATTTTTTGTGAATACTTGTTTTTTACAGGATACTAGAAAACTTATAGAAAAGAGTGGTACATTTATTTGTGGGAGATGATGTGATGTTACGGACAGATATATATTTCCTTTCTTATATAAATTTCAAATAAACTTCATTACCATATGTGAGTCCCTCTTCGCTGAATGGAGCTATGTCGTTCATTGAAATGTTATTCTTTTCCATTATCTTGTGCACCAAACTGAAACCATTGCTGTGGAGTCCGTTTGATGGGAGACCAATCACAGAATCACCAACCTGCAACGTGAATACAGAACATAAACAAAAAAAATCATATTTATTTTAACGAGTATACAATTGCGATAATTATGGACTCTTATCTACAAAGTGTATATTGGTGTGAGTCCAAATCAGAAAAGATTCTAAGATTTAGTTTCAGTTTAAAACGTGAGTTTGAAATACCAGCATTATGCTTGAAATACTTAAGATTATTTTTATTTTATTTTATTAAATTGATTCTTACATTGATTTCCTGCAGTTTGGGCATTATATTGGATCTCTCCACCACACCAAGAGCAAAGCCTGCAATGTCATACACCCCCTTCTGGTACATGCCAGGCATCTCAGCTGTTTCACCTCCTAAACACAAGCAAACAAAAATAAATAATAATAAGTCAATTGAAACAGCGAGCTCAGATCTCACTCCACATATTTTGTCCAAACATTGTGATATTAATTAACGATTTTGTTTCAAATCGCCAGTTTATTTATTTTATTATTTCCAGCATGTTGGTTATGATTGTTACAAAGAATCTAAAAATTGTCAGTTATACAATCCAATGCACAGAGGATCATTTTATTGCTAGATTGCAATATCTTCCAACTAACCCGGATCGATGTGATTATATATTGAATGAAAAGGGTCTATTAGTATTTATTTTCTTCTTCACGGTACATTAGAAGCAATATTAATCATTTTATAATAATGTAAAAATCACCAATTACATACTGTCGTGGTCCCCCCTCTTCAAGAGGAAAGAAAAAGAAAAGCCGTTGAGAACCACATTGACAGGAAATAAATAAAATATATTTATTTATTTCGACGAGAGAATAAATACGTATTTATCCCCTGAGTTGGAAGTAATTAAACTAAAAAGAATCGAGTTTATCCAATCTACGCAAATTTATAAATTTCTTTTCGCAATTACGTCTTTATAATATTCCGATTAAAATTTAATAATACAAAAATACTTTCATATCACCTACCTACTTATAAGATCTATGAATAATTATATTCGTTGTGTGTAAAGATGTCATACGTACATAATAATATATACCCACTAGTTAACCCATATCATTCACACCTCACCATAATTAAAATTATTTCCGAACGTTTAACGTAAGACCCGTCAAAAGTGTCGGCCGCTAAATTCAACAATTTTCGTTTCTTCAAAGATATTGGCTCATGATACATCTAGAGAAAAGAAAATTTACGTAAAGGACCCTTTCTACGTTGTGTTTACGATTTATAAAAGAAAATTTTATCAGTGGAAAACAAACAATAATTTCTATTCAGAACACATAAAAGCATAATTTTATAAAAATCAAAATTAAATTTCTGTTGTACATAAAGGTTAGTAATTAATAAATTATTTCCTTTTATACTCTGCGTTAGCAAGTATAAAAGCCTTACCTTATTGCTGAAAATACACAAAGAAAACAACACACAATAACAATCAAGAATAAATATCAAATTTTTTTATGTACCACAGAAATCCATGTTATTTGTTAGAAATAGTCAATGAAATAATATTTTATCAAACTTATGATTCAACGTTATCGAAAGTTTATTTCTGTAATTATATTACAGATTAGTTTTGAATGCAGTTTTATTTATAAAAGGCATATGGTTTCATACATAAAATAGTATCTGTCTAAAGCGCCAGGGGCGCATCGAGATGAAATATTTTACTGAACCAAAGTTTGACAAAATTCAATCACTGACCATTTTTGTTAATTTTAACAATAAAACTTGGTTTGTTAGTGAAAATGGCACCTGCCTCGCCAAATTCGATCTGAACACAGCCTCCCATTCACTACTGTCAGCCTCATTAGTATACAATATGATAAATTAAGAGAATATAATACATATATATTTTCATGCAAAATAAAATAAAATAATATAATATCTTCTGCGGGGCTCAATTAAGTAGCAACCAGGTCTGATTTAGCCTTGAGCTTAATTCTTTCACGCAAGGAACCCCAATGTCCAAAACTGAGGCTTGTGGGTTGGAAATTTAGGATGTTAATTTATAATAAAATAAAAGATATTTACATAAAATAAATATGGGTTTAAAATTCATGCTCTTGTTAGTATTCAAAATATCAGAAAATAATAATTAGTATAAAGTTTCTGAGTCCGTCCCTGTTCTTATTATCAAGTAATGTCTATAAATTTAATTTACAAATAATATTAGTTATCCAAATTTTATTAATTTGGGAAAATAAAATAATTAACAGTGACAGTCTCATAAACATATTCATTAAAACATTATATAAAATTCATCAATCCTTTGTCTACAGAAATTTCACTTATTTGAGACTTATCAAACAAGAGTTTTGATACTCCAAGAAGAAAGGCAAAGTCGTAACGATAAAAATATCTATTACAAAATTTAAATAAATAATAATATATAAAATTTCTTAGCTTCGAGTAAGGTGATTTTCTGCAAAATTCGCTGCTTCGAAACACTGAATTTAATGTAAAATTATAATAAAATCTAGGATGAAATTCTCATTATTTCCATTGTGGAAATAATCACTAAAAGAATATTATATTTATTACTCGGAGAAAGGAATGTACACAAACCGATAATCAAATAGAATACAACACTGCTTTTAAAATTTAACCTCTCTCCTCTGATTACAAGCAAAAACTGCCTCCCTTGATTACCAAATAAAAACTGTCTCTAAGAATTAACCTCTCTCTCTTAATTTCTAGACAAAACTGCCTCGAATTTTGTTGTGACATCATTTTTATTAGTTCATTCCTTTGTCCTCACCACAAAAATACCTACTCTTTCACTCCTAGCACAAGCATCTACTTTTTTATGTAAACAACCACACGTGTCTCTCAATCCTTTCCTTGAAATTATTTTTATTTGAAGTATTTATACCTACATAACATATCAATATAAACAAAATTTAACCTCTTACCTAAAAGCAATTAATAGTTCAACAAACTTTCTTTGTTTAAAATTCAATTTGGTACTTTTCTTCACCCGATGTACTAATACCTACTGACACGTGTTAAAATATTCAATGTACCTTCCTAATAAAATTATTTAATAGATATGTACTCTCTGAAGTACGTACCATTTATTTACCAACAAATATACTCCGAGTTATACACTCATGTACCACTTAAAATAGTAAGTCGAAATATATTTAGTTCAATTTCAAACAAAGTTTGTTAAAAAAACTAAGACCATGTCAATACTCACAATAAAAAGCTTAACATTGTGATAACATTTTCAGTCAAATAACTTACTATACTACATATACCCTCACACCGTGTCCCAGGTGGGGTAGGCAGAGAACAGAACGCCATATAGATCTATCCTTACATATTTCTTTCGCTTCTTCTACATTCATACAGTTTCTCACACATGCACGCCGATTTCTCTTACTCAATAAGGAATCGTCCTTAAGAATTTGATCCACGTGATTAAGCAACGTGTTCTTGGACGTACGCGCTTCTTCACACCCCCTCTTTCAGATCCTCTTCGTCATCCTTTCACTGAGCATTCGCTCAACATGTCTAAACCATCGTAACTTGTTTACACGCATTCTGTCCACAGCACTCCTCGCTCATTCTCCTGATATCCTCATTCTTCAAACTTCTTACACAGTTCCCAATTTGGAGAACTAATAATTAGTTGAATTATTCAAACTACCTCATTTTTATCGCCAAATCAATAAATTATAGTTGCTTACAGTTAATTTGTTCTCAAAAGATAAAATAAAAAAAGAGTAAAAAATTCTCACCTATAAGAGCACATTTAGCTTCCTTACATCCATCTGCAACTCCAGCAATTACTTCCTTCGCAACCTTCACATCCAGAGAACCACACGCATAGTAATCCAGGAAAGTTAAAGGCTCTCCACCATTACAAAGGATGTCATTTACACACATGGCCACGAGGTCCACACCCACTGTATCGTGTTTTTTGAACTCTTGAGCTATTCTGAGTTTAGTGCCGACTCCATTAGCAGCCATTACCAGAACGGGGTCTTTGTAAGAGCTGCTTATTTCATTCATTCGGAATAGACCGCCAAATCCACCCAAACCACCCAGACATCCATCTCGAGTTGTTGATCTATAAATATGAGAAAAACTTTATGTATCATTTTTATTTTTAAATTGCTAATGATTTAAACAATAATAACCATGTGGATGAAATTTTTTAAGGACGGTCAATTATTGAGTAAGAGAAGTAGACGAGCATGTATGAGAAACTGGATAAATATAATAATAATAATAAAAATCTTTATTGCACAAAAAAACAAACATTATTAAAACACAAACATTGCAGAACCAGACAAATAAATTTGTGCAATGGGCGAGTTTATCGCAGAAGCGCGATATCTTCCAACTAACCCATAGAAGAAGTGATAGAAGTATGTAAGGATAGATCTATATGGCGTTCCATTCTCTCAATAGACATAGATAGATAGATAATTGTAGAATCAGGGACAAAATTACCAGAAACACAGTTTGAAATCACAATCTTGCGCACAAAATACATTTTTTGCTCAAATATGGATAGAACTATATTCAATTGATTAAACACTTGCACGGAAAATTAATCCTAAAGATGTATTACTCCTTAAATCTCCCACTATACCTGGCTAAAGGTTTGATAAGTCCAACAAGATTATCTCCTGCCTCTATATCCACACCACTGTCTTTGTAGGAGAGACCTCGTGTTGGTGTGTCAGGGCAGACACCAGAGTTGCGATATGGAGACATCAGAGGGTCAAACGCTTCCTGGTAGTTGTCAACTATCACTTGATGGTTACCTAAAAATAATCAAAACATAAATATTTTACTGCGTTCGTATGTACGCATATATGTATTTTATAAATATACTGAATTGAAAGAATAAATAGATAATAATGCTTTGGCAATTCACCGGACCTTGATTGGTTTATTTATCGATGAAATTTGTTATGTTAATATATTTGGGTCCCTTAAGACTGTAAATAAATAAATAACTATTTACCATTAATCCTGTTCTCTACGGATCCCACAACACACACGGGACACTCTTGTATGAGCTCTAAGACAGTTTCAACATCTGCAGCTCCTACGACAGCTATCATACCAACGCCACAGTTGAATGTTTTCAACATTTCGCGCTCCGATACTCCTCCTAAAATATATCATTGATCAAATTACTATACTATACTATACCATCACGGCATATCCCACAAGTGGGGTAGCCAGCAGATCAGCTGCACGTAAGATTCATGCAAACTGTCCTCTTCGTGCCAATATAAAATGTTGATTGAATTAAATTGATCAAATTAAAGACACTTATGTAAATTAAATGTTTTAAAATAGATGGTTATCTATGGATATTCTACAGCGATGTTAGTTGTCAAAATTCAGACTGACAGTTGGACTACAATGAAGTTAGCTAATAATATGTTTTGAACTGAAAGTACAAATGCTATAAGTTCACAAGGTTGACATTAATGAGTAAGAAACCTGTCTAAAAGCGACTTTGAGTAAAGCATTATTGAAATAAAATAATATTTTATGATTTGGGTAGGAAACTCAGAATCTCATGACAAAATGATCAATATATTGATGACAAATTTGTGACTTCTTGACTGAAATAATAATGTGTAATGTGAAAATTATTACCCATAGCAGCAAGCCATCCGAAAACTGGATTAATTGAGAACTTTTTGGCATCAAGACGTACTGCCACACCAGCAGGCAAAACTCTGGGAATATTTTCCAATAAACCTCCTCCAGTGATATGAGCCAAAGCCTTAATTTTGCCACTTTTAACTGCATTCAATAAAGGTTTTACATAGAGACCAGTTGGAGTCAAGAATTCTTCACCAAATGTGTTACCATTCTTACTGAATGGAGCGATGTCATTATAACTTCTTCCAGATTGTTGCATAATCTTCTGAACGAGACTGAAGCCATTGCTATGGACTCCTGTTGAGGGTATTCCTAAGATAATGTCTCCTGCGAATATGTTGGTTATTCTTGGGAGATGTTGACTGTTTTCTACGATTCCCACTGCAAAACCAGCTAGATCATATTTGCCAACTTCGTACATTGTGGGCATCTCAGCTGTTTCACCACCTAAAGAGTAATTGCATTTTTTAGATTTTTCTACACACCAAATCAATTAGGTATTGCTTTACGCACCAATGAGACAAAAGACTTAAAAAAATTTAACACAAATAAAACATGCGTTGAATATATTGATTGAGTTGACGTTTATTTTGTAAAACTCCATATTAACTTATGTAAGAAAATACAAATGGTTTATGTTTATTTTGTAAAACTCCATATTAACTTATGTAAGAAAATACAAATGGTTTATGTTTATTTTGTAAAACTCCATATTAACTTATGTAAGAAAATACAAATGGTTTATGTTTTACTACTTTTTATGATTAAGTGGCCTAGTTTCGACTTACAAAGGCATTGTTTGACTTAAAAATCTTGATAAGTGCACATAGAAGGTTTGATGAATCCATCGACTTCGTGATAAGTCAAAAAATTATTGGGGGAATACGGAAACTGGGGAATCGTTACATAAAGGTGATACACCTAAATGGAGAAATCAAAAAGATATTATTTGTACACCATACCTAACAGAGAACATCCCGAGAGTGTGCAAGCTGTAGCTATTCCCTCCACAATCTTTGCCGCAGTTTCTACATCTAGTTTTCCACATGCAATATAATCCAAGAAGGCAAATGGTTCTGCTCCGGCACATAAGATGTCATTCACACACATGGCAACTAGATCAACACCTACTGTGTCGTATTTGTTCATTTCGTTGGCAATCTTAAAACATTAAAAAAAATACATCATGTAAATTGGATGAAATGACTTTATTTAATCCTTTTTTCTAATGATTAACATTAATTTTATCCCAAGAAACATTGAATTGAGGTTAAATACTAGGAAACTGTCAATGATCAGCTGTTCTACAAGAGGCCATTTTGAAACTCAAATGACAAAATCAAGCATTACCGTATGGCTTAATTTTAAAATATCTTTTACGGCATATTATATTGTGTTATGTTCTCCATTCTATTTTTCAAAAAAAAAAGATTTGCTAATATATATTTGATTTAAATATTTGTACATAAATATTAATCTTTCTTTTGGCTCTTTAATACTAAAGAACTAGGGAGCATTGGGTAGAAAAACATTTTCAAGCTCTGATTTTTCATCATTGGAATGGTGAATTGTGAAAGAAGGTCGCAATAATTATTATTAAGACAATTGATCAAGACAGTTAAGATACTTATCATTATTACAAACATGGCACAAGAATTCTACTACCTAAACACCGACACAGTGAAAAAGTTATCCCTATTGTTTGCTCGCGACATGCTGAGTCACATTTTTTTAAATTATGTTATGAAGTTAGGCACAGTCCAACCAACTGCGAATGTTAATATAGCTAATTTCATATCAAAAGTGTAAGTTGAAAAATTTGGAATGTGAGTTTTAACCCTTGTCATATCTTCATTACTATTGATTCTTTTTGTTTTCAAATAAGTTTTACCTTTAATTTTGTCCCGACACCGTCTGTAGCTTCCACTAGCACAGGATCTTGGTACTTTCGCTTGGAACCATCCAAACCTCTCATATTGCTGCTTATATGGAATAGTCCTCCGAAACATCCTAACCTTCCCAACACTCCGGAACGATGCGAGGCTCTGGCCGCAGGTTCTATTGCTCGGACTAGAGTTTTACCAGCTTCAATATCCACACCACTATCCAAGTAGGATAAGCTGCCATATCTGTGTATTTAATCCAGCCTATATTAGGAAGTTTTAGGTTAGGTTAGGTTACATTATGAATGATGGTAACAAAGTGTTAACTACTTTTAATGAGAGTTAAATCATTTTGATTTGGGTTAGTTGACAGAAATTATGATAAACTTCTCTGTAGGTATATTGATTTAAAAAAAAATAAGAATTTTATTTTTACATTTAACCATTTTATGAGGTAAATTATAATTTAAAATAAATTAATTATATTTTATGTACATTTCAATTTCAAACTTTATGTATGGACATTTTGGCAAAGAATCTTTTCTGTATATTTTCGAGTAAGTGTCCTGTGAAAAGTAGATGTCTGTAAAACATCTTTAATTCAACTGTGATGAGATATGCCAGCCATCCTGAATGTCTCAATTTTTAATTAATATGGAGAGGATGAATCGCACATTCATTACACAAGATAGTCCTCTGGCTACCCTACTTGTGGCAGATGCCACGAAAGTTTAGTTAGATTCTGGTAAGAATGGGTCCGATAGATGAATAGTACCAGAACCCCAAATACTGTCCTATATGGACTACCTGAGAGATGGCACCCACCAGGATGACTTCAAAACAATGGAAGGATAGCCCCCGCATTGTGAAATGATATTATTGTATAAACAGACAACAAAGAATACAATACATTGAAGTTAGGAGTTATATTACAAGAGGACATAAAAATATTTACAAAGACAAGAACCATATGAATAAAATATTTAATAGTACAGGTTTATGAGTAAATACACTTTTTATTTATTGAGGTTTTCAGTGTGGCTTCGTGGTAAAGTTACAAACTATAGATCTGGAATACAAATTTCACCGCTGACTAATTCTGTATTCATAACAAAAGCATATTATACACTGTGAGAGTATATTATTTAGATTTAATAATATGAACAAAAAATGGTAGAAAATTTTAATCAATAGAGGTTAGAAATGAAAAAAAAAATATGTGCGAAAAATGTTTTATTCACCATGCGAAAAAGAAAGTAAATTCACAACAAAAAAAAATACAACATGAATACAATAAAAACACACAAAACACATGCAAAAAAAGATATATAAAATAATTACGTTGAAATAGCCTTGTGCGCAATGTCCTTTCTGAAATGTGCCCCTGGGAATGAGATCTGCTTACAACCAGCTGTGGCCAAGGACGCTGCAGTCCTTAATGTTGGAGCCTGAGCACAGACCAGTAAAACTCGTCCTCCGTTTGTGACGAGAGCCCCATTTGATGAACGCTTTGTGCCACTGTGAAATACAAGATGTCCTGGTAGATTTGCGACTGCACTTACACCTAAAAATAATGATAAAAAATTAACACTATAAAAATAATAAGTTAAGAAAGTTTGGGCATGCGAAAAGAATGAATGTATAACAAATAATTCGTAAAATTTGGAACTGTATTTTTAGCTCCTATCATCATTTTAATTTTCCTTATTCTGAAATGTAATTATAAGGCATTTGTTTCATTCATAATTGAATTACAAGACATTTGTTACATTCATAATGTAATTACAAGACATTTGATTCATTCATAATTGAATTTGATTACCTTAATTCCTAATTCTTTTTATAAGACAAGCCGATTTGGAGTAAAATATCAGTAAAGCCGAAAAACTAATCGAATTTTGATTGATTTCCATGCTAACATTTATTTTCTTTGCTATTTTGCACACAAATCTAATTAAATTAGATTAATCTGAACTTAATTATACCTTTATTCCATAGTACACTGATGCATGAAAAAAATAATTAAACAATGTTATTTGTTGCTAGTAAAGTAATGCAAAATTATCATCTAATGACAGACAAGATGGCCGAGAATATAAAGTAAAATGCAATGGTTCCCAAAGTTGACTGGGGTCCGACCCATCTAGGAAAAATTTTCAACCTTGGGACCCGCCTTACAGCTTTTATCTCCAAACATTGCTCCAACAATTTTTTTTATTCATATCTTATACGGCGGCGAACCATCCATTAGGGCCCACTCAATATTCGATCGGGACCCATAGTTTGGGAAATACTGGTATAATGTGTTATGTTATCAAAAAACACTAAGTTATTGAGTATGAAGTATGTATGATTGTTACAAAGTAATAAATAATATTATAATCTGGTTATTATAACATATTTATCTGCTAAATAACTGTTATAATGTAAACATTTATTCTCCCTGAACTCTTGACCGACAAGAAAACGATTGTGAAGAGTGATGTTTGTGATGATGTCTCGTTTTTCCATACAAAAGTGGGTGTTAAAAGGCAAAATTTTATTAAGTATTAAGTCTATATGGCTCGTAAATAATCTTTATGTTATGAAAAAAAAAACAAAAATAGCTGAAAAAGGTTAAAATGTCTATAATAACAGTCATCCAAAATATAGCTTTTGATGACCTATATTTTGTCGTTGCATATTCAAAATGAGGTATGTGCGTACATTTTTATTTAGGCATACTCTTTTAAAACTGTTCATTAGGTTAGGGCATTAAAATTGTTGTTTGGACTTTTTATCGCCATGTGATATTATTCTTAAAATATTAAATTTTTAATATTTGATATTAAGAATCACTTTACAAAATGGTTATAATGTCATTATAAGCAGTTTATTCTAGAAATGTCAAAACATTTTTAAATTTACAAACCCCATTTTGAATATGCAACGACGATTTTTTTATTTATTTATTTATTCTTTACTGTACATTGATTAAAAGCAAATTTACACAAAAATACATTTAAAACAAATACAATCAATACACAGAGGGCGAGTTTATCGCAGAGTCACAATTTCTTTCAACTAATCCAAATTCAGTTATTACGCGCAGTTAGTTTACTGACTACAAATCAAGATCCTACAAATCAAGTTTCTTAAACATCTGAACTACAGGGCCCGTGTTCATTTTGATGACTATACTGACTCCGCAGCCTACCATAATATGCTTACACTAAAGACAAGACGAACTTTAACAGACATGAGACTATTATATGACATAGTACACAACAACATCGACTCTCAGTACATGACTTCCACAATCAAACTTCGAACACCACAAAGACAAACAAGAACACACACGTTATTCCATGTTAACACATTTCAAACAAACTATGGCAGGAACACTATTTTTAACAGAATTTACGAAACTTACAACACATCCTTCAACGACATAGACATATTTCAAGCAAGTAAAAACACTTTTATAAAATCAGTCAATGCAATATTGAGGACGCAAATCAGTACACAGCTTTAGAATAAAATATAATATATCTTATATAAAATTAACATAAATAATTATTGTATGCATAGTACATCCTCATAAATTAATTTACTTTTACTCAAGTTACTCAGATCTTTTAACAAAATCATTACCTTCCCTTTTCCTTTCCCCTCAATCCTAAAATGCTCACATGTAATTGAATTTATCTCATAGCTTTTCTTCTTTATTTTCATATTCTTATACATGTACTTTTTTAAATATACATTTATCTTATAATCTTTCATCATAATAATTTTAATAACTGTTTTATATAATTTGTTTTTTAACTAACATTTTGTATTATATAACTTAAGTTGTAATTGGCTTTAATTTTGCACTATTATTTTTTCGTTTATTATGTTATATAAGCTGTAACTTTAAGTTTGAAATAAATAAATAAATAAATAAATAAAATAAATAAAGATTCAAGTCGAGAGACGTCTCTCTTGCGATCAATAATTTATAGCAGAATGAAACATTTAATTCAATTTACCTAATCAAAAATTATGATATAATGTTCTTATGAATGCAACAAATCAATTCTCACCACTGATGACACATCCCTTTGTAGAAGTTTCAGGATATCCTTTGGAAGCCATCACCACTCCGACACTGTACACTCCTGTCTTGAAAGTGACGTCAACAGAAGCCAAGGTGCCTGTACAACAAGACTCCATGATAACGTAGAGATCAGACTCCAGCATAGGGAGAATCACTTGTGTCTCTGGATCACCAAATCTGCAGTTGAATTCTAGCGTCTTGGGGCCGTTTGGTGTGAGCATCATGCCGGCGTAGAGAACACCTGGAAATGGTACATAGTGCACTTGAAATAAAAAACGCACTACTGCTGGAATGGATGAATGCTATCATACCATCTTATCTATATCATCACAATATTTATAGGGTAGCCAGTATGGTAACTGCTTAATATAATGAATATAGAGGTTACACACTCCATGCTATGAAAATAAGGACGGGGTGAGCGGCATACCTCATGGCTGAATTTTTTTTATTTTATTTTATTTATATTTTAGTTATGGGCAGGACATGTTGCTAGACTTAAAGATCAAAGATAGTCAAAAAGGGTAGTGGAGTGGAGACCTCGTGAAGATAAAAGGAGTAGAGGAAAACCTGCAACACGTTGGTCAGACGACACCAGAAGAATCGCTGGTGACTGGTTGCAGAGAGCTCAGGACAGAGATGGCTGGAGACATATGGGGGAGGCTTATGTTCAGCAGTGGACAGGAATAGCTGCATAAGTAAGTTTTTGTTTTTTTGTTTTTTTTTTAAAAAGATATATCTGGGTTTGTTATAAACCCAAATACAACCTTATACACCTTTCACACTAAGCTAAAAGCTAACGCTAAGCTAAAGTAAAAAAGCTAAAGTAATATGAAGCTAACTACAAAAATTAATTACTTAAAATAATTATAATAACGTTTCACTTTGCATTTGCCTGTCGATGGGAGTAGAAAGATTCGAAAATCGGCTCAAAAATTGGTAAAGACACCAATGGAATTACTTTATATTTTGTTTCATCTCAATCTCTTATGATAATAAACTTTGACCAAGAATTATTGGTTAATAAATTAAACTTTATTAGACTGAAGTCTGTCCTGAGGCAGGAGTGACATTGTTATGTTAACTAAATTTTTGAAAAAATATTTCTACTATAACATAATAGAATATCCCACAGGTAGGGTAGCCAGCAGATCAGTTGCAAGTAATAAACATGTAAGCAGTCCTCTTCGCGCCAACAAAAAAATTAAGACATTCAGGATGGATGGCAAACCTCATCGCTGAATTCAAGATATAAAATGACAATATTTTTTCCGACACCTGCCTTTTAAAAGACATTCATTCAATTTAAGTTAAGAATTATTGATTTGGAGTATGTACTTATGTTTTACATTTATTTATTAACAATATTCAACTATGGAATGAAATATGTTTTACCAACGTATTGTATCCCTTCTTTTTTAAGTCCATCCACAGCCTTCTGCAGAACATCTGAGATAACTGTCTCCAAATCCTGGTCGCTGATAAGGGAGCAGGGACAATAAGCTCCCATGCCTCCCGTGTTGGGGCCTGTGTCACCCTCTCCAACTCTCTTGTGGTCTTGTGCCGGTAACATTACACGTACGGTTGTCCCATCTGTGAATGCTAATACCTGAAAAACAATAAAATTATTTTAGAAATCTATTCCGTGTGGCCCCGAGAAAAGAATATAGATCTCCCACTATTTTCTGCAATTTTTAGAGTGTCCTGTGAAAAGCAGGTGTTCGTATTAGGGCTGTATAAAACATGTAATGTCTACAAGTCAGTGACGACGTGTGACACTTGAATGTTTTAATTTTTATTCACTCTGTCGGTATTTAGGTAATAAAACTCCATGACGAAATTAAATACAAATGCTTTTCTACTATATTAATTTTAATTTATTTATTAATTTTTTACTAATTATATTTTTATAGAAAAATGCATTGAAATAAGATATTATCAACAGTACAGTGGGCAAGTTTGTCGCAAAGGCGCGATCTCTTCCAACTAACCCAAAAAAAAGAACCAAGTCATACAAAAAAGCAATAATTTTAAAATAAGTATAAATAAGCATTTTTATACACACACATTAGTGATATGTGCACTTTGAGAAGTTTGGGAGAGAGGCGGCGTGCCCTGAGGTCAGCGCTGAGTGCGGCGCATGAACTGGAGATTCCACAGAGGGCACGCTTAACTGGTTACGGTGACCGCGCTTTTTCTGTTTCTGCCCCTAATCTGTGGAACAGACTGCCTCTGGGGCTCAGGTGTGCTGCCGACTTCCAGGCTTTTAAGAGGGACCTCAAGACCTACTTTTTCAAACTTTTTTATGAACTGTGACTGTTGTGTATATTGCATTATTTTATTTTTATTTCTGACGCGGATACATATTATTATGTATCTGAGATTATGTGTTATAAGGTTTTTGTATTTAAATTTGAATTCTTGACACAGACAACTTTGTTGAAGATAGAACATTATCATGTGCAGCGTCCTCGAGGTGCTATGGCACAAAGATGGCGCTTTAAATACTCTCCGTTATTATTATTGAGCGACATCTTTCGCCTTTCAAGGATATCAACCAGATTGACAATGTCCTTGAAAGGCGTCTCAATCAAAATCAATATAGTATAAGAAAATATTTGGTTTTTAATTCTGTTTTCATTATTATTAGCACATAGAGGACAACTTGCGTGTTAATTACATGCAGTTAGCCAGCCAGGCAGGTGTTCGAAAAATAAAGACATTTTACATCTTAAATTAAGCGATGAGGTCTGCCACCTGTTTGAATGTCTTAATTTTTTTGTTGGCACGGAGATAAACGTGCAGTTGGTCTGCTGGCTACCTCACTGATGGGATATTCTGTGATGGTATAGTATTAGTATCAATATACAGAGAGTGATTTAAATACAAAACACAGTCTCTAGTGAAAGTAATCAACAAATTAAAGTAGAACAGTCAAAGGTTAGCGACGCATTTCAAATTAATCAAACAATATTATAATATAATTAATTTGTGCAATTATAATAAAAAATTATACAAGAAACTAATTATGTAGGGATAATATAATCTGTACCTGAGAGCCATTAGGACTCAAGTGCATTTTTGACAAAAATGCCAAATTTACGAAAAAAGCAGAAATAACACAACAATCGTGAGTCTTAAGTACAGAAATGCTTAGGGTCTATACTATAGGGTCTATGTAATAAGCTGTATAATACTATATACAGCTTATTACTAGTAAAATGTTGAGATTTTTTCAATTTAAAAATTGAATTTGAAAATAGCATTTTAGTACTCAAGACTAAATGGCTCTCAGGTACAGATATTATCACATGCACTCTAAAAGTTCTAGTGCCCTTATTGTTAAGGAGGTGTTATGATTCTTGAATGAACCCTTGAAGTGGTATTTACACAAAACGGCACATCTTAAAAAAGAATTGTCTAGTTATTATTATTCATCTATCTATTTATACCCTTAGGCTGTGTTTCAGGTGGAGTAGGTAGAGAGAATGGAACGTCATATTGATCTATCCTTACATACTTCTTTCGCTTCCTCCACATTCATACAATTTCTCATACACGCACATTGATTTCTCTTACTTATACACGACCATTCTTGAGAATTTGATTCACAAGATCAAGTCACGTAGTTCTCGGACACCCGCGCCACCTCACACTCCATCTTTTAGAAAAGTATATCCTCTTTGTCATCCTTTCTTCGTCCATTTGTACCACATGTCTAAACCACCGCAAACTATTTACACGAACTCTATCCGTAACACTCTTCTCACATCCGCTCATTCTCTTGATATCTCATTCTTCAGGTCACGTGATCCTCGGACGCCCACTTTTATATGGACACGCTATCATAATAAATATTATTTGTCATCACGTTAAGGCATAAGCTGTGATTAAGCTAAATAAATGAAAATTAAGATCTTATGAGACAGGCATCACTTGAGTAGATAGTAAAAATGCATGCGTAGGGAATTGTATCACAGTAAAGGGAGCGAAAAGTGTATACAACAATATAGGAGTAAGTGGTGCTTGACCTTTTTTCCCTACCCCGCAAGGGAAGTGGTGTTATAATGGTGATGATGATGAAAAAATACAAATCCAATTATCTCAAATTATTCTCGCAAGGAGATAGTGTAGACTGCATTTATACGACTAATAAGAATATTTAATATTTATTTTTAAAACCAACATGCGAGACAAACAAACATTCGAGTTAATCTACTTCATTTAGTTTAAACAAAACATAAATGTTTATGTATGTGAATTTGCATTTTTAAAAAGAGAGAGATAAGAATAATTATTATAATATCTACTTAAGTGAATGGTGTGAAAAATCACGATGTTTTCATATTAAAAATTAGGTGTGAGATAAGTGAAAAAATAACAAGAGTTAATCTGATGACTTGGCGATATCATACATTAAGTGTGTATCTAACATGCCAGTGACAGAGATATTCCTAGCACTTATGGATAGGTCTATGTAAGAACTAATCAAAAATAGGACGGCCCCTTGAGTATGTTGATGTCTTTCTGGACACTTATTTTAGAAACCATAATATGTAATTACATAGTGTTAGAAAGAGAAACTGCCCTAACACTCCCCGTTTCATCTGGTACTCTTTATTTTTCATATTGAATGTTTCCCCATTGGTGGACCTAATATTGTGACAATGAGTATGGCAGAATTGGTGAATGTTATCCATGGAAACCGAACGTGATCACTTAAGCCAGCCTAGAGTCGATTCGGAAGTGTTTGGACGTCTTTCACACATCTTCCCTTTTTGCACAATGTTACATTGTGTAAACATGGTTCTCCAATAGAGATATCTGATTAGGTAAATAAATATTTAGAGGCCCTGGGCAATTGCCCCTCTAAGGGTACCACCACTGAATAATGGTAATGAAAATGATTAATAAATAACACATCAATGTTTACATTAAGAGACTAACGTTACGATAGAAAAAACCCTTTGACCTAAACTTCATGATAATCTCCGACATACATATTTGCGCGGTGCTACTCAATTGCATATAAATTATGAAATCATATTATTACTTTAAACTTTTAAACAATACACATGTTTTTTCCAGTTATAAAAATAAATGGCAGTACAAATAAATGGACATGTGTAAAGATTTGGCTAAATGGACATGTGTAAAGCAGGGTTGTAATGGATATTCGCATCCGTATCCACATCCACATAACATCCGCATGAATTTTGACATCCGCATCCTCAAAAATCTTTGAGGATGTCATTTATTTCATCATCCATATAAAAAAACTTCATTGTTAGAGAATAAATTTCTAAAATAAAAATATTAAAAATATATTTTACTAATTCTATCTTGGTAGATACTTCTCCGAATTGGGAACTTTGTAAGAAGGGGCAAATTTGAAGTTAAGCTCTTGTTAACCACTGTATTGATAGTATTAAGATTTTTACCTTGAGGATGACAGGATACCTGTTGAAACTTTGGTTGTGCGTATAATAATTTTTATTGGTATTAGTAAAGTCTTTTGACTCCAAACATTCATAATTACCATAATTATATTTGAGATTTTATAGTTGTAAGCTAGTGGTTGAGAATGTAGAGCTGAAAATTACGATTGAATAACAAGGCTTGTAGCAGACCAAGCCAGTTGGTCATGATTCAAAAGAAAGAAAATGATAATTTAAAAATATGAAATGACTTACCGACACTTCTTCTCCGTCTAAGAGCTCTTCGACTACTATCGTGGAACTGGCATCTCCGAATTTCTTATCCAGCAACATCTCATCCACTGCCTGACATGCTGCAGCCTTGTTCTCTGCAACAACCACTCCTTTGCCAGCTGCCAAACCTGAGGCTTTCACCACTAGGGCGGGGAATGTGGCACTAGAAAAAATCTCTATCTATTTATCTATACTTTTATTAAATTTTTATTGTATGACTTTTCCATTGGTTGTATTTTATTGGGTGTTGATTGTATTTAATTAATATTATATCGTTTGTAATCAATGCACAGTAAAGTATGAATAAATGAATGAAAACAATCTTACCTATTGATAAATTGTTTAGCTTCGTCTGCATTGGTGAAAGATTGATATCTAGCTGTGGGTATTCCATATTTCACCATAAAAGCTTTGGCCCAATCTTTGTTAGCTTCTATTTTAGCTCCGGCTTTTGTAGGACCAAAACAATTGATTCCAGCATCGTTTAAAACATCTGCTATTCCATTTGCCAGAGGATCTTCAGGGCCGACAATTACTAAAGATATTGTATTGCTCGTGCACCAGTCCACGATGGCCTGGAGAAATTAATAAAGAAAGCAATGAAATTGTAAGATAACTAAACATATGGGCTCTCTACTTAAATAATTTAATGTCTAATATTATCTTTTAATTTAGATTCGATGGCTTAGAGCAGTGTTCCACAAAGCGTGTGCCGCGGCACACTGGTGTACCGTGGTCATCAGTTTGTGTGCCGCGGAAAAAAGTCAAGGTTTTGTGAAAATAATACACCTAAAAATAGCTGAGAGCTATAAGAGCGAGACGCTTTGTTAAATAAACATTGCTTTTTTCTTTGGTGTACCTCTAAAATTTCTTGATTTGATAGGTGTACCTTGAACATTAAAAGTTTGCGGAACACTGGCTTAGAGCACAGATGTTGTAAATGCAGTTTTTACTGTAAATGAGTTATTATATGCATGCGAATCTATATCATCTGAAGTATGTTCCGTAGGAATATTATTGGGAAACTCTGTGTCATTGACGAGATATTTAACAAAAACTATATGTGGTAAGTACTAAATGGTATGGCATCTCAAACTTTCAACTTAGATTTATCTCAAAACTATGAAAACTGCACTTACAACATCTGTGCTCTAAGCCAACGAATATGGTAATTTAGATGTTGAATCGTGGCCCATTAGATTTTGAATTATTATGTAATCAGAAAAAATGTTTTTTTTTTAATTATTGTACAATAATTTTAACATTTCAAACAGTGGCGAAAAAAGATGTTGTGTTTTACGATTTATCGCATATTTCTTTATTTTTGGAGGGCAGCCACCCCCTTAACTACCTGCGTGCTATAAAAACATTCTAATTGTGGTAACAATCAGTGAAAAACATAAAATAGTTCTTACATAAAATTGTTGACAAATGTGTTATTCTCATTTAAAGGAAAAATTGCAATAACTATAATTTCGTACTTAATAAATCAACAAAACTACGATGAATTAATATTTCCTAGGTGAAATACTACATATCTACATAAAAATTATCCAAAAAAATTACATATAGTCATGTTCATGTATCCTCGAATAGTTCCCAAATAATATTAACAACATCAATGCCACACGGGGACCAATCACGTCCCTTATTATTACCAGTATGTTAATCAAAAAATCAATGCACAATAATGCCTAACACTTATATACTTGCTACACTTTATTTTATATAAAATAAAACTTTCTAAAGTTTGCATCATCAGGGAAATGTCAACAAAAAGGTCAAGTTTAACAAACAGTTGCCAAAATTCTATAAAAATTTGAAAAGTAATAGACAATAATAATAAGAAATGTAAAGAGTAAAGATTTGAAAATAGAACTAAAATGCATAGCACCCAAGTCAAAACAAATATTAGTGCACTGACATATATTTAACATAGATTTTTCGTATGATACAATGGGGAACTTTCACAAAAAAAAATTTCAACCCAAAAAATAGTACAGAAAATTAGAAAAATTATGGTGCTTTTTATATTTTTAAATGTGCATTTTTAAGGTTTTTATCACCATTTAAAAAAGCAATTTTTGCACTTCGCCGCAAAAAGGTTCACTCGTGGCGGAGCAGTGTTTGACAATATCAGGCGCTACAAACAGTACTAAGAGTGAAATGTGTGGCAATACAAAATAGCGCCTAGCGACGTCACACCGGACTAATTCAATAACAGAAAATATGGATTTTTAAAATGAAAATAATGAATGAAAGTTCTATTTTATCGTTTCTTATTAGGATATTCGTGATCAGCGTATATTTATTAATATGAATTGATAACATTTTTTTTTCTTTTTTTTTAAAAAGATATATCTGGGTTTTGTTATAAACCCAAATACAACCTTATACACCTTTCAAACTAAGCTAAAAGCTTGTGCCGTGAAAGGGGAGTTTGCCGGCACCTGGGATCGAACCATGGACCCCCTGTTCTGAAGGCCGAGACTCTACCTAAATTTATTCATATTCCTCACACATGCATGTTCCCCATTTGTTTATTTTGTTAACAATTTCCCAGACAAAGAGTTAAGAAATAGAATTTTTTTTCACAATGAACTAGATTTGCTCCTTGTAACACAACATTTTACTCAATTGTCAAAATAATCAGGCAACATTGTTTACATAATAAGTGTTACCAGTGCTAAGGCAAAATTTGTTTTTAAATCACTTTAGAAGCTAAAATAATAATTACAAAATAACTACCTAATTATTATTTGATAACACCTACCCTATTACAATTCTTTAGATGGTGATAGTGACATAGCGATCAGCATCATTTTTATAAAAAGGTGTGGTGCTGTAAGACTATCGGTAAGTATATTAAATATTAATAAAAAGAAATTAAAAAATGGTGAAGACAATTGATTGCTATGTCCCTTTTAACATCAAAAGATAAATATGTAATAGGGTAGTAGCTTGTATTTTTACTAAATAATCGGTGGGTACTTTAATATTGAATTAATTTTTTCTTTCAATATTAACTTAAATATTTTTCATAACATGTTACGACAATTCAAGTGTAAGTAGCTGATATTATATCTAAATTAGCTCACCTTAAAATCGGTGAGGGAGAATTCATTGACTAGTTTTACTTTAGGAGTGTGTGATATTCCGTATCCTCCGGGAGCGCAGTATATATTCTTTACATAAGGTGATTGTGATAGCTTCCAACATATGGCATGCTCCCTGCCTCCACTGCCAATCACCAACACATTCTTTTCATTTGTCATTTTCACTATCAGTAAACTAATTAATTTCTAAAACAAAAACAAAAGAAAAACACTTGAATTATTAGTAATCAAACACAAATATTCCTTAATTTAACAAAAACTATTCGATATTAGGAATGAAACGAGAAATTCGTTAACTTCAAAACAATATATATAATATCTTACAACAATATTACATTCCGTTTATAAATTAATTGTAAAATAACCAGAGATTACATAGGTGTGTAAAAATGTTTGATAGAATTTAATAATAAATATAGATTCTATAATCAGCTGCTATATCTTTAGATAAATATTATTAATTCATACAGTAGACTCAATTACAAAAATATATTTATTCAGATGGGTGATTAAGATGTGTCGTACAATAACCCTCTAAAAGTTTATTTATGCCTATATAAGTTAAAAGTTTTATATTTGCTTTATCAAAACAAACGAAATACGTTTTTTCCAAATATTCTGTTTAACATACAACTACAGATAAGAAAGCACACATCTCATAAAATGATAAAATAATACAATGTACAAATCAAATAATACTTTTTACAAAGAGGCGAGTTTATTATTATCTAAACAAGCTGACAATAAAATGTGGTGAGCTAAATAAATATTGAATAGCATTTGAGATGTCATGTTTTGTGAAACATATGCAAACAATAGTTGGATAGGTAGGTAGGTACCTACCAAATAAAATAATTTAATATTTCCTAATTGCATCCGTAACTGTGCGGTACGCTCCGCTTCAAGCTACATAAATAATAAGACGCAACAAGTGAACCAAAGTCATAATGTCTATTAATGATAACGAAATAAATTACATAAAAAATATCAATCGAATTAATATTGTCAACAGCGTCCATATCTATACCTTTATAGGTTATCTGAAAAACTAAGACATAACACAAACATAACAGAAAGTTATTGGAAATCCGAATTGGAATTCTATTTGAATTATTCATATTCGATTTTTAAAAATCGTAATCAATTCTTACCAACTTTTAAGCCCGCAATATGTGTCTGACAACCACTATCAACTGTCTGACACGAGACAAAAACAAAACAAGTGCGGTGAAAAACCAAACTTTGGGAAATGTGGCAATACTCCAACTCAAAAATTATTAAAACGCGGACACTGTAGTAGACGAGAGAACTAATTTCTGGATCTAATCAACTGAACTCCGACACACAAACTGCTATTAGCTATTATTTGATTTTTGCGTTCGTTTGCAGTCCCCCGCACATCACATCACATCACATTTGATTTTGGTATTACAGCGATTCTCAACTCGCACAACCACAACTATTGAAATATTCCGTTTCCTATCGAAATAATAAAACAAATGTTTTATTCTACTAATTGTTTATTATGTGAGAGAGACGTCTTTCGTCTGATGAGGACATTGTCAATCTCTTTAGATTGACAATGTCCTCATCAGACGAAAGACGTCTCTCTCACATAATAAACAATTAGTAGAATAAAACATTTGTTTTATTATTTCGATATGGAATTCTACTACCTAAACACCGACACAGTGAATTCCGTTTCCTATTTTAGTTTAACATTTATTTGTTTTACAGAACCTGCTTTCATAACACGACAATTAAGTTTTGCGAAAGTTGACTAAGATATTCATAAATAAATTATTTTCAATAAAGAAAGTAGTAAACTATCCTACTATTAATTTTATCACTTATTCGCTTGATTTATTATACAATTTTATCAGATTTATTTAATTTATTTTGTCACCAGTCACATAATTATATTTGGCTCATTTCAAAATAAAATATTCGAACTTGACAATGTTAGATTCAATGAGAGCGCACTAACTAGATGAATAGAGCAAATCAAATGGTTTAATGTTGTTAAGCATCACTTTTTTATATCTATATAATTTTTTACTATCTTATAAAAATAGTGATAACGTAAATAATGCAGGGAATAGATTCAAAAAATCAGAACGTCACTAATTGAAGTCGATAATACAATATTTTACAAGACATGCATTAACTCAATACCCATTATTTTAATTATATACATTACCAATCATGTGGAGGTTATCAATTTAATGTTGAACTTTATTATCATCGAACATATATTATTTTGTGCCGATAAATTTCGTAGAACATATATTCATAATATGCCGTTATCATACATGTGTTTAATAAATTGCAATTCTTTATTATAATGTTCAGACACTATTGCTGTGCAAAACAATATTGTTTTAAATATTGATGAAAAATTCTAGTTAGATTGTAATAATATTTATCTTACGTATTCCACTAATGTATGTCTTTGATTAATAATAAAAACGCACACTCATATACAATTTTGTGATTTCAAGTTAGGTATTCGATACCTTAATTCGCAGATTGGGTAACTCCATTTTTTGACAAAATGACTTAATGATGCCATAATGTTGACTGTATTCCAACACACATGCTAGGTAAATTTGAAGAATCCAACTTTATTACAAATGCCCTAAAAAACACCTCAAGAAAATTGGGTAACTCCAATGTTAGTATTTACAACGCTGCAAATTGGGTAACTCCACCATTCTGTATGGAGACTTGCGAGAGATAGGTTGTGTATTAGGAATATTTTACAAAAAAGTGGTTTTGGATATCTTATCCTGTAAAAAAATGTTAGATAACTGTAACCATAAGTATCAGCTTTATTTTCTTAAATTTTTTAAAGTTTTTTTTTATCATTTGCTCCTTATGTGATGTAGGTAATATGTAAGGTACTCACATTTTAAATAATGCAATTTTTGCAGGAGTTACTACGTGGAATTTAATTATTACTGGATATGTTTGCGCACAAGTTTTGAAGCTGATTTACTAATATTGTATTGTTTTTTAACACATATTATGTTATTATTTTTTAGTCAAATAAAAAATCTAGGTTTTAATACTTAAATAAACGACTTTATTTTTTGATATATTAGGATTTGTTGAATCATGATTATTTTTAAATAAGCTCAAAATCCGAAGAACTGAACGTGTATCTACATACATTACCTACTTATCATAAGTTTAATTTCTCAACCGACGGTTCTTGGTGGAAGTTCATATTAATAATTTTTAAAATGAAACACGATATATAGTTATTCCACTATTGACATTATTTATTTTGCGAGCCGGCTTTCAAGAGCTTCCGCTCTCATCGTCAGGCAAAAGTGAAATGTTTACTCATCATTTTATAGATGAATAGCAGACTAATGACTATGGTTAAATTAGTAACTGAAAATTGAAGAAGTGAAGAAAATCGTATGAGTGAAACAAATCCCAGAAATCATGATTTTCTACAAATTTATCAAAGACAATTCGAATTTTTATAATGGAATTGGCCCATCATATTACTTGATAGTGGTAATCTTGCAGAAATCCAAAATATAAATACCTACTGATGATAATAATTTAGATAACAATGCGACACAAGGGATATTGTTAGATGCACAGGCTAATGCTATTGATCATAATATTGCAACAGAGAAGGGCAGCATAAGAGTCAACATCTCGTTAGTCCCATATTCAGAACATTCAGATTCTGATGAAAACTCTGAGACTTCTCTTGGAAAAAGAATGAATCATGGAGTATTAAAAATTTAAAATTCAAATTTAAAAAATCAAAAAGAGGTGTGATAAACTCGCCCTCTGTATATTATTATTATTATTTATAAGATTACGGCAACCCGTCTCTTGTGGGACGATTTGTGCCAAGTACAATATTTTTAGAATATAACACGTAATATTAAGGCATTTACTTATAAAATAATAAAATTTCTTTTGGCGGATTTTAAAATCTTGAGATATATACAGAGAGGGCATCAGTGTGCAAGAGGCAAGACACTTTGATCGGATACTGGACTTCAGCTATCCCATAATACAAGTCGTAAGAGTCTCTTATTGGGCAACCGACCTCTGTATATTGATCACACCTAATTTGAATGCATTTTTTTTATAAAATTGTATATATTGTGATCAATGTATAGTAAAGAATGAATGAGTAAATAAAATAAATTGCCTCAAAGGAAGAAAAGCCTTGGCCCAAAAAATATTATCTGCTTAAATAATCTAAACGAGACTGAAAATATCTTCACGAAAATGGACTCAGGACTACCACGATATCTAAAATAATGCTCCACACGAATTATTATTTTCACATTTTGTCACTCTTCATTATTTTTGTCTAGCTATCAACGAGTATATCGCTAAAGGTGCAACTTTTTTGTTCAACTATGTTCAACTCCGTGATACAGGATAGACGATGTTCCAGGCTGGGTAATATCCTGAAAAGGCTAATTGGCCAAAAAGAGCACCGGTCTTCCGTCCGCAAGGATTCGTCAGCCCGTGATTTCCCTCTTTCACAATACACCGTTCTTATAACGACAACAGCAGAGCGCAAGAAATATCGTAGAAAGAGGTGACGCAATTGGCACAGAGTCACTCTGAATGGAGGAGGCTGGTTTCTGCTCTGTCCTCCCGAGAGGAGCGTTGATGATGATGACGATGATGTTGAAGTATTTATCCTATATATATTACTTCAATTTAATTTGATTTTCATATAAAACACTTTAAAAATAACATTATTATGAGACCAAACAGTATGCAATACTTATAGGCAAATTGGGTAACTCCATCAATTATAGCATTTATTTTACAAAATCTATCACAGAAAATTAGGTAACTCCAAAAAAAGGCTACAAAACCATTATAAACATAATTATGTCATGGTTATTGTGTTACGAACATGTATCTACATCATGTAGATATTTTAGAATAAGGAAAATAATAATAATAATATGCATAACAAAAATATTTAGTTTTTTGTCCGCCCTGTAAAGTAGCTATTTTGGAGTTACCCAATCTGCGAATTAAGGTATCGTATTATTTTTACAATTGTTTATGAATTACCTACTGTAATTTTAGAAACTGATAGCCTTGTAAAATTTAACGAAGATGAAAACAAATACAAGGAAGGTATATAATTATTATTATGTGTTTGAAATAATAAAACAAAGTTTCTTATTTAATTTGTTAACTTCGGCAATTCGTCAAATAAATGATAGTGCATCACTTATTTTTTTAAATTTATTAGGCAACCCAGTCAGTGTTCATCACGCAAAATATGAATAAATGAGGCTGTTCATACTCTATTGAAGAAAAGTATCATGAGTCTAATTCATTGTTTTATAAAGCAATGCTTTTAGCTCACTTTTATTGTTAAAAATAATTTTTAAATCTAAAACTTGTTTTTTTGAAAACTTGTTAAAACGGGGCCATATAATTTGAAATTGAGATATAATAATAATATTAAGGGTCGTTCACATACGTTCACTTTCAGTGATCACTCCGGATGATCCTCCAAGATGAACAAATGTGAACAGACGTGTTCACTTTCGATGAACAGGTTTGACCCTGACACTCTGGATGATCATCCAAAGTGAAGCAATGTGAATGCTACTTTATGTATTTTTACAATAATATATTCTGTGTGAATTGTCCTTTATATTTATTGTGTTGCTGTTTATAAAAATCTTGATTTTCGTCTATGAATTACAAAATCTATGGATTAATATGGAGACGCGGCTGTATGTCTGTGGATGATCGCCTTTTGTCACAAACGAAATTCGCATCGGCTATTCGTCAGTAACAGGAATTACTGTCACTGTCACTGTCAAAAATGACAGTTTTGACCTTGAAGTATTTTACAGTAAATTATGTAAACAAAACGACATGTTTTTGACGTCTGTCAATAAAATAGCTATTCGTCAGGAATTTTTTGTAAACATAAACAAAGCCATGCTGTTTTGACGTCTGTCAATATTGGCTGTTGTAATATGGTTGTAATGTCCGATGACATTTCGTTTTCGGTTAGTTTACTATATGAGAAAGCAAACTTTCAATGCTTGAATAGTGTAATATCATTAAACATTTGTCATCTTGTATATTTCATGTTTTATAGGTATGTTCCCGTGTAAAGAGCATTAAGCTCGTATATTTTGTCTGAGAACAAAGCTATTTCCATAACCAGATAAAGTGTAATAAATCGGTTAGAGCTTTTTAAGGTTTATTAACTCACCGTTTGCAAACTTTAGATCTGTGGGTACTACTACAAGGATGTTTTTTTTTTTTTAATAAAAAGCGCTGTTTACATTAACATTTGACCTTAAATCTAAAGATCTACATAATTAAAAAAAAAATGTACTTTCCCAAATAGCTGTTATGTTGATAAATTAATTTTGGTTTTTATAGGTTCGATTTATTTTAAGTCCTAATATATTCATAATAGAGTGGACTTCAGTACAAGGTGAGTTTTTCTGCCCATCCTAAATGTTTCATTTTTATATGGCACGAAGATGACAAACTGTGTTTTCATTACATGCAGTCAGTTCACCGACACCCCACTGTGAGAAATGTCATGATGGTATGGATGAATGAAATTAGTAGGTACTTAATAATAGCAAGTAGGTCCTCCACCACTACTTGTATTCTCAATGTTCACTTGGTTTGTGTGAACCGCTAAGCTTAGTAATAATATCCGCGCCCTTGAGATGGATGCTCCATTAAATAGTGCGGAATGAATAAGTGAGTTTTATAGCACCATTTTATTTTATTTATTTATTACAATATACGGCTTGAGCCTTTTACATGCTGAAAATATGTGAGAGACATAAAAAGTAAATCCATACGAGACAAAGAGTAGCCCCAATTAAAAAAATTATTATTTTGTGGGCAGCTCCGCCTCAGGATCTTATAAATAGTATTAACTTCTTTTTCTGTGCCCTGTCAGGTCCCCTCGACGTTGGCGATCACTCTGGCATAGGATTCTCTGTCCTGCACTGTCTGGAATAACTCCTCCACGCCTTTCATTCCAGTCCAATCTTGTATATTGCGCAGGCACGATGGCGTCCCTCTATTTTGCCTGTCATGATCAACCGCTAAATGTGGTTACATAAGGCACAGTCCAAGTACACTAGCGCTGAACTTATCTTTTAGATTGAGACTCAAGGGAATTTTGTCTCTGATTTAATGGTTATAGATTACAGAATTCCGAGATGTATTCCGGACCCATACCATTTAATGCCTTGAATACTGTAAAAAAAAGTTTGAATTCAATTCTCCCTGGTCACTTAAGCCAGTAAAAATTCTGGAGTCCCAATAATGTTTGTGAAAATAAATCCATTTTGTAAATAAGCTGAGTAGCAGCATTAAAAACCGACTGAATTCTTTGGAGTTGCAAATTGGATAAATTTACCAAGATACCATTTCAGTAATCTAATCGGAATGCAACAAATTAATTTATTATTCTTGGTCCCTTCTATTGACAAGCATTTTCTCACATTCCTTAGAGCAAAGAAACATTGACTAACAAATGACGGTATGTTTCTCCATTGAAAGAGCACTAACCAGATGAGCACCAACATTAACAATTTTTCGTTGACATTATATTCATGTTTTGTACATAGATGGGATATGAACCTATAAGATGTCTCCTTTTAGAGGCTACACATAAGAATTCAGTTTTTGTGGGATCTATCTTGAACATTTTTTCTGACATCCAGGAGGATATTTTCGATGTATATGAGACCACATTGTATTTTAGAATGTCTTCAGATCAAATGTGAACTTATTACCCAACTAGTGGGAACATTTATTCACATCTTGAAAGTGCACTATGAGATCGTGTAAACAAGGAATTAAATACAAAGTACTAAACTTAGGGTACATAAGTCTACAGTAAATAAATCATAAGTTTTTTATTTTTATTTTATTTGAATCAAATATAAACAGAGAATACACATGGTCCTGTTAAGTCGTAAAAGTTGACTTCTCAACAGGTTCTACTATAAAACATAATTATTAAATAACTTTCCAATAATACTTCATTTTTCATACTCTAATTATATTCTATACAATAAAATGACCTCTATTACATTGAAAACAATTTCTACTACCAATGATTTACTCTATGATTTCTACGCTAAATTAATATATCTTTTGGTGGTACAATATACCAGGTGCCAGTAAACTCCCCTTTCACGACACAAGCTTTTAGCTTACTGTGAAAGATGTAGAATGTTGCGTTTGGGTTTGTGACAAACCCCAGATATATCTTTTAAATATATATATATTATACAATTTAATATCATTTATTATTCTTATATCTATTAGAAGTGCCGATACCCCATGATCACACACATAAAAGGTTGCTCTGTATGTTATCTTTTTTCCTTAGTCTGTCCCATTTATAACAAAGATGATAATAATGCATGTTATTTCATATCACAAAGTAATGGGAGAATATTTCTGGCAGTTCCTGTGTAGTTTGGAGGTGATTTTTACCCAGGCATTTCAAATGCTGTGAAGATCGTTGATTCACAATTGAGACAGTAATTGTTCTGCTTCAGGTGAACTCAGCAATCCAAGTCAATGATCTAGGACAACAAAGAAAATAAAAATTATATAAAAAGAATTCATTCATACCATCACACCATTTCCCATAAGCGGGGTAGACACCCTCAGACATATTCCCAGACCACTCATTGATTAAATTATTCAAGATGGACAAACGATTATCAAAACATTTTTCCCCGGAAGTTTTTAGAATCTCTGTCAACTGTTTTCAAGCTTTAGTTGCTAAATGGTATTTTTCGGTTTCTTTGTTTACAAAACATTTGGTCACTTTACTTTTTATCTGTTTTGAACATGAATTTTTATATGTTTTGAAGGTTTTTATAGTATTCAAAGTGTTAATATAAAATGACAACCGCCATCTATTTATAATTAATGTTTCGTCAAATATATTATTTTGTAAATGGATTCTAAGGAAGAATATATGACGACAGGGTAATTTATACATTGAAAAAAAACTACATGAACAATAATCACAACTAGTTATAAATTTTTTATTGTTTTCAAAAATATTTTCATTAAGTGCAGACTCTTGAAGAATTTTAATATTATTTTTATTGGTTAACGCGTCAATAATTTGTTCTAAAATTTTATAAGATGCAAATTTTGTACAACATTTAAATATACTTTGAACAATTTCTGGGGATAAATCTGACACAATAGATATTAATTTAAACTCATGACTAAAGCCAAGATTTTGATATTTGTCTAGCATGCTGGATAACTGAGATTTTAATTTAGCATAAAAATCATTTAGTGTTGAATATTTTGGTATATTTTGTTTCAACTTTTGGTTAAAACATTCCAGTCTATTATCAGTGGTGTCACCTATATTAAATCTATTGGTACGGTAACAGTGTACCCATGCTTCTTTCCAGGGATACCAATTTTTGTTAAAATCATTTAAAATTGAATAATTTATAAAAGTTGACACAAATTTTTGGTAAGTGTTTTGAAAATCAAGCTCTGTATGTGAGTAAGCCATTGACTCTAAATATGATTTAGCTGTATCAAGATGTTTAGGAATGTTTGATTTATTTATCATTATTTTGAACGCTTTTAAAACATGAAACAGGCAAAGTTCGTGTTTGGCATTTGGGAAATATTTCTTTAAGGCATTTATTTCTGTTAAATCTTTATCAGTAATTATTGACTGGACAAAAGCAAAAGATGGATTGTGAGTAACAAAAATTTCTACAAATTTCTCAATATATGTCTCAGTTTCGTTACAAACTAAACAAAATGCAACTGGGATAGATTCACCCATCCCATCGACAATCATTACAATGTACAAGGGCATACGTGTATTCGTCAAACTATATGTTGCATCTACTAGGATATGCTCTGGATAATTTTAGAAAAATATCTTCATCCAAGAAAATTGAAAAAAGAGTAAACACACTTCATCTTTAAGACTAACTGTCTCAAAAATTATATTACCTTCATTTTGATCCTTTTGTAATGCTAGTAAAAAATTATCATTAAGACCTACATTACCTGTGGATTTTATACGACACTTTATATTTGTAATGTTTTTACTTGAAATACTTGCATTATGATTTGATAAAAAATCCTTGATTCTAGGTAAGCTAGCATCATACTGCATTAAAAGAAGTGAATTATCTTTAATATCACTACGTTTATCTTTAGTTACTTGAGCAACTTCACCAGTGCTCGAATTTTGTAAAGCCAATCGTGGAATTAAATGATCGAAGCTACGTATACCCCTGTTGGCACTGTACAGTTTAAAAGTATCTTCATCAATTCTATGCAAAATTTTACCAGAAGAATCACAATGGGTACTTTGGAAACTAGTTATAACAAATTGACCAATACTTACCTTGTACGTCACACACAACTTAGCCTGGCACCCTAATTTTAAAGAATGCTGTGTGGGACGCACACCTGTAGAAGTACTGAGAAACTTTCCCCTGTGAATACATCCAAACTCTACATAATAATACCCAGCACAGGGAGGTATGGTATTCTTACCTAGTTTTCTATTTCGTGCCTGTGCAGTACTGCAATCAACGATTACAAAAAGTGGGCTGTATGTAGATCGCAGATAGCTCTCGTAGGTAGCTGCAAACAAATTCCAATCCGAAAATTGCTGGCCAACAAAAATTGACATCTCCATCTTCTATGTAGGGATGTCGATGTCAAGTCAACTGCGTGCCACTAAAAAACTACTACTTTTTGCATAAAAACCTAAAATAATACACAAAGAAATCAATATTATTATTCAAACACTGTTCGGCAATCAAAATAATGATAAAATGACGTAAATTATAGTATAATATTAAAGTATTGATAAAAATTCTGAATGCAAGTAAAGTGCTTTGGATACTGTAAGATATAGACATCTGTGGGAAATTATATTAAACTAAATTATGATTTAATGGTAGTCACATTGGTGGTATTAATTACTCACTACTTTATGTTATATAGGACAGATGTCTCTTATATATATATGTGTAGGTTGTAGGATTTTTCTAGAAGTGGTGTTGTTGTATATTTTGGTTTTTGTGATAAGAGAGAGGAGGTTAAAAGTTTATATATAGACGAGGTGTTGCTTTGAGGAGGAATTCAAGTTCCCTCTCTCGGCTCGTTATTACCTATTGTAAAGTGTATATTTTAAAGTGTGCTAAACTTATCTGTAAATAGTTTTTTTTACCTTTGTGAATATAGTGTTTAAACGAGGTTCGAGTTTTAATACTAAACCCACATCCCCTTGGTAGCAGAACCAAAACTTTCAAGGGATCTGAAGATTGGAGTAGTGTGTGGCCCCAAATCCACACACCATCTAACAAAACATATTACATGGCGCAGTCGGTATCTACTCAGGAGGACGGTAATATCTAGAAGAATATTACATAGAGGAGCAGGGTAATATCTAGCAGAATATTACATAGCTCAGGGTGTAACCAGGAAGAAGAGGGAACAGAATCAGAGTTGTTCCTAGTAGAGAACAACTCGAGAAAGGTGCATCTTCAAGGAGGTGAAGAAGAGGCCAGGAGGAGCAGTCACAGGTTGAGGACGGCTCAAGAAAGGAGCATCACAGGTGGAGGATCATCCCAGGAGCAGTCCCAGGTTGAGGACAGCTCAAGAAAGGAGCATCACAGGTGGAGGAACATCCCAGGAGCAATCCCAGGTGGAGGACGGCTCAAGAGAGGTGGAGAGTTCAGCCAAGGGCAGAGCAGACAAAGGAGGGCGCAGAGAGTCACAGAAGTTAAGTAGTTTGTTCATAAATTGTATATTGTATTGTTGTTTTTTTTATATTTTTTTTTGCTAGTAGTTAATTTTTTTTTTCTTGTGGAAAAATGACAGAGAAAGTTGTAGTAAGAAGTCAGGTTTATAGGGACGTTTCGTTGAGGTTTAATCACGGAACAGATTCTTGGGAGAATTTTATAATTAGATTTAGACAAGGTCTGGTGCTAAATGATGATACTGTTCTTAATGAACCAAAGAGGCGAGCCCTGTTCTTATCATATCTCCATGAGGACACATTTGATTTGTTGGTAAATCTAGCGAAACCAGAAAGTGTAGAGAATTTAAAGACGGAAAACTTGGTAGATTTATTGTCGAATTATTGTTCAAATGTTGAGAATGTTCTAGAAAATAGATATAATTTTTTTACTAGTAGACAATTAGCTCATGAAAGTTTCAAAGAATTCGGAGCGAGATTGCAAAAATTGGCGGGTAATTGTAAATTTGAAGGTCGCTTATTGGAAAATTTAAAAGATATGTTTGTGGTAGGCATACAAGATTCTAGGATACGGCAGAAATTGTTTCTAGAATGTGAAAAAAGTGATTTTCAAACGACAATAAAAACTGCAATAATTTTTGAAAATAGTTTGAAATCAAGAAGTAGTATTGTTGCTGAGTGTCATAGGGAAAATTCAACGGAAAAATGTTACAAGTTTTCAAGAAGATCAAGTGATAAGGAAGCACAAGATTTCCAGAGGAAAAATTTTTCACAAAATTACAAGAAATCGCATTATACCAATACGAGAAGAAATTCACATTCCTCAAATCACAGTAGAAGCTCAAGCAGAGATAGAAACTCAAGCCGAGATAGAAATTTTAAACAGGATAACGATAGGAACAAGTTAGTGTGTTTTAGATGTTCAAAACCAGGACATTGGGCGAGAAACTGTAAAACAAAATTCAAGAAGAAACTGAACAGTATCACAAGAAGAAAAATTAATGAAATATCCGAGGATAATCCATGCAAGATATCAGTGAAATTAGGAGATAAGTTTCACACAGGAATGATAGATTCGGGAGCTTTTATATCTGTTATTCCAGAACAATGTTATGTGAAATATTTTAACAAGCATAAACTTAGTGAATTTAATAGTGATGTCCGTGGCTATAGTGATCAAATATTAAATGTGTTAGGTACTTTGGAATTACCAGTGTGCTTTAATTCGTTAAAAAGAAGTGTTCAATTTATTATTGTGCAATTCGGAAAAGAAATACTTTTTGGAAGGAATTTCATGAAGGAATTTGATATACAATTAACAGGTTTGGAAAATTCGCATGTAAACATAAGTGAAGTATCCGGCAAGGTCGGTAAAACAGAGAACATAAATTTACGGAGCGGCAATATGGACGATACGTCAAAGTTAGTTGACAAACTAAAAAGAGAATATAAAAACGTTTTTAGTGAGAAATTAGGAAAGTTCACCGGTTATGAAGTGGAATTTTCATTAAAGGAGGATCATGTACCAAAATTCTTCAATCCACGACCCGTGCCATATGCATTACAAGCGAAAGTCGAGCAAGAATTAGATAAAATGTTGGAAAATGAGATAATCGAACGAGTCGAGGTTTCAAAATATGCAAGTCCATTAGTGATTATACCTAAATCTGATGGTTCAGTGAGATTGTGTGCTGATTACAAATGTTCAATAAATAAATATGTGCGTGATGAAAAATATCCCTTACCACGAATAGAGAGTGTAATACAAAAAGTCGCAAAAGGAAAATACTTTGCAAAAATAGACCTTAAGTCGGCATATAGCCAAATTGTGATTAAAGAAAAATGTCGTGAAGTGACAACAATATCAACGCACAAAGGGTTATTCAGATATAAAAGACTAATTTTCGGTTTAAAAGTTAGCCCGTCTTTGTTTATGCAGGTAATAGACTCCATAGTACAAGGGTTAACAAAAACAAGTGCGTACATCGATGACATTATAGTAGCAGGAGAAACCAAACAGGAACTATATGAAAATTTATGTGAATTATTTAAAAGGCTACAAGAGTGCGGGTTGACCGTGAATACTGATAAGTGCTATTTCTTTAGGGAAGAAATTGAATATTTGGGTTATATTATATCGAAAAGAGGCATATCACCGGTAAGAAACAAAGTGAAAGCAATCCATGAAGTGAGAAACCCTCAAAATGTTACAGAACTAAGAAGTTTTTTAGGGATGGTGAACTATTATAGGAATTTCATACCAGGTATAAGCGAATTATTAAACCCTTTATATAGGTTATTGAAGAAAAAAGAGAAATGGGTATGGTCAGATGAGTGTACAAACGCAGTGAATGCAGTTAAATCTTATTTGTGTTCGGACATGGTCTTAACACATTATAACGAAAACATCCCATTAAAAGTGGTTACTGATGCCTCAACAAAAGGGATAGGAGCGACTCTAATGCATGTGTATCAGAACGGTGCATCAAGACCAATAGAATACATTTCAAGGAAATTAACGACTTGTGAACAAAAATATTCAATCATGGATATTGAAGCATTGGCAGTAATATTCGCATTAAAGAAATGGTTTCATTTTTTGTACGGAAGGAAGTTCACATTATGTGTAGACAATCAGGCATTGGTGAGAATATTAAATCCAAATAAAAATATTCCACAATTAGCAGCTAATAGGTTAATTAGATACGGAGTCATATTGTCAGCTTTTGATTACGATATTGAATATGTGAAATCTGAGAATAACTGCTCAGACTATTTGTCAAGGTCGCCAGCGTCAGGTGAGTTGGTGGAAGACCAAGAATTCAACAGTTTATTTTACATAGAGGTAATTAACAATGTAGAATTGGAATATCATTCGCAAAATCCAATCGATATAGAAGAGGTTCGCAAGGCGACAAGAGAAGATTCAACATTATGTAAAATAATTGAATATGTGCAAAAATCATGGCCCAGGAAAGATAAATTGAATAATGAAGAAAGAAAATATTATCAAGTGCGAACAGATTTATTTGTTTATGACGAGTGTCTATGTTATGATTTTAAAATTGTGATACCCTCTACTTTACGAAGTGAGATATTGAAACTTTTCCACAGATCACATCAAGGCATTGTAAAGACAAAAAGTTTAGCTAGGAATTATATATACTGGCCAGGTTTGTCTAGAGACATAGAAAGTATGATAAATGAATGCATGGCATGCAGAACTTTACAAAATAACCCACAAAGAGCAGAATTGACACCTTGGAGAGAAACAGGTAAGATTTGGAGTAGAATACATATCGATTATTTCGGTCCAATAGCAAATACAAATTTTTTAGTTGTGGTTGATTCAACCTCCAAATGGATTGATTGTAGGAAAGTAGATGTACCAAACTCATTTAATACAATACAGGTACTAAAGGAAATTTTCAGTTACTTGGGCTATTGCGAAACAATAGTAAGCGATAATGCAACAAATTTTTGTTCAAAAGAATTTGAAGAATTTTGTAGAAGGAATGGAATCGAACACATAACATCTCCGATAGGTCATCAAGCATCAAACGGGCAGGCAGAGAATGCCGTAAAAGTTTGCAAAGGTTTTTTGAGGAAAATGTTACACAATAATAGTTTACCTACAAATTGGAAGGATAGGTTGATGGATTTCTTAATAGACTTTAGAAATACGCCACATAGTTCGACGGGTGTTGAACCCGCTGTACTTTTGTTAGGTAGGAAAATTAGAACGTTGTTTGATTTAATGCTTCCAGATAATTTTGAAACGGATAGAGATGTCCCAGATCATGTTAGAAGAAACATCGATAAAAGTAAAGATACTCAAAAGAAATATTTTAGAAGTAGGAAATACAAATCTAAATTTTTTAAAGTGGGTGACCCAGTATTAACAATAGATTTAAGATCAGATAAAAACTCTTGGACTAAGGGTAGAATAGCAAAGGTACTGAGTAAAAATGTGTATCTTGTAAAAATTTCAAATTCTGGTTTGTGTTGGAAAAGACATAGAGATCAAATCACAAATTTAAATGTTAAGTGGAAGAGAGATTTGATACAGAAATTGCCTGAAAAGCTTTCGTCTGAACAAGACTTAGACGAAGGCTGGTCAGGGTTGTTGTTTGACAATTTTCCTGATACGCCTTTGTCTTCGTTTCAGAATCCATGTTCGGAGCAGACACCAGAACCACAGCCATCTACAAGTAGAAACCTAAGACCTCGACCGCGTCAAAAACCACAGCGTTACTCTCAGTGATATAAGGTCATATATGTATAGGTATTCAAGAATGAAGTATTTAATTTTTTTTGCATTGTATAAGTGAAAATGAAATATTTAAGTTTATAGATGAGATTTAAGTGGGGGAGTGTAAGATATAGACATCTGTGGGAAATTATATTAAACTAAATTATGATTTAATGGTAGTCACATTGGTGGTATTAATTACTCACTACTTTATGTTATATAGGACAGATGTCTCTTATATATATATGTGTAGGTTGTAGGATTTTTCTAGAAGTGGTGTTGTTGTATATTTTGGTTTTTGTGATAAGAGAGAGGAGGTTAAAAGTTTATATATAGACGAGGTGTTGCTTTGAGGAGGAATTCAAGTTCCCTCTCTCGGCTCGTTATTACCTATTGTAAAGTGTATATTTTAAAGTGTGCTAAACTTATCTGTAAATAGTTTTTTTTACCTTTGTGAATATAGTGTTTAAACGAGGTTCGAGTTTTAATACTAAACCCACATCCCCTTGGTAGCAGAACCAAAACTTTCAAGGGATCTGAAGATTGGAGTAGTGTGTGGCCCCAAATCCACACACCATCTAACAGAACATTTTACAGATACATACATTGAGAATGAGTTGAGGGGAGCCCGGAGCAAAAATTATAACGGCTACGAAACATTCAAAACTTACGGGTGGTACCCTTGCGTCTTGCTACTATTTATAATGAGTTACAATCCACTAGATTGGTCTGCAACGAGTTTTGACTTTCTTCTCCATTCCTCCCTATTTTCAGCCAGTCTTTTCAGCTCTACGTATGAGCCACAATTCATGTCCCTCTTCAGTTGGTCCATATACGAATCTCTTGGTCGGCCTCTGCCATTTGTCCCCTCGGTCTTACCCTCCGCAATGGCGATGAGTAGTCCTGGGTGCCTGATGTTGTGGCCAATCCAGTTAGCTCGTTGTTGGCTGATTCTCTTAAGAAGTTGTCTTTTTTCGCTTACCCTGGTTAATACTACTTCGTTTTCGATGTGTTCCGACCAATGGATCTTCAGCATGCGTCTGTAGCACCACATTTCAAAGGCCGCCAACCGTCCGCTTTCCCTCTTGCTGATGGTCCACGTCTCGCAACCATAAAGCAGAATGCTCCATACAAAGGCTTTAGTAAGGTTCTTCCTTACGCTTAAATCAATGTTTGGGGATTGCTACTACATTCACGATTTTATTTTCATATTGTGAAAACCAAGCTAGGCAATAACACAACGTCAAACCGTTTGCTGATGTTTCTAAGTGACAGTTTTTGCCATAGAGTATAATATTATTATACTACATTTTTCATAAACAAAATAATTCAATATTTGTCTATGGAAATAGTTTACCATAGACAAATTTTATAATTTCTCTATGGAAAAGTTCACCATAGATAAATTTGATAATTTCTTTCTTTTTTCTATGTAATTACGGACAAATAGCCTTTGCCAACGAAATTATTGTGCGAAGTTTTTGTATTATTTTACGTAAATTCGCTCGGCTGTGCTGTTTATTGACGTTTATATAGTGTTCAAAAGCAAACATGGTTGAGACTACAGACGAAGCCAGGATGAATGTAGCGGCTGTGAAGAGAGTGGACCCGTATGCGCGGGATATTGTGGACAGTGCGACACACGTAGCTCTGTACGCTTTTGAGGGGAACGAATGGGAGAAAACCAGCATCGAAGGAGCGTTGTTTGTGTATAGTAGAACTGGCAGACCCTTCCACAGCATGCTCATCATGAATAGGCTTAATATTAACAACCTCATAGAGCCCGTCACAGAGGGGCTCGAGTTGCAAGTGCAGGTGCCTTTCCTGTTGTATAGGAACTCCAAACGGAGGATCTACGGTATCTGGTTCTATGACAAAGACGAGTGCTCGCGTGTCGCTGCCAGAATCAATGGGTTATGTAAGGGAAGTAGTAATAACAACAGTGTCAGTAGTGCAGATAAAATGGTGCCCCCAATTGTGCAAGGACAGGGCTCTGTGGATATATTCAGTATGCTGAGTAAGGCGCAAGTAGAGTACAACTCAACCAAGGCTCTGGGGGGAGCTCCTAGTAAAGATAATTTGCCACACGCACCTAGAACATTAGATGTCACATCACAGAGTGTGATGGACTTCTTTGCAAAGGCAGGAGGTGGAGGAGGGGTGCAGTTGCCGGGTCCTCCGCCCCAGGGACCTATATTTGGTCCATCACGACCCGCCCCAGATACTCGGGAAGGTCCTATGCTTCTACAGAGATTAATGAGTAACCCAGTGCACAGTGTGGAGCATATTGAAAAGCAGCAAAGATCAGTTACACCTGGAGAATCTACTTCCAGTACAAATAAAAAGAACAATGTCAACAAGACTACTAGCATCACATCTATCAAGAATAATCAGACCAAAGTGGAAGCTATCACCAGTAATCAAACACAACCTAGAATACTAACTAAAGTAGAAACAAACAATATTCATATAGACACACCAGAGACTAATGGACAGACTCTGCCTGTACTGGAGCATAACATGTGCTATATGAGGGTAGGATCACCTAAGGATGTCTCTCCGTTATCCAATTTCATAAACCAATCTCAACAATCTATCAAACTAAATGATGAAGGAGAGACAAAGCCCGTCTCTGTGGCATGCGAGACTCCTCAGAAGCCGGCATTGATGCCTCCCACAATGTTTACGTCATCAGCCAGCAAGGCAGGGACAGAGAGACCTACTTTAGAATCAATGTTAACACCAATACGTCCCGTTGTGACGAATGACGAAGTTCGTCCTGAACCTTTAACTAGGAATCAACTGCTGCAAGCATTCAACTATCTGATTAAAAATGACGCAGAGTTTGTGAATAAACTACACGAAGCATATGTGAAATCATTCTCGGAGCTGGTTTCATAGAAGGAGAGGAAGATAACACTGCCCTGGCCCGCTAGGAACGTACTCTTATAATGTAACATATTGTTAGGTCTCTGTATGTATAGTGTAGGATGAGTAGTAACGCACTGGCAAACCTTACACATTATGTGTTGTAACTTCTTGTATCTCATATCTCCCTCCATTGCTTACTGCTCTGTGCCCTGTGCTCTGTGTCACTATTGTACAAGGCAATTACATGTTATACATATATTGTCTATTCTACATACCGTCGTCGTTGCATATTGATAAATATAGTTCATGTAACTAACATTGTGAAAATTTTGACAAGCTCGAAAAAAAACAGCCATTCATTCATTATTATGACCATAAACTATATCTATTAAAAATAATAATTAAAAATTATCCACCTTATTAATAAATGAGGATCAAACTAGGTAGAAGATGAATGATCCAATCAGAATAAGACTTATACATCTATTGGCTTAATCAGTGGTTGAATGCCTTCCTGGATTGATCCACGTTTATTAATAACGTGGTAAATTTTATTCACCGATACAAATAGTTGGTTAAATAACATTTTTATTTTCGTAATAATAATATGTTAATTTCGAGTGTGTCAAAATCTTGTGCACGTCACGCTGCGCTCCATGTTTTGTCTTGCAACGACAACACCCTTCCTCTACTCTGTAGAATATTATATATATATATTCTTATTATTAGTAATATATTTACTGTGTTATTATGTCTTGTACGTTATGTACATTTCTTATTTCCACAACAACATATTTAGAATATTATTATAATTATCATTGTTATTAGTGGTTCAGTCATCTCGTGTCATTTGTATATTGCATTAGAAATACAACGGTATACTACAGTAGGAATACAACATCAATATGGATAACATAGTCAGTAGAAACGTTTACATCAATATGAATATTACAGTTTTAATTTTTTTCCGTTACGCAGAATTTACACCCTCTCTGCCTTTCCATAATGTATTGTCATTTGGTTAAAATTTAAAAATTAATTCGAAAAATTTAATTGTAAAATTTTGTTGCGCAGATTATCATTATTGAAAGGATTTCATATTCTACTGGGACCATTAAAGTTTTTTGATAATGCGATCCCAGAGAAAACAATACATTTACGACATCGTTTTCACTTTCCTTTCAAATACAGCGTACATTATGTGGAATATGTCTATATTCGGGGCAACATTGTTTAATTATCCATCAGCCTTTGCTTTCGGTAATTCTGCAAGAATGAAGTACGCCGGAGCTATCACTATCAAAGAAATATCTTAAATTTTTTGAGTCTTATTTTTAAAAAAAGGGTACCTATTTATGTTTTCAATGATCACATTATGGGTAAATATTATTTTCTGTTAGTCTTGTCAATTTCAAAACCGCAAAAGAAGGATTGAAAAATTTTTTTTTTCTCCTGTAAACCAATAAAAGTCACATGACCTTTTCTATAGAGTTGCAAAATATTTGAGAGGCAGACAGCTTCACGAAGTGTTCATATGTAAAGAGTGGCTATTGAATAATTTAAAATACATTATTCTTATGAAAAGATTTTTATGAAATAATGGATCAAAGCGTATAACATTATATGGCTTTAAATATGTCAAATGTGACATATGACTGACAGTTACAGAGGCATTGTAAATAACAAAGTTATGCACTTCGTAGAGGGAATGTGTAAGGATGGTGGTCCTTTCCAACACATTGTTAAAAAGAGACACCACCCTGATGCTTCTCCTCTCACGTGTTACACTTAATTTTTTTCATAGGAATGTAAATCTTATAACCTTTGACGGATAGCATATTTTTACTTGACGTTAATCTATGGAATTTTAAGTAAAAAATTATGGTCAGGTTGGTAATGTTTTTATTTTGGTTCAGTTATATTGGTGATCCGCGTCCTCAAGATGATTTTCTGTGTCGTTAACCCTTATTGGTCTAAATTTTTTGTTAGTTTGTTGCCATTATACAGCTATTCATACAATTTTATTACAATTATGAATAGCAGCACAAGTTTTTATTTTGAATATCATTGTTTTCGCATTTGTATTTTTTTTTTGTAATTCAACACACTTTGAGTTGATAATTGTTTACTTCATATATTCTTTGTAGTGAACATTTTTTTTGCGATTCAAGTGGCGATGGTTAAATTTCATTTTTTATTAAACTCCATTTTTTTCTGTTTTTAAAAATCAGTATTTCAGTTCATTTGAATAATACTATTTCTTTATTATATATTACCATAAAGTCTCGTTTTATATTTTTTGTCAACTTGAGTGACATTTTTCAATACAATTCGTCCTTTACAGTCGTACTATCTATTGTGTAATTATAAGAAAATGTGATGTCTTGTCTAAATAACATTAAAAGCATTACTGGATAATGTTAATATATAAATTTATAACTATTCTAAGTAAAAAAACATTGTGTAGATAATTAATTTGTTTTATGTATTGTCTAGATATTTCTAATTTCACATTCATTCATCTGGCTTTATTGATTGATATGTGAATGTAATTATATACTTTTACTTTAAATATCACATTGGACTCTCCAGATGTTGACAATCACTTTAAAAAAATGCCCTCTGCCCCGCACAGTACGAAATAGTCTTTCTACACTTTGTCGGTTAAATAGAAAAGTGACATAATTCAAAATGAACAAATTTGACAGTACATTCATTTAAAGCTATTTATTTTATTAATTAATATATTTTTCTATAATTTCACATTTAATCGACAATATGTTAATGTGAAATCATAGTTAAAATATATTAATTAATGAAATATTTTTTTTAAATGAACGTACTGTCAATTTTTTTCATTTTGAATTATGTCACTTTTCTATTTAATCATTAATTTCTCATCTCTGTCCAGTTCCAGATATTTTGTAGCCATGACAGATGCCTCTTTCCGACTGCTTTATGACCTTTTATCTTTTCTCCCATGGTCAACTGCAGTACCGTATATTTCTCACCCGTCGTCATACGAGTAAAGTATGAAATTTTATGGAGCTTTGTCTTATCAAACAATTCTCTGTTTTTACTTATATTCGCTTTATGTAATACCTCTGTGTAACTAACCATGTAATATAGTTGTCACATTTTTCCTTTACTTAGTCTATTTTGGTCTACAAAATGGTCTTCTCTCCTTAGGTGTTGTATTTTGCGATTGAATTTGGTTAAATTTATGTTTTTTTATGCATAGTTTTTATTTATGAAATTTTAGTTATAAAACTGTCAGTGTGAAAACAAGGAAAATATTTAGTTCAAAGTGATAATGTAATAATCGATATAAGTATTCATCACATATGTTAATTAATTTAGCTCAATTTCTATCTAGGTATTTAGCAAAATTCTTATTCTTTCTCGTACCAAAATAAAGCTTAGTTATACTTAGTATGAAATAAAATGTCCTCTAAATTAAATTACAATTGTAAAACACAATTTAAAAATTTCATTCCTTTCATTGTACAGCAAAAAATAAAACTTATTTGTTTTTAAGTTTCTATGTAACATACAAATGTTGCGTTACAATAATTATCTATCACCGTTATGTATATCAACTTAACTCCTTACTTTCACAGATTCTGTGCAATTAGTTCTATAAGTTTGTGTTTGGCTACATCAGATAACGTCACTTATGGATTAGGAAGAAGAATTGAAAGCTAGACTAGCATACTTCCTTTACTTCTATGACTGTAAAAAATTTAGCATTAAATTTTAACTATATTAATGTACACATCTTTGTATATTCTGATGACGTTGAAAACATTTAGAAATAGTTTTTTACATTCTATGATATGAAAATATATACTCATTCTCATCAAACTTGTAATAGGTGTTATTATTTTTAAGTTTCTTTTATTGTGTATGACTGACTTTTTTTATTTCTATTTAATTTACATTTTAAACACTGGTAACACGGAGAATCTTAAGAATACGGAATTCTTTTCTCACTCGTTACCCAAGTTTTTGAATTTATATTTTACTGAGTATACATTTTCTTATCATTTAGAATTGATTGTGATAAAAAAAAACTGTTTCTATCATGTTTTCGATGTGCATACTAGGAATTTATTACTGAAGATTGTTAGAATGAAAAGTTTGTTTACAATTTGAGACGGTTGCTGGTAACCTGATGGTAAAGTCTGAGACACTCAATTGTGAGATCCCAGAATCAAATTCACTCGTCGTTGACATAATTCACTTTCATGACACAAGTATATAGCTTGCTGTGAGAGCGTTGATGTGGTGCGTTTGTGTTTATATAAAACGCAAATCATATTTAATAAAATCTGTAAGATTTGTCATAAACAACATGCGTACATTTTGCTATTAAAATGTTATTTATGTACTTGTACTATTCTACATATTAAATATATTATTGTGATTATTAGCAGATTAATATGAATTCTGTAGGGTTACTCATGACAAAATCTAAACACAATCTTAATCATTGACGCGTGAAGTGACTATTGTCCAAAAATATGCGCATACCGATCGCGCGGTAGCGGTTGCACGGTGTTTTTTACTATAGTCCCTTTGTGCGTCGTATGATCAAAGATTGTATTTAGATTGTGTCAAGAGTAGCCCTGCAGATGCTTTAAAATAAATTGTCAACGCTTCGTGAATGTTGTACAAACGAATGTGTCGTTGACAATATTGCGTTGGGAACTAATTCTTCATCTTTTAAAGTGAAAAATAATAAAGGATGTTCTAAATTTTTTCAGTATTTTTTAGGTATTATCTATTTTGACAGTTTTAAACACGCTGAAAAATTAAAATCAAATTGTGTTTTTCTTTTATTTATATAAAAATTATTAAAAAAGTACTAGGTACCCCCTTATTTCCATTTATTTATTTATATCTGTTTTAAACAAATATCGCCATGACAGCCTTTTCGCCGGAAGATTGATACGTCCCGCAACCCATCCAATCTCAGCGTAATAGAAACGTGTTATAAAAGCATTTATTTACATTTTTTTTGCAATAATGTATATTAAATAATTCTTGAAGAAATAAATACATGGGTAGCTATTATGTTAAAGGTTTCAAATTATGCTTAAATAAATGTAAATAAATTTATTATTGTCCTTAGCAGTTATTTTCTTAATTATTTTTTCTTAGAATTGACATTTATAATGAATAATTTTATTCTAGCATAAAGTCAGAATAATGATAATCTCTATTTACGAGTAAGATGTCACTTAAATCAGTTGTAACAATTGGAATAGCGGTTATTTTTTGTGTACGAGTACTGCTGTTAGGATTTTTCTAAATTTTATTAAATATTTAGAGAAATAAATAACTTTAACAAAACACAAAAATGTGGCCATACTTTTGCCTGACGATGAGAGCAGAAGCTCTTGAAAGCCGGCTCGCAAAATTAATTTAGTCAACAGTGGAATAACTTTTTATTGCGTTTTATTAATTAATTACAAAAAAGTGATTCTGTAACAATTGAATATTTGTTGCATTGAAAATTTTCCATGCGATTCAATAAATTATTATTGTTTGTATAAAGAAATTTTCTTTCGTAACCGGAAATCTGTAAATCGAATCAATTTATATTTATGATTGTGTTTTATTAGCTCTCTCAATAAAATAAATCATAATTAACGCCTTATGTGTAGTGTTCTCTAGATTTATTTTTGCAATAAAAAATGAATGATACGATAAAATGTATGACATACGTATCTTTGTTCATTATTATTTCTAATTACAATTTATAAAAATATTAATGGCGGCCGTACTCGCAGAGAATACGCTTATTTAGACTTGGTTTACTATGCGCATGTGTAAAGTTAATCATGACTAAATGAAAAAATCTTACAAAACTAATTAGTTATCCCTGGTTAAATAAAACCCATACAAAACAATTTTTCCTACGTTGCACTCACTCAAAAAGAACTTAAAATTTTGAACAAACTAGACCATATTGTAATCAGCGCATCTCTCAAATTTAAGCATATTATTTATTTTGATAGCTTATTTAGTTTTTTTTTTCATTTTTATCGTTTGACAGTTTAGAAGTGATAGCATTTTGTGGTTATGTATTGATATTGTATGTACGGATATGAATTTGAAAAGCCACAGAAGATCTTGTTAATCTTATTTGATATACTACCCTAATCCTACCCTATAATCATTATAATATTTACTATTATCCTATTGTATTTCATAATTACTATTGCATTTATAAATGGTATATTGTGAAATGTAACATATCTTATGTAACATAATAGAACACATTGTGATATTGTACTAAACCAGTTGTAGTGATGTTATTATAGTATTGGGCAATACCATCTTGTTGTCATATTGCACAATATCTTATCTCGTCAATTTTACAATATTGTACTATACCATCTGTATTGATGTTGCAACATTGTGAAATACTATTTTGTAGTATTGCGCAATACCACTTGTATTGATGTTGCAATATTGTACAATACCATTTGCAATATTGCAGAATACCACATGTATTGTTGTTGCAATATTGAGTCTACTGTGTTATATTGACACTTATGATGTTATGATATTGTGCAGTATAATTTATATTGATGTTGTGATATTTTGCAATGCATCTATATTGATATTGTGAATTTGTTCAATATTTTCATCTCTTCTCTAATTCTAAAAAAATGCTAAATATTTTATAATACCACTTCTATTCAATATGGAATTAAAAAAAATACAGTCAGTATCTATCTGAACTGTTGAAATATTGTACTGACATAATTGTGATGTAATATTGTACAATACCATCTTTATTGATGTTGATGTATTACACAATACTGGGTCTATTGATGTTGTAATATTGTACAAAGCCATATTGTTTACGTAATGTAATATTGTATTGACACTATTATTCAGATGTTTTGATATTGTACAATATGTACCATCTTCACTGAATATATTGTATGTAAGTGTTGATTGGCACAGCTCCATTTTGTTTAGCTGAATTACAAACGTATATAATCCTTACTCATGTAATATTACAATAATTGTATTCTGATGACAGTGATTTGACAAATGATTAATAAGAAATATACAAACTAAATGAAGAATCTCTTGTTTTATTAATGTTTTACATTGTATGTGGATTAGAAAATCACGGTAAATAAATATTAATAATTTTCATATAGCCGTGTCCATACTGCTCGGCAAACACTTTGAGAGAACAGTTATGTCTCTCTTTTATTCTTTTTGTTTGTGTAGGAAAGAAATAAGAATGAAAACAATTATTTTCCTTTTCTTTTTTATTTTAATGGGGAGTAGAAAGAATAGACAGAACATTTTTTCGCTCAACTGGATGAAAACTTCAATCATTCAATGACAATTCGGAGCATTCTCCGAAGACATATTCAAATGAATGCCTTTGTTACTTGTCACATTCAAGGGTAACGATCCATTAGAATATTTCGAGAATGCTTCAAATTGTCACCAAATGATTGATGATTGACGTTTTTATCCAGCTGTGTGGGCACTGCTAATGGAAATGAAATGTATGTTTGATGTATAACATACACCAAATAGATGCATTGAATCTACAGAAGTGGTATAGTATGCCAAGGATATTGTTTGGTGTCAGCCGGAAAACTGAATGATGTATATCCTATCCTACATTTGTTATACTCTTTGAATAGTCTAGAATAAGAGACATGTGCAGATACAACGCTCACCAGCGATGTTTGTGTAAACTGACGAGTGAATATGTTGAAGTGAATGATCACGGATCCGTGTATTGGGCACCAAGCGCTAGACACATGATACACGGATCCGTGTAGTAGGCACCCAATGTGTTAAAGCTACAACTCCATAAATTTTAAGTGCATTTGTCACATTTCTTTAAATTTCTATTGAATTTGGCGACAGCGAGCATTTGCTGAAATAACTGAAGGTGAAGTTGAGTGAAAAACTTTTTCTAGGTTTACATTTTATTGTTAAAAATTTGTAATAATATTGGAATATAAAATTTATTTCTACATAGGTAAATATCTATTTATAGGGGATGGAACACCTTATAGACCTATTCTTACTTATTTCTCTACCCCACATTCATACAATTTCTCATACACACATGTCAATTTCGCTATCTTAAAACGCAACCGTTTTCGAGAATTTAATCCACATGATTAGGTCACATAGTTATCGGACATAAAAAGATTCCTTTTATGACTTTGTCAGGTAAGTATGTAATACTTCTGTTTTGGAGCAAGGGATACCATTGCCATCTTAATGTTAAGGAATGAATAGCAAACATTTATTGTCTTATTGTTAGTTATGGAACATGTTTCCTGAGAAAATTAGTACTGCATTACTACTAGTCTTATCTATCTTTATGTAGGTATACCATATATATCTCTATATCTACTTCCTCTCCCTTCATGCGATTTCTCTTGCACACAGGTCTTACTCAATATATAATGTGCTTGAGAATTTAGTTTACGTGGTCAAAACATTTAGTTCTTAGACACCAGCATTTTCTAACATATCGTTGCCGTGGAGGTGAAGTGATCCAAGCCACACTTTTTTGAAAAATGAGTTAAGTATGCAGTTTTGTTCAGAAAATTAGGAAAACATAGTGGTGAAGAGAAATAAGTGATTTGATATTCCTAAAGGGCATTTTTGGAAAATTGTGAAGAGTTGTTAAGTGTTTTTACATCATTTCAAGTGTGTGTTAGAGCATTTCACTAACGCAGATAGGAATAAATAGTTCAATTAAATTATAGAAGTGAAAAGATCCAAGCCGCATAGCGCGTAATTTTCCAACAATTTTCCTACAGGTGGATCTTTCTCAGCTACAGTGGTAAAATAACCCAAGTGATAAATTCGTGTTTACTTCTAAAATATAAAAATTCTTTAATATTTTGTTATTTATATTAGTGGAATATGTGATCAGGAATATTGTGTAAAAATTTTAGCGAAATCTATGCAAAAATAACTTAGTTATAGTCAGATTAGTATTGGCGGATGCGACAGCATAACTTCATCACCCTTTTTCTCGAAATGTCTGTCTTGTGGGTTACATTACTTCACATCCACGGCAACGATATATTCTTTCATATATCGTCAGTAGATACATGAAACCTTATAATTATGTGCAGTTATCAAGATTTTATAGGAGAACAAAAACTGTTTTGCTGGATGACATTTTCTATGTGTCTGATACTTAACATGGAAGGTGTCTTAGAAATTCTATAGTAGGTAAGTATATTGAAAAATTTCACAGAATAATTTTTTAAGTACATCTGAGTTTTCTTGAATTATCCCAGATGTAAGAGATTCAATTTCTATACATAACTTTTTCCATGGATATCTCAGCGTACTTATAGCTATTTCATCTGTAGATGTGGCTCAAAGAGACGAATAATTTGGTATCATTATCTTATATATTTTTTAAATTGACTCATGCATGGGCGGTTCTACCTTTATCATTTTTCATCATCATTTTAGAATGGTTATACAATGTCTAAAATGTCATTGCAACTCAAAGCTGATTAAGTAAATAAAAAAGAAAAAAAAACAAAGTAGTTTATGAGAGTAATATTTATTTTTCTTACATTAAATAATAAGAATAACAGAGGAACATATAACATCATGTTGTAACAATTAAAATTATATATATTTATATACACACAAAATAATAAAATACAAATTATACACAAGAGTAAACCATAAAATAAATTTAAATAATAAATACAATATGCAGAGGAATGGAGTTGCACAATATACTGTAATATAAAAATATTTTTATTAAAAAATGTGTTGCACCATAATTTCACAACACAATTTCTAATCTCGTTGGTCTAACTTCATGTAATAAATGAACTAGTTGTCCTCTCTGTGCTGTAAAAGACAGGCCGTTCGGGATGGGTGGTGTAACTAATCGCTGAATTAAATATTAAGAATGAATAAATTACGCAAAATTAAAAGGTAATAATTTTCAATTTATATTTACAATTTTTTTCTTTTTATTCCAAATGAGCTTAGTTTTTTGAACTTGTATAATTAATATTGCGGCATATTTAATACTTTATAAGTATTGTGCCATAATTCCATAACTGATTTCAAATGTGCTGAATACTTTGAATTTTCATCATATATTGCAGTATATTTCACAACTCCAAATTTTCGTTTAAGGATTGCGACAGAAGTTGCGATCATTAACATTCGATAAAAAGCAAATAATTATGAAATAAAAATATTATGTAATATATTATTTTGAGATCATATTGGACCACTATACAACAAAAGAAAAACTGAGATTCCATTAAATAAAAATGAAAGCCGATTATAAAAAAAAAAATGTAGAAATGTTGTGTAACAATATTTATAAGATAGATTTTGCGATAACATTTCACAATCATGTGAAATAATAAATTTTTTGCAATGTTGCATTATCTTTGTGTAACTGTAAACATATTTTTTATGTTGGAAGAATTATAAGAATTTACAAAATATATGCTGATTTTAATATGAACGATGTTTTAAAAAAATATTGTACGAGATTGTATCATAAATGTAATTTTTGATGTAAGAATAATCAAGAAAAAATGTACTGCAACATTATATTTCTAAGTATAACATAGTAATTTTGTAGAAATATTTATTTAAATTTACATTTACACAAAGATTGCCCAACATTACACATTAATTCAAAATGACAACTATTAATAAAAACGTTTTACAAAAATATGTTTATGTTGTAATATTTTTAATTTGTAACATTATAAGTCAATAATTTCTTTTTATCATTTTCTTCTTTTTTAATTTTCGAGTTTCAATACTCGAACAATTTTTTCAAGAAACATGTCAAATATATAACAGGTTGCAATTTTAAATAGCAGTGTAAAAATGAAATAACATTTTTTAAACCTTTCCAACCCTTTATAAATATTAAGAAATGAGACCACAAAATTGTTTGGTCTCTTTCTTTATCTATGGTCTAGTTAATTTACAATGGGAGGAAAAGACAGAAAATAATATTTGTTTGCAGTTTTAGTGTAGACCCAAAGACAAACTAACAAGACTGCACACTTTTTAATCAAATTGAAGCAAAAATACTCTTTCCTTCGTTGCAATAATGTCTATATGAGTTAGTTTGAAGATATCGCGCTTCTGCGATAAACTCGCCCATTGCACAAATTTATTTGTCTGGTTCTACAATATTTATATTTTAATAATGTTTGTTTTTTTGTGCAATAAAGATTTTTATTATGATTATTATTATTATATTTCTACGAAAAAGTCAATTGAGTACTACACGAGAGGGAAAGTGTTAGGGTGAAGTCCCTTTCTGACACATTATCAGTATGTAATATATTATTATTGGATCACTTATATTGCGCTGTTTTTGTAATGTAATCACTTCAAGAGCGCATTTACAATATTGTTTGTCACATTAATTTATTTTTATTACTTTTAAAACACAAATCGTGTAAGCTATTTTTATTGTCACAAATTGTAGGTATCAGATTTAATTTTAATAAAATTTATCAATTAATTTTAAGAAACAAACACAAAAAACAAAACTATCAAATAAAAAAACACTTTATTTTAGTCGGAAAATAAAAATAAAATAAAAACTTAATTGATAAACTATTATATTTAATTAAAAAATTGGAGAAGTTATGGGTTCATTCAGCTACAAGAGCGCCATCTACCCAAACTCTAATATAATCATTTATAGTAGGTTTACATAGTAAGTACTAACCATGTGTTGGAAAGGGAAACACTTTAACAATTACTATCTCAGTTGGCACTTTTTTTTAAAGAAATGCATAGTCTTGCTATGTATAATGCCTTTGTGTTGTTGACTCAGCTAATGTCATTCAAGAAACAGGTTTAAAAACATAGATAAATATATTTATATTTTTATAGTAAAAATATATACACGGGGGGAGTGTATCGAACGTCGCTCCCCCACAGCGTGCGCGTACCTAGCGTCGACTAGGTTGTGTACATCTGTTACACGATACTACTTTAAATAAGCATTTCGGTGTTAATCTCATTTTAAAATTGCAATATTCATAGAATCTATCAACATAAAAATTAAATATATTATAAAAATGGAGTATTTTTTTAATTATTTAAAATATGTTACACCTGTAGTAATGGGAAGCTATATTTGTTTATTTATTTTATACATATAGGTATTATTGTCCATGTTATACAAGTATGACTCACTGCAAATCAAATAAATAAATATTATTTTATCATTTTTCTGACAAAATTAATATTCAAATAGTTTATCTCCATTTTAAAAATCTTTGACAGTAATTACAAGAATTCGACTTTTTTGTCTATGTTTATTTTGTTCTTTTTAAAAATATATATATTTTAGCATGCAGAAAGCACATTCCCTAAATTGTATTTCAATCAAAGAATATCTTTTCTATATTGAATAATAAATTGCTCAGAATTGACTTATTTTCTTGTATTGATTTTTTTACATCCTTTAAATTTATTGTTTAATGTTTACAGTTAAAAATCTCTTAAGGGTCGTTCACATACGTTCACTTTCAGTGATCACTCCGGATGATCCTCCAAGATGAACAAGTGTGAACAGGCGTTTCATCGCTAGTGATCACTAGCGATGACGGAGGAAAGAGATTATCACTCGTCATAATTTTGATGAAAGGTCCTTTCACTGAAACGACCATAAACAAGTTTCATCTTATTATTTGTTTTATTCTCTATGAATTTGTATTGAATGTCAGAATCATGTACAAAATTATTATGCAGTCGAGAGCTATATTAATTTATTTTAAGTGTTATTTTTCATTTTTCAATTTGTTTAATTATTTTTATACGAAAATACGTCAAACTACATACAACATGAGTGAGAAAGTAGACATGGCAGTGAAAGCATAGGATGAACAAATGTGAACAGACGTGTTCACTTTCGATGAACAGGTTTGACCCTGACACTCTGGATGATCATCCAAAGTGAAGTAATGTGAATGCTACTTTAGATAAAATATATACACTGTATACTGTGAAAGATGGTACAGTTTCAAAAGCTAATTATTAAATATTTAATATAATCTAATAAAATCAAAGATATAGTAGATCGGTAATTCAAAGAAAAAATCGGTTATGCAGCTGATCAAATTTTGCATCCAGTTTTAAAATGACGATGGTTGTAAGACAATATATTGCTAATGCTTGAAGGACATCGATGTTGGAACACAATAATTCCGAAAAAATGTACCGCGCTGCAAGTATAGTATGTCTATGACTAAAATGGAGGTTATATTATCTTTTTATTACATATATTTTAACTGCATAATGTTCTAAAATGGAGATTTACAATAATTATTTGCACATTAATTTATTATAATTACATTGCATGAGTCAAACTGGAATTGTCAAATGGAAGATATCGCTTGCTATTAAAAAATACATAAAGTACAGTTTTATGCATCTTGTAAAATACATAAGTACTTATATTTCTTTTTTATTATTCATATTAACGGTGTTTTAATTCAATGTATGAAGCTGATGACTATATTGAATTTAAATGCTTGAGTCATTTATGCTAATTTAAATGTTATTTATGTGGGAAATGTTGGAAGTTTGTGAGACATTTGCCTCGGGCTAAAAATATATCACCGAGTGAAAGTCTGCTCGAAGGTATAGTATAAAATATTTACAAGTCGTGGGCTCAATATTACGACTAAGACAACTCGAGTTATGGTGGTTTTGAGTCATGTGTTCCCAATGTTTGGATTTAGATGGCCTGTGTGGCGCAGAGGTAACGCCCTTGCGTTTGAGTCACGAGGTCCGGGGTTTGATTCCCGGCCAGTGCAAAATGGAGAATGACCTTTTTCAAATTGTTCTGTATATATAGCTTTCCTTCAACATACAGACACGACAAAGTTTTCAGCTTCACATATTAAATGTATTATGAAATTATCAAGAATACGGATTTACAAAATTTAAATATCTGTAATATAATATAAAACATACAATATATATTTTCATTTATTATTATATAATTGGCCTCTTTAATAACATAAGAATCAATATATATATATTTTTATGTACAAACAATAGAAGGCATTCAGTCAGTTTATTTTTTTTTCATTAATTATAATATTTACATTTTAAAACATACAGAAATACAATTCAATTACAAAATACATCCATACATACCTAAGTCACAAATTAGCAAACTGTCGAAAACCAAACATTACAATTCTTGCACATATCCCTCGCTACAATCATATTAACTTTTTAAACGATGCATAATTATGGTATCCAGATGTAAATTTCTTGACCCGTTGACTGCGTTAGTGGCTTCTCTATTCAGGTCCCTCAAACAAACTCAAAAGTCTTACAAGAGACATACACAATGTGATTACTTGTTTGGATTAGGCTCTGAAAGACAAACCTCATCAGTGCGTATGCATATAATACTCATTCAATTCCTCACACAATCTAATATCTTTCACATTTTGTCCTTCGTGCTATTAGGATAAAACCATTCATTCTTCAGGATTCAATTAACGTGGTTAATCTCAATGACGACGATCCTCGGTTGACCATGTCTCCAAACATTCATTATTTTTTCAGTCATATAATATTGTGTCCATTTTTCACAGTCATTCAAACCTTGTTCAATCATAAGATATAGTAATGTTGTTTCGAATGATTCCGAATTTACAACGAAACAATAAAATTAAAGACATTTACAATAATGTGAAAATTGTATGTTATATTTGATCATACCGAGTATGCTAAATTCAGATCAAATCCATAAAATAAAATAAAAGTTACCTTTTGTAGAACTTTTAAACGCAGAGAACTTTTTTCTATCTATTTTCCGGTTTAATTTGTTTTAGCGTAGGGTACAAATGTTTTCATATATCGTCCCTCTTCTGACTAACAGTCGCATCTGCTAAAATTTAAATTGTTCAGGAGAACGTTTTTAGTGTTTTGCCGTGCATATTTTCGTCTCTCCTAGTTATATGAAACGGTGTAAACAATATATTAATTTATTTTATTTGTATTCTTATATATGTCAGAATCATTTTTGTGATGAAATTTTGAGGAATTTGTAGATACGACAACACATTTTATTTAGAGTAATTCGTGGATACGACAACAAATCGGAAAGCTGTTCCAGGATAACGGTAACAGTTACAGGTGTGATCTTCAGTGAGAACATGGAGGCCACATATAAGTATATATTGGTGATCATAACTCGATTTCGCCAAAAATGTCAGATACGACAGTTAGTCAGAAGAGGGACGATAAAATCTATAATTTTAAAAATTGTTCAAAACTAATAATTAAATACGAATTATGAATTTTTGTTCATTTTCGGTAACCACATTACACAGTTAATTAATTTAATTACATAACGAAGATTTATATTAGAGTAAAAAATACAAAAACTATATTTATAAGATATCACCAATAGGTAATTAAAATTATATAATATACACAGTGATAAAAGTAATATTTAAATTAATATACACATTTACACAATATTTAAATTAAATTATAATAGTTTATTTGAGAACATAAAAATTATAATATTTTATCAAATCCGTTGGTCGGAAAGAAATTACACTAAGGCCACTTTTAGGCATATTCATTGGACTTCGGAAAAAAATAAATAAAAGACATTCAACATCAATTCAATTCAGTCATGAGCCAATATGTTTTTTACATGCAGTTAATCCAATAACTACTCCAAGTCTGTGAGAATTGTATTGATGGTTTGAATGAAAATTGAATGAATGATTTTGAGGTTAATTTAATTATAACAAAATTATAAATTTGAGGGGTACAAATTTGATAAGACGGAATCTTGATTTATAAAAGAAAAGTCTGTCAATCTTACAAAGTTGAGATAATAAAAAAATCGGTACGAATGCATTATCAATACTTATACAAAGTCGTGATCCATCACTGCTAAAAATAAAATGACAATTATTTTTGACACAGTGTAATTTTTCTCCGATCAACTGAAATATTATAAAAAATTCTTTTCAAAATTCTATATTATTATTTTTTTAATAATCACAGCATTATATTATATTTTATAAATGATGAAATACATTAATAATATTACACTACATTTCACTTAAAAACAAACGGATGTACAATTTCTAAAAAGTTTTTAACTACACATTCTCAAAACTAGGCACCATAATATTAATATAATATATTATATTTTAGGAAATGCAATTGTTGATTATTTTTTATAAGAAATTATCGATTAATCTTTGGGGAAGCTTGTCCCCAATTTAAAATAGCTTCTTTGTTATACAACTTGTCATTATCGGTAGGAAGCAAATGTTTTTTGTATAGTTTGTTATTCGTTTTGGAAGCATCATCTTCGTCATTGAATAATTCAACATTCACATTTACATCTCTTTTTGACACTAATAATATGTTTGACGGTTTGACGACTGCTTGACTAGATGAAAATGTTTCATTTTGTTTTTGAGGGTAAGGTTGCATAATTATACAAGTGTCTTCTCTTGAATCAAGATTTTTTGCGTTATCGTTTTCAGTTTTTGCAGCAAATAAGTTGTAAGATGGATTTGAGTGGCTCAATAATAGCGGAGCATGCACAGGTGGTACATGATCGCATGACGTCCTGATGATTGGTGATTTCTTCATTAATGGCTGCTCAATGGGACCTTGACTTGGCACATGGTGAATATATGCAGCGCTGAAAGAGAAATAATTTTCTATTAGGACCAAGAAAAAAATAGAATCACATAAACTTGTTTTTTTTTTTTCAATTTTTAAACTATGTATCTGTGTTTTTGTTATCAACCAAATACAACCTTAAGCACCTTTCACAGTGAGCTAAAAGCTTGTGTTGTGAAAGGTGAGTTTGCTGACATCTGGGATCGAGATTTGATGAACTCAACTTGATTGCCGTTGTGATTTTGTTATTAATTTTGTCAGAATGTTAAATAACATTGTAAGTTTAATATTGTTAACACTTTAAAGTCTAGGGGAAACGAACTTCCCAAATTAATAAAAATAAAACACTTATATTAAGTAGTTTAACATTAACTTCCACCAAATACCGTCGGTTGACAATATTAAGTAGGTACTTCCCAAAAGTATAATCTCATATTTTGAGTATTTAAATAATAAAAAAGGATTTTTTTTAATTGAAATAATTTTTTCATAATTTTTATAATCTAGTAATATTCACCATTCAAATATTTAAAAAGCGATAAAAACTAATAAAATACACTGTTTTCTTTCACTTGATTCAATGGCAGAGGCCTTTCGGAACTAGTCCATCTTCAGTGTCAAATTCTTGGAAATTTTAGTTAACTTAAGTAAAATAAAACAACTTTTTTTTAATTGTATTCATCAATTTATAAAAATGAATTTTCATAATGCTAACAGAAACGACAGATTTTGATTGGAAAATGAAAAATGGATTGATGTTCCTCATATCACAGTTACGGATATGAATGGGTTAATGATGAGAGGAAAAGTCTTTCTTTTAAGGATATCAAAGAATTTGTCTCAAAAGTGGGTTTAAGATACAAATATTGGTTCAGATTTTTTGAATTGAATTATTACATACCTTAATTTATTTGATGAATCCATTGAATCATTTTTGAGTAATTTAATTGCAACAATTATGAGAACAAAGAGTATAAGAGCTCCGCAGATTGGGACAAAGATTGTCGCCGCTCGGAACCAGTTCTCTGCTGAGGTATCCCCGAGGTTACCGGCTCCATTACTACCACTGTTAGGAGAGAGTCCTGTATTAGTTGTCAGACCATTATTATTTGTGAAACCTATGAGATTGGTAGTCGTAGCTCCTGAAACAAGAAAATAATACTTTTTAATAAAAAATAATAATTTTAAAATGGGCTTCAAGGCAAATGTGAATCAAACATTTAAAATTACATAATTTACGTAATTTACGTGCTTGAAGATTTAAGGTTTTTATTAGTTTCCTAGCAATAGAATTATACTATCATGCCATATCTCGCAGATGGGGTAGCCGGCAGATTAACTACATGTAATTAACAAGCAAGAAGTTTTCTCGTGCTAAAAACACAACTCAAGGCATGGGTCCGAAGTCAAAACACATTTTAGCTTTACGTTTTCTTGTCATCGTTCGAATATAGAGGACATAATACACAATAGAATACACAATAGTTACAAAAATTGTCACTTTGGCGTAACGTAGTCAATATTCAAACGAAAACGTAACACTAAAATGTGTTTTGACTTCGGGCCATGGAGAGGACACCTTGCATTTTTATTATATGTATTATATACAGCTTGTCTGCTGGTTGCCCCACTTGTGGGATATGCCGTGATGGTATAGTAGTAATAGCAGCAGTAACTAGAGACAATTCTCTTTTTTTGAAGACGTATTTTTTCTTTGTGCGTAGTGTAGTTCAGTGTCGAACATTTATTTAAGAAAATACACGAGATAAACAAAATATATAAGTAAACATTTTTGTAAATTTATTGTAAATTTATGCGATTATGTCTTATCCACGTATGTAAGCAAACCTACATTGTGGTAAAATTATTATTATATAGTTATTGATATGTAGCCGTTTAGATAAGAAAATAAAATAATAATAATAAATTGGCGCCTATAAAGTAACCACCACCGAGCAATGACACGGCGCGATGTAACCTTGAACCAGGCACTGATAAGAAAATATTATTTATATATTTATTTAATTTATTATTTTATGCAAACAATCCTTGAATAACCTTTCGGATATAATATTACAGTTACCCTTTTTTGAGTTCCCGATATAGAATATTTGTTTATTTATTTAATTTATTCTTCACTACATTGGTTACAATATTAATTTTACATAGTACATATCAAAAATCATAATTTATTTCATTCAACGCACAGATTGCGAGTTTGTCATTGTTGGCTGTGATATCTTTAAACCAATATAATATCTATATATTAATTTCTATCTGACTATACCTACCATCACAGCATATTCCACAAGTGGGGTAGCCTGCAGACATACTGCATGTAATAAACATTGTTTTGCAAGTTGTCCTCTGTATGGCATATCCCACAAGTGGGGTAGCCAGCAGACCAGAAGCGTATGATAAAAATGCAAGCTGTCCTCTCCATGCAATAAAAAATTAAGACATTCAGGGTGTGTGGCAAACCGTACAAACCCTAATTTAATAACAGTAAAGAGTAAATATTATGTAAGGATAGAAAATTATTGTAGTGATTCGTTCTCTCTACCTACCCCACTTAGGTACCTACATATAGAAAGATAATAATAAAATTTATGATAGTTATATTCAAAATGTCCAAAGTTGTTCCGAATAAATATGTGACATTCTTTAACATGAGTGGTTTAGTATCAAAAGTGCATAAATCCAAAAATGAATTATTTTGAATTATGTTTGCAAAAATATTCTTCGTGTTAAATTCTATATAAGTGTATTGTCCAAAATAGTCACATTCTATGAAATTTGTGTGAAAAATAGAGGAAAATAAAAGTTAGGTTAGTTGGAAGAAATCGTGCCTTTGTGATTAACTCTTCGCCCTCTGTATATTGATCGTATTTAATTTGAATGTATTTCTCTACATATCTATACATCTTAAATTCAGCGATGAGGTTTTCCACCCGTCCTGAATGTATTAATTTTTTGTTGACATGGAGAGGTTGCTTCCATTTTGCTGGTTACCCAACTTGTGAGATATTATGCCATGATGGTATGAATGAATTTCTCAACAAAATTTGAATAAATGTTGGGTTAGTTGGAAGAGATCGCGCCTTTGCGATAATTTTGCCCTCTGTATATTGATTGTATCTAACTTGAATGTTTACCTTTTATGTAACTGTTTGTAATCAATGTACAGTAAAAAATGTATAAATAAATAAATAAAATCAATGTAAGTATGGAAATCAGTTTAAATCTAATAAATTTTGTGCTATTTCTACAGAAACACTTTACTAAAAATGTAGTTTGTCCATCATCAATCTCAAGCGACTCGTAATAATTGTGCTATTTGCCTAGATTTCCCGCTAAATACTCATATTTAGATAATAATATTAAATAAATTTATACAGATATTTATGTAAATTTCCTAATATATACCTAGGTATTAAAAAAATGATTAGAATATTATATACGCTAATGGATTTAATAAAAAAAACTTAAGTGTTGTATACATAAACTTTTGTTGGCGCTGAGAGGCACATTAACTTTTATTAGCACACAGAGAGGACAACTTGCATGTTTGTTACATGCATTCAGTCTGCTGGTTACACCACTTGTGGAAAATAGCGTAATCGAATGAATGAATGATAGTGCAGCATTGAAGACTGCCTCCCATACCCTGATATCTCAGAAGAATGGGGACTTCTATTTATCCGTTCTTTTAAGCAAAACTTTTGTATACTACTCACGGGCGAGCTTTGATGGACAACTTGAAGGGCTTCCGAACAAATACCGTCTCGTGGGAATCTTTTATGCTACATTTACGTCTTTGATCCTCCGCTCAGGAGGATAAAATGCAATCACAAATAAATCAAATATTATAAACACAAAGATAAACAACAATGCCTGAAATCGTATAAAAATTGAGTTCAAGAGTGGAAAAATATTGAGTTGTAACATATATACAACTTTCAAAAATTACAAGTCATGTGATAAGCATGACACAGAGGAATTGGGAATGTTACCTAGGTTTAAAGAGTACTCTTAACCAAGCCTAAGTCGATTCATAAGCGTCGAAACTCTGTGTTGTGCACTCCTTAAGGAAGTTCACATATGTATGTGTATCATATACAACATACCTACCTAGTTAATACCTATTCAAATAGGTTGACTATGGATGATTGTGATCAGTTGGAATGATTAATCTGTAGTAGTTTAAAATATGTTTAACAATGCCTAAGAAAAGACCCAAACAAATAATTAGTGGTGTAACCCACAATTTGTGTTGGTTACGGTTCTAGTGTAAAATACATTCCTTACATTATGAACTTTCAATGCAATAGTGGAACAAGCCACCTTTAGATTATAAGTAAATCAATGAAAATAATGTTCACAAAAAGATAATTCATAAAAGTTTAACCAAATTTTAATTCCTCATTATCTCCTAAAGAAGTAGGTAGTCTGGGGTCTCTACTTTTGCTCCGATAGCCTCAATTATCAATATAATTATTATACAGTATTCAATTTTGGACCAGAGGTCGAAGTAAGGTGTCCAGAGACTAGATAATCTAATATATAAAATTCTCGTGTCACGGTGTTTGTTATCATACTCCTCCGAAACGGCTGAACCGATTTTGATGAAAATTTGTGTGTTTATCGGGTAGGTCTGAGAATTGGCCAACATCTATTTTTCATAACCCTAAAAGTAAAGAGTTGTCCACCCCGAATTTTTATTTTTTGGGATTTTTTTTTATTTTTATTTTTTATGGTGAGGCATTAAAAAATTCATACAGCCCTAAATTTTCACCCTTCTACCATCAATCCCTATTTTTTTAATGCCGTGTCAGCTAGTATTATATTATTATAATTATTGTTTCGTACCTGATAACGAGTCGTTGATTCTGACTTTAGCCAATGGGTTGTCCACGTGGTTACACATGTCATTGTTACAGCAGAGAAGTAAAGAGTTGCCCCATGGTCCTATACCTTTTCCTGGAGAGTTCATACATTTGCTTGACAGGTCTCTGTAAAGAAAAAGAAAAAAAAACATCATTATTGATACACAGAGAGAGAAAAGACAAGACATTTGCCTGAAGATGTGGTTAGATCAGTTAGATGAAAGAAATCACTTATATAGTGATAATATCGCCACTGCATATCACCACATTTTTTATTGTGTGAATTGATTTGTTGATTTTGTTACGTAACTAACTGATGAAATGCAAAAATAATAAGATGAATAAGTAAAAATAATGAGTATAGTTGATTTTGAAAAACTTAATCTTCTATTTAGGTACTATAAAATTACGCTGTTTTTTTTTTGATTTCTGGATTGGCATTTCTTTTATTTTCCTCATTTTTCCATTTGAGATCGCCTTGGCCAAAAGCTGTTATGGTCTCAGTGCAGGGTGATATTTTTAGAATAATAATATTATCCCACAAGTGTGTAGCCAAGCGTATAAAATGTATGTGATAAATATGCAGATTGTCAATAATAAGAGATTCAGGACGGGCGGCGTGCTTCATCGCTGAATTGTAGATGTTAATTGTCTTCTACTTGATGTTTTATGAACACCTGCTTCTTAAAGGACACTAGAAAACTTTTCAAAAAATAAATATGTAACAGAAATACTCGAAAACTGTGATTACATCTTTGGACACTTTACTTCCCCCTAGACATTAAAGGGTTAATAAATATTAGGTAATTGTCTAATACCAATATCTTCACAAGTATACATATTAATGAACTTTGTATTTAGTGATAAATTAATATTATTGTTTATTTATTTATTTATTTATTAAATAACAACACATTACACGTATCATCTGTCGGCTGAATTAAAGAATAGAAGCGACAATTCAGACGAATCTAATAAAATAATTTTATTGTTTGTAAATATATGCATATAATTATGTCGCTGCCCGATAAACAAACTAGCCAATTAATTAAATGACTAGGCAGTTGGCAAATGCCGGTATTTAGTTTCATCCAATGACAATGACGCGCTAAATGTTCAAAATTCTGCCTGACCGAAGTTTGCCCGATTGTTGAAATTTGGTCTCTTTATTTGGCACTGTGGCGCTAGGATTGTTAAACGTTGCATTGCGACCGTTAAACAATCCAATTAGGCTTCTGTTAGACCCTTGACTATAATATTATTTAATAATACTTAATCAATTTAATTAAAAATGGAGGAGGCTTCGTCCAGAAATGGACGGGAGTGGGCTGAGAAGAAAAATAAGAGGAAGAGGAATCAATATATTTTGATATGATAATAGAAAATTATATCGACGCCATCGTAAAAATAGCAATGTTGAAGTTGTCACGAGAGGGACATGTTGCTAGATTTAAAGATTAAAGATGGATAAAAAGGGTAGTGGTGTGGAGACCTCGTGAAGATAAAAGGAGTAAAGGAGGCATTCCTCCTACATGATGGTTTGATGACAGTGAAAGAATCGCTAGTGAATGGTTGCAAAAAGTCCAGGACAAAGTTGTCTGGAGAAATATGGGAAGAGGTTCAGCAGCGTATAGGAGGATAATTATTAGCAATATTGTGTACGCAATTTAGTTACTATCTAGTATATAAATTTACAAGTGGGGTAGCCAGTGGAATAACTGCAAGCAACAAACATTCAGATTGTCATCTCCATGCTAATAAAATTGTATTATTGTTAACAATGTACAGTGAAGAATAAAATAAAAAAAAATAAGGCGTTCAGAATGAGCGATATGGCTTAGCGCTGAATTGTAGCTGTTAATTATCTTATACGTGGAGTCTCACTAATACCTACTGCCTTTTACAGTAGGACACTCGAAAACTTACAGAAGAGAGAGGGAGATTTATTCTTTACCAAGACTTCACTGAGTAATTTAATTGCGAATAAATATATTTGATAATATAATAATTATGTACACAAAGAGAGAGAGCATCCGATAACCTTACTTCATAATAATGTATTATCGTGAATTTATTGTGCTGACAGGGTTATTTAGAAGAAACAATGAACGCCGCATTTAGATAATGGCAGAGCTAAATTATTATGTACATCAATGTTGATGTATTTCGGAACTCGATTTCGTCGAGGAAACTCTGAAGCGTCCGCTGCGCTCAACTTCCACTGCTGTCAACAAGCTCGTAGGACCCGAAAGGGCAAATAATTCCAAATTCGACGAGAAGCACTTCAGCGTTGCAGGGTCAACTGATTGCCAGAGATTTTAAGACAGAACCAATTTACTACCACATTTAGGACAAATTGAAAACATTACTGTTCAGCAGAAGTCACGGCACTCTTGAGATGTCATGGATCATTAAACGGCGCCGCATATCAATCTTTCACACACCTTTCTTCGTTTTCGACATGTTTATTTCACTATTTATTTATTCATTCTTTACTGTACATTGATTACAAACAATTACATAGCAGGTAAACATTCAAATTAGATACAATCAATAAACAGAGGGCGAGTTTAACGCAAAGGCGCGATCTCTACCAACTAAACCAAAGGTTTAAAAACAAAAACTAAAAATTATAATAATAAAAAACGAAAGCAACTGAAGGAGCAACATGTTCCGACCAATGGATCTTCAGCATGCGTTTAATCATATGACTTGAGTTATTAGTAATATTATCTATTTTTGTACTAGATATGAGTATTTCAGTGATAATATTGTAGTTGGTAATAGGTAATTAATTCATAATGATGATTTGGTTATTTTCAATAGTAAAGCCTTTCGTGCCAAATATGTCAATTTGCGATTCAGCCGGCATTACAATATCATCAATAGTGTTTCTCAAATATAGATTCACTTCTCACAGAAAGGAATGAATCTTATTTGGAGAAAAACTAAGACGATATTCTTTCCCATAAAGTTTCTAGTTCATATCATGAACTCCTAGGGTAGAGGGGTAATATACTCCCTCCCCCTAATATATGTAGACTGGATAAAAATTTTGAGTATTTTAACAATTAGATAAGTTTTGAACTAAAAAAAAACGACTTTTAACTTCATATTCTAAGTAAGTTTAAAAAAATGAAGGGTATTTTATCAATTGAGCAAAACAGGAGCTAAAAAATGTTACATTTAAGTTAGGTATTTTCAATAACCCACTGTTTTAATATGAGCTTAGGACGACGTTTATCCTGAACTAGCCCTTAATTTAGTTAAATTCGCATTTTCATTCGATAAACTTTAATATTATTGCATTGCTATTTTATACTAAAACATAAGAGACAAATAGGTGACTCTCGGTGACATGTAATACCCATTAGGTATAGCTAGTTATTTTTGACATTATTTTCAAAATTAAATTAATCGCTTCAAATTAATAATTATGAAAATAAAATCTAGATGTAAGGGCTGATAGGTAGGTATCACTAAAATTCACTCTATCTGATCCTTAGATTAAAAGTAAATTTGATCAAATTAAGGGTTAGCTCTGAGTAAGCGTCACCCAGATGACGCATCGAAATATTAGGCTTAACATTTATTCAGCGCTTCAAACATTTGACAAGCGTTATATAATTTTAAATGCCCATATCTACTAGATAAGAAGTATTGTCCACATAGTAATAAATAATTCGTTCTATTTTTAAAGAAAATAAATTGACAGGTGACAGTTTCAAATTCAAATAAAGAACATTGATGAGATGATGACGCCAGTGGAATACCTGGAAAACTAATAGGTACATACATAGATAATACATTTATTTATTGCTAATGTAATTTTCCCGGCATCGCTCAACAAAATGACAATCATCAACTAGACCAAATAACAAACATTTACAGACAGCTTAAGTGATTTCATATGGAGGTACTGATGATGGGTCACGTGCTCAGAGGACAAACTATAAATTACTGCAACTGATCATCAAGAGATGTTTGTGTATATACTGTAGTGGGTGTAATGCCACCTAAATGATTGTTATCACAAACAAAACAGCCCTGGTGATAAAACACAAAGTTTTGTCACCAGGACTAACCTTCGACTGGGAGGACCCTGTGGAACAAAGGGAGCTTCACTCTCTTTGGGTGCGGTGCGACTCGTGCAAATTGCATAGTGTTTTCTTCTTTCCTCGCGTTATATACGATACAGAATTATTTTTCTCTTTGAATAAAAGTATAAAACTTTGCACTCGAGTAATCTTTTATCTGATAAGGTGAACTCCTCCTAATTATTACACATCTTGCACAAAACAACCTTCTGAGAAATATACTTTCGTCAGTGACGAGAGAAGCAGGACGCTGTCCTGAATAACCTTAAGGACATACCTTTAAGCGTTACAATACTTTATATAATATAAATGTCTTGAAATCGTAATACCTGTCAATATAAAAGATATTCATTTTTATTTATATATTCTTTACTGTACATTGATTACAAGCAAATTTACAAAAAAAATAAATTTAAATCAAATAGGTACAATCAATATACAGAGGGCGAGTTTATCACAGAGGCAATTTATTTACTTATAATATTATATTTAGCCTAAAACCTGCCTAAAGGATGGGATTTCGAATAGAGTATATTATTTTTACAGTATGTTATCTTATCACGGTGTCTTTTGGAGACATATATAGATACATACATAAAAATACAAACTGACTAAAAATAATTATGTGATTTATTGTGGCTATTTTAAAACTTTGATTATCATCACCATCACGCCACTTCGAAGATATTATTTGTCTTTTAATATTATTTAAATCTCTACTAACAAATTTCGAATGATATCAATTTATTTCTACACGTGAGAGATGCAGAGGCAAAGTCACAAAATCGATCCTAAAACATTGAAACTGAAAAAACAGCACATTAATTTTTCTGTTTCTACTCCAGCGTTTTTGTTACGATCATTTTTTTTAGACCTGATGCCTGAGTCAATAACACATTTTCACGTTACGTTTTCGTTTACTCGAGGATAGAATCGAATTTGCAATATATAGATTGAAATACAGGGTAAAATAGGAACATTTCTTCATTCATGGTTCAATATTTATGAAAAATGGATTGATGTTGTTACTTTGCTTCTATACACCTCAATTTTTTAATTTATTGATGGTTATCTACGCGGAATGTTTTTCACGTGTTTTTCTAACAATTTTATCGTCACGATATCCTTCCTTGAAGTGGGGTAGCCAGTAGACTACCCACTATTACTACTACTTAGTTTGGGACTAGCTCGGTCTGTGTGAATTGTATAAACATGTTATGTTACTACTTCACACCATCACGGCATATCCCACAAGTGGAGTAGCCAGCAGACCAGCTGAGTTTTTTACATTTATTTACATTTTTTACACCTTTTTTACACTTTTACATTTTACACATTTTTTACATTTATATGTCTTATCATTTTAAGTCTCAAATTTATGTTTATTAGATTGGTAAAAAGGGGATCTTAATTGGTTTGTCTATTGCTGTCTTTTAATGTCTATACTAATTGTTTCAACTGTCTGATCCTTACTGAATAAATAAAATAAAAAATAAAAATACAATAAACATGTAGGCCGTTTTCTCTGTACCAAAAAAATTAAGACATTCAGGATGGGTGGCAAACCTCATTGCTGCATTCGAGATGTAAAATGTAGGTATTTATTTTTTCGAACACCTGCCTTTTACAGGACACATAAAAAATTACGACAAATAGTGGAAGACCAATTATTTGATGAGGTTTTCCACCCATCCTGATGTCTTATTTTTGTCTCGGAGAGGACAGCTTGCATGTTTATTGCATACGCCTGTTCTGTTGGCTACACCACTTGTGGGATATGCCGTGATAGGACAGTATAGTCTTTTACATGACGTTATTTAATTTTATTTTTTATTATTTCTTTGGCATTATTAAAAAAATATCCCTATCAACAAATAATGAATGAATGGAGTTTAAGAACCATGTTGTTATATTGTCTCACAGTTTGAGTATCTGTGTATTAGTCGAAAGATATTAAGTCGAAATAACAAGTAATTACACATGTTTTTGCTGTAGTTTCTTGTAATGCTATTTTTTGTACCGGCAAAATGTTATAATCTACTAATGCCTACATACGAACACGATGTTAATACTATCTAACATACATAGTTATAAGACGGAGCTATAAAAAAATAACAAATCTTATTGCGCTAATGTGTACTGCAGTAGGTACTGTATACATAGTGTGTACGCGCCTTTAGAGGTCATTATAGAGATGGTCAAGAAGATAGAACAAGAGGATATCGAAAAATTACATCGAAAAAAAATACATTGTTTTTCTCTGTGGGCACTGAATTAAAATGTTGAATTAATTACCTGTTGATTAATATTGAGAAATCGACGAGTTTATTTATGAAGAATCTGAAAGAGAGAGAGTGTGAAAAAGCGTGGAAAACCATGTGGCTTGATAACATGGATCAAATCCTCAAGAGTGGCTATGTGTTGTGTTAGACAAATTGATATGTGTGTATGAAAAATTGTACGAATGTAGAAGAAGTGAAACAATAAAGATAGATCTATATGACGTTCCGTCATCCACTCTGCCTACGCCACTTGGGATGTGGCTTGAGGATAGTAGAATTGTATAATATGAAGAATTGGTTATTAGTGATAAGACAGATATAAAAACAGAGATGACTGAACTTTAATGTTTCTATCAGAAGCACAGAGCAGACAATAGCTTTCACCATTCAGATCATCTTCGAGCCAATGGAGTTCTGAAGTCGTTCATATAGAAAAGGAGTATTGTGAAGGAGGATCGTCTGGGCTGTCGGAATCTTTGTGGAAGAAGGAACGGTGCAAATTTTGGTTAAATGTCATTGAACTTTCTCAAAACATTCCACAGCTAGATAGACAATAATATTATTTATCATTATGCCGACATTGTCCACTGTTATTACAATTATGGAAATTTTACGATGAGTCAGAAAACATCGAATCAGCATATTTATTAATATAATATTTCAAAGAATTCGATGAAATTGCATCTAAATAGGCAGGACCAGCTATGGGGCGGCAAAATAGATGCCTAAGGGGCGCAAAAATTCACTCCCTGAGATCGCAAAAAAAAAAATTTATAAAACCGAAGAGATTGCGAAATATTTCAAATTCCCATAGTCCTTCAAAAATTTGGCGACTGGGGTAGAAATATGGAATATAAGGGATATTATTAAATTTTGAAAATCGAGACCTATAAAAGGCCTTTCAGTTTTTGGGAAGTCGCTAAAAATTACACATGTGAAATTTTTAGAAAAAAAATCAACAAACTTTGATTGTGAAGCAATAACGAGATTGTGAAACATTTTAAATTCCTATAGGTACCTTTTTGAAAATCTGGTGACAGAGGGCAGGGGTAGAAATTTTGATATCAGGGAAATCATCAAATATCAGAATCTGAGACATAAAAAGGGTTGTCATTTGGAATGTATATCAATACCAAATTGAGGAAATTAGAATAACACACTCACGACTGCAGATAATCGGGTGATGTAAAGGGCGGCAAATATTATTATTTTCCGGAGCGGCTCTTCAAGAACTAGTTCGGGCCCTGTAAATAGAATATCTATTGCAATACATACCTATTCAAAGTCACTAATATACTGCATAATAATAATAGTAATTGCATAGTAATTATATTGAAATAATAAATATTCAGTTATTTATATCAATTACAAATGACGCGTAAGTATTTATAGTATTAGAATTAGCATATTTATTTATAATTAAATAATATTAATTTCTTACATACCTACTTATAAAAAAAGGGAAAATCCTAAATATACCTACATATTTAATATTAAAGAAATAAGTGCCTACCTATTTACTGCAGTAGGTATATTAAAATATAATAATATAACATGCTTGTAATGTGTGACGTCATTTCGCACTTTTATGCTCTAACTGTCAAACTTTTTCTCGCTTTCCCATACAAAATCGAGTGATATAAAATAGAGTTTTATCAAGTATTAGGTCAAAACTATTATCTTAAAAATGTCACCGTGCACTGAGACCATAACAGCTTTTGGTCAAAGCGATCTCAGCAGAAAAAAAAATCATCATAAAGAATAAGGTCAATATAATAATATGAACTATATAATTATGGTCTGCTGACACAGACACGGGTGAAACTTAAAGATCTGACAAAGAAAGGGATGAAACTTAACGAACTTACACAGAAACGGGTGACACTAACTTGGCACATGTGCCCTTGTCACCTGGATTACTGGAAGAAAATCCGAATAACAGTATGTGACATAATATTTAAAAAAAGAACAACAGATACCCGTAATGATTGCAAAGCAAGCAGTATTATAGTAACAACTAGCGCCAGTCTTTAGTACTATGTAATCTACATAGCCATTTTAATACATTACAGGTAGGAACGATAATAATATATTATGAGTAAGTACTTACATATTTTACCCACTATTATACTATTAGATACATAATCAGTCGGTACATGTCATGTACCGAACTGAGTTATACCTAATATTATAATATAAATTCGTACTTTGTAGATATACATCGCTGTTATTTGCGGAGATACTGTGTGTAGATTATACTCTGGCGCCGGGATTATTATTAAGTATAACGTAGATATAAATACCGATTATTAATATTAGTACCTACTTACTTACCTATGTATGTGTAGATATGTTACTATTATGTATAGTAAAGACTAACGATATTATGCAGGTATTTTTATACCGATACTATTACACGATACATACCTAGTACCTACTACTGTTGTGATATGGTAATGTCATTAGTGGGTAATGAGTCGGTACTTTTAGTTATTTCTGAATAAACTGTAATCTATTACAGCTTTTTTATGAATATCTTGAGACACGTACTGCAGGATTTCTGATATTTTATCAGAAGAGAAGTTTAGTGTGAAAAAACTCGCGATTGTGGAGAATGTCGAGGGAGGGAGATCTCATGGTCCCAGAAAACAACAGGATCTTCTGTTCCAGACGCTCCTCATATGGCTCTGGGCAGACAAAAGTGTAGATAGACAACCGAGAATGTCTATTGCTGCTACAATCCTCAGAAACGAGGAAATAGACAAGAGAGATATTAAAAATGAAAATTTGTGCAATTTTCATGATTAAAAATATTTTCTCAGACCTCAGCATTGACAAACGAAAAACATTAAATTGATTCTATCAGTACTAATGTGACAAATTAAAATGGATCATTTACATATGGACGTTCTCGGCATCACGATTTTTTTACCACCCTCAAAGCAGAACAAACATATTGGCAGTCAAGTCCCCAGTAGGAAAGGCTATTCAAAATCCGAATGTTTAATGGTCTGGCTGGAGAAATGGATATGTGACGCATGCAGAATTTATAAGCAAAATTGAAGATATTATATTGTAGTTGTGTTGTCGTCTGGAAATCGTTTAAGGCTATCTTCTGAGATCGCATTGGCCTTAAGCTGTTATGATCCTTGTAAGAATCGTCTTATTATTGACAGTAATAATAATAAAAATAATAATTAAGAACACTGCGTTGATAATGCAAGTTTTTTAATTACAAACTAACTATTGTTTTAATTAGACCACTGCATTGTATCAAATGTAAATTTATTGAGTGTCATATTGTTTAGTTGGAATCAGGCCACGAGACCACTGTGTCGATAAAGCTATAATTATTATTTAGAAGCAGAAGGTACCTACATAATATCGTATTACAATGGGCTAATAGACCACTGCGTTGATGGCATATTTATAGGTAGGTAGTACACTGAGAAAAGGTACATCTACAAATTCAATTGATATTTCACAATAAATTGTTTTGCTCGCCTTACCATTGATATAATATGACATAAAGATCAAATTCAACATTACGTAACATTAAATCATTTCGCATTTACCGATAACTATTTCTGCACAATGATTTGTTCGGCCTTTACCAATCTTTTACTAGTTTTAGTTACCCAAACATCCGTGTATGGCGCTAGTTGGTTTAAAATAATAGTCAGGTAAGTACATATGGCTTGTAAAATTGCCACACGCATAAAAATACATTATGATTGACGAAACGTATTTCAACAGTACAATATTGTTTTATTTATTTGTAGTATTTTCGTTATTATACAAATAACCTAATACTTATTTATTGTTATTCAATATAAAGAATACACTAAAATGGTTGTAAAATGTGTTATATTTTGATAAAAAAAAACAATACTTTGGTCATTATTAATTATTCTAATGGCAACGCTAATATTCGATGACATTTATCGGTTCTCCGTTGTGTTTTGTTCTGTGTTAATTTCTGTCAAGTCGTTTTCGTATTTCGGTGTTTTTTTTAGTGGATTGAGGATAATTGTTGAAATATGACCGTGCATTTACTCACATTTAAAACAAGATCCCTCATAATATTGCATTATGGGATGAAAAAATCACCTGTCATAGAAATGCAAGGTAAACCTTTGAAATTTTTTCTTATTTACTATTATTTTTGTATGATTTAAAGCATTAATGATTTTGATATATGTTTTTACTTTATAGATGAAACGCAATGTGGAAAATAACGTGGAATTACAGAATGAAAGTGGACCATCAAGTAACCATTTGGTGAGTAACATTGTTCTAACCTTGAGTGCTTGTGGATGGACTAATTAGGTTATTTAATTTAATGAATATTTTTTGCTTTACAGATTACAGAATTTAATGTTAAAAACCATGTGATGAAATGAAAGTGAAACTTCAACCATCAATTCGGTATGTAATATTGGACTAACATTGATTTTGTTTGTTAATGAACTAACTTTATTAGTTATCATTTGGTTTAATAAATCATTTTTGTACTTTTAGACTGTGGAGGAAACAAATGAGGTTGTGATTGAGTATATACATTGAAGGAGACCCACCGTCCACCTGGATAGTTCAGAAATCTGGGGACTTACATTTATCCGACTAAATTTCTACACTAACAAATTTGTCCACACGAGTGGTGCCATAATATATGTTAAGATCAAAAGCATTTACAGCTCAACAAATAATGAATCTTTATAAAGTCCAGTCCATGATGAGTTGGTATGAGATGTTTAATTTGCAATAATTGTTTTATCAACAAGCCAAATTTGAGTTTTTATTGAAGATTAACTAAAATTTGTACTTTACAGAATGTTGCAGAACATTAACAAATTGGTGAAGCTGTTGCACTGGGTTTGGTGTCACCTACAACAATAGCAAAAGTTTGTATACTTCAAATTCTGTTATTTTAATTTCTATTCTTTCGTTTTCAAAAATAACTTTTAGTTATATATATTTTTTTTAAATTTACAGAAAAAAGGTCAAATGGAATTATCAAAAGGCTAGAAGAAAACAAATTAGTAGAATTGGGGCATTCGTACTCAAACAGAAAGGGTCAACTGTCAGCATGAAAAATTTTTGTTCCCATAGAAAAATGTTGCAGAGAAGAATACCAAATAAAATAACTCCCGTAGAGCAACAAAGTGGTACAATTAGAACTTGTGTTTTTTTAATTTATTTTGATATAATGAAAACAAAATTGTTTTTGGTTTTACTACGATTTATTTGTTATATAAGTTACCAGGTTTCAACCTATGAGGTCATTGTCAAACTAAATTTACTATAGGCCGTGTTGTTACTTAAATACTGTCTTTGTAGGTAGGTATAACAATATATTCTTAAAGCTAAGGTTTTATATAATGCAAAAATTATTGAGGGAAATTCAGAAAGAACAGTTGGTTGAGTAAAGATTAATAAGGAAGACAGTTGATTAGTATTGTGTAAATAAATGAAATAGTATTGGGTATTGTTGAAACTAGTTGAAAATCTAGATGTTGTACATGTTATTATTCCTAAATGGATGCTTTTTGTCAATATTCCTCTGTTGATAATAATATTAGGTACATCTGTTACATCAATCTATTAGTTGAAGTCAAAATACCCAAACCTATTTCATTTATTTACACAATACTAACCAACTGTCTTCCTTAATCTTTACCAATAAAATGTCACATTATATATAATCAATATAATTTAAATCATACAACACAACCAACTGTTCTTTCTGAATTTCCCTCAATAATTTTTGCATTATATAAAACCTTAGCTCTAAGAATATATTGTTATACCTACCTATTAAGACATAGTATTTAAGTAACAAAACGGCCTATAGTAAATTTAGTTTAACAATGACCTCATAGGTCGAAACCTGGTAACTTATTTAACAAATAAATCTTAGTAAAACCAAGAACAGTTTTGTTTTCATTATATCAATATAATGGAGTTCAGTTATAATGTTGCAGCTATGTTCCAACAACAAAAAGAAATAAAAACAAAATGAACTCGATTGCACCGACGGAGGCAATAACAATGAAAGAAAAAAGAAAAACATGAAGTCGTGAAATGAATAGGCTATTACAAGTAAACACAAGCAATGACTGATGCTCAGGGGGGGGATCAGTTCTCTCTGAATAAAAACTGGGGAAGGGGAACCTCACCACATTCAAGACAATCATCAACCAGAACCCTGAAGAGATCTAGAAATAGCACCGTTGATTTTTGGCAATGATGATAAGTAAAATTTCACTCCTACCGGGTGGAATGCCTGTGAATAATAATAATAAGTAAAATTCAACATCCCTGAAGAAAGAGTTGTAATTTCTGCACGACCTTTGGAATAATCCTATAATACGCGTTTGATATATTTATTATGTCTTTATAAATTGTCCTTATTTTTATATTTTTTCAATTGAAATTTTTAATAAATGATTATATTACATAAGAACTTAAAAGAAAAAAATCATTTTAATTTCCTTGCTACTTTTTTTACTTATATATTAATCACAATGTTTATTTGTAAAATGTGAAAAATTATTCTAATAATATTATTATTTTTGTTAGATTTTTTCAAATAATAATTATAGTGTTATTAGAAAAATAGATCACATTTTACAACTAAACGCGATTAATATTATTGGACTTTTGACAGCTACGAGCAAGGTCATGTATAGGTACCTACGTAAGTATGACAAGTAATTCAATTGATTCTTACCAACGATTCGTTCTGCAGCCAACGTCAAGTTGATGACGTCACTGTGAAGAAGTTGTTGGTAAACGTACCAATGAATTGGTTGCGAAGTTAATAGATCTGTACTAGTGAATCGTTTGTACGAACTCTGGTCCTAATTTGATAGTACGTACCAATGATTCGTTGTGAAATTTCGTTAGTATTTTTCTCAGTGTAGATTGTTTCAGATCGTTACAAAAATAATTCTTAATGATGAGCAGACTTCGCTGCCTATATTGTCATTGCAAATCAAGTTCATTATTTTATGGGTATATATTTGATTGGGTATTGTCAATTGAGATAGTTAGCTATAGTTGAGCACATACAATAATGAACGTCCAGAAATTTTGTCTCTCAATCAATCAATTCTTGAAGTCGTAAGACTTTTAAGTCTAATGGAGAAGGCAGAAATAAAAAAGAGGACAAAGTGCTGAATTGACTTTTTATATTGACCATTCACTCATTCTTCTAATATCCTCATTGCTCACTCTATCACACAATGTTTTACCAACCATTCTTTTCAGCGATCTCATCTCTACAGCATTTATTCCACTTTCGTCCCTCTTCAACCATGTCCACGTTTCGCTTGCATACATAAGTATCGGTACCAGGATGATATTGTGCACTAGCAATTTTTCTCATATATGGATAACTCCAATATTAATTAAAATTATAAAATAAAGTATTGATGAAAATTTCTATAATACATTATTGTGTGGTTGATAGGTAGGGGGAAGTCCTACAGTACCGGCCGGCACCCAGTACCGGCCAGTTGCAATTTACGAAATTCTACAATGAATAGCGCTGAGACAGTTATTTCAAATCAAGTAATACGTTTTCACAAGAATATGCCTCGCTCAGCGGCGAGATATTTCCACAAGCTTCCTGTCGGTGCTAAAATTTGTGTTAAATATAGTGGACATGCGACGCACGATTAAAGTTCTGTGAGTGATTGCTATAGTTTTGAGGACGAATTCTAAAGAAGTCAAACTTGGTATGTATTGACTGTTTATATAGCTATTATAAAATATATTGAAAATCAATTATTATCCGCATAGTCTTATGCTATGTTGAAATAATATTTTACCCCGTTTCCTACAGTACCGGCCACAAAATTGTCCCCCAGTACCGGCCACTATTTAAATTAATGTTTGTGTAATTTAATTTGCTTATAGATACACCAAGATGCTTGGCAATGAAAACAATGGTGAGATGAAGAAAAAAAGGGCACCTGGGATCCTGAAAATATGCGAAAAGCCGTAGAAAAGGTACTGAGTAATGAAATGAGTGCGGCGCGTCAGGCCGCAGATCGTTATCATGTACCAAGAACAACATTGAATGATAGAATTAATGGAATTAAACGAAGAGGATTGGATACAATGCGGAAACTGCAATGCTTGGGTCCATGAAGCTTGTGCAAACGTATCAGAGCTATCAAATCAATATATTTGCGATTATTGCCTTAAATAAATGTTGAAATTTTTACTGGCCGGTACTGGAGGCCAATTTTTTTGAAGTTGATTTTTCTATGTCTTGTAATTTTGTTAATAAAGTTGATTATTTATAAATATATCGATATTTTATTGTTTTTATTTATAGTACAATAGTTCCTTTACACATATCACTGGGTATTTTGCATGTAACCGAGAGGATTTTTATTTTATTATAAATAAACCTTAGGGTGTCGGTACTGTAGGACTTCCCCCTATGTATATGTTTTGATAACACCACAATACATACCTATCAATAAATTATTATTGTCACATGTAGATAGATTCATAATGAGTAATATGTAGTATAATAGGTATTATGTCGATATGCTTCAACTGTATTCAGTAGATGGATAGTATTACAGAGAGCATTACCCTGTGACAGAGGTTTTCACATTACCTACGTCTTATAATACATAGGACATAATGTATTTCTATGGTTTGCAATAAATGTTCCCGCGGAGCACCCGGTAAAGAATTGATCTCCCACTCTTCTCCGTAGGTTTTCGAGTGTCCTGCAGGGTTACTCTTGAATAATATAAATACAATCTTAATCTTGACTTGATCTTAAGACCAAGACAAGATTAAGACCGGTTTTAGATTGTGTCAAGAGTAACCCTGCTGTAAAAAGCAGGTGTTCGAAAAAATTAAGACTTCATACATCTTAAATTCAGCGATGAGTGTCTTGATTTTATATTGGCACGGAGAGTTAATTATATGAAGCTGGTCTGCTGGCTACCCCACTTGTGGGATATGCCGTGATGGTATAGTAGTAGTATTGAATGTTTCTCGATTGGTAGACCGTAGACCTTATATTGTGACAGTGGGAATGGAGGAATTAGCGAATGGTGTCCATGGACATCGAAAGAGCAGTGGTCACTTAAGCCAGCCTAAAGCCAATTCATAAGCGTTAGGACGCCTTTCTCACTTCTTCCGATTAGTTTTTGTGCTATGTTACATTGTGTAAACATGGTTCTCCAATTGAAATGTCTGATTGGTTTTCTCATCTGCATGTTGTGCCCAAATCAAGTTAAGCAATAAAAAAAATGTAAATGTGGTTAGATGGAAGAAATGACTCTATAGTGATAATCTCGCCACTGCATATCATCACATTTTTTCTTATGTAAACTGATTTCTTGATTTTGTTATCTGAATGATGATGTGCAAGAAGAATAAAATAAATATTGTAAACATTTATTCTTATATTTATTTATTCTATTAGGTCTTTCCTTTTTTCTTTCAAATGGTTGGCTGGAAGACGTTGTTCTGCCACAAGTTCGCCATTTGACAAAACATTGTTTGTACTCGTATTATGTACCTATATTTTGTGTACATTTTGTATTTTTTACGCGGCGGCAGAATTGCTATCCACACTTCTCAACATTATTAATTAGTTGATTAGTAATTTAGTTTGTTTTATGTTTTTTACAATGGAGACCACTGGACGAGTAGTCCAAGTCACCTTTGACACCCTGCCGATATATAGACGATAGGTAGATATACATTATTGTACCTTTTTAACGCTGGTGAACGTTATATATTTCAAAGAATATTGTGACAAAGATTTTATCTTTCAAATAGAAACGTGCTGTCAAATTTGAAAAAAGAATGTTTAAGTAATTATTCATAGAATAATAAATATAGCGCCACGAGAGTAGCGAATTGAGTAGCCATTTTGAATCTATAGTTTATGTCTATAATAGTGAATACAAATTAATCAACGACTGACGCCTAGAAACAATAATAATAATAATAATATAATACATTATGTACAGACATACATAGTAGGTAGATGTTAGCACCACCAGTAGCGAATGACCTTAGCATGATGAGAATTCAAAGTAGATGGAAATAAATATTTATATTGTTTTTATATTGTGTGTATAATATACTAAACGCATTATTTATCTACTTTTAATACCTACATTTAGCGTCCATAGATTCGTCCCATTATATCAGAATTATGTTAAGACTTCAAATTTATCGTTTGGGAGATGATATTGTTGATGTAATTGTATAACAGAAAGTATTGCGCTTCATTTAGTCATATAAATAAATATATGTAACGAGTAAGTTATTATCTGAAAGAACAGGACCCGTAGACAAACCGTACACTACTGGCGAACTTTTCGACAATCTACCTACATGTACCGTGTAATTATGAGTTATTGTTGCGGTTATTGTCGAAAATTCGTTTGTAGTCGATCGCCAAGTGCGTGTTTGTCTAGGAGGTGTGAAAAAGCGCGAACGTCCAAGAACTACATGTCTTGATCACGTGCATCATATTCTCAAGGGGTTGCGTGTTGATAGCACACACACACACTCTTTTTCGTAAGTTTTGCAGTGTCTTGTAAAAGGCAGGTGCTCGAAAAACACACATTTACATCTTGAATTTGGCGATGAGATTTGCCACCCATCCTGATTTTTTTTATTGGCACAGAGAAGACAGCATGTAAGTTTATTAAATGCAGCTGCTTTCCACCCCACTTGCAGAGTATACCGTGATGGTACAGTCGTATAGTATAGATAAAATTTGAGGATAAGCAGTACTAGGAGTAAGATAAAAAATTAGCTGGAAAACTCACACGTTGGGATCTTCATCTATACATCCATGCCTGGCTCTTCTGAGATCCTGTGCCAGTTCGGAGTAACATCCTTCGTGTGATTTGCACATGTAGCCAGTGGCCACACAGGCAGGGAGGTTGCAGTAACACCTCACGTGCCGACCAACACCCTCAGAACCTGGAGAAAAAGAAAAACTTGTTTAAATATCACAATTATTATATTTTAGGATGAGCACTATATCTACGTCGTCTTTTTTTCTTTTACGAATACTGGCCTTCTATAGAACACTCGAAAACTAACAAAAAAAAATGGAAAACTAATGCTCAACCAGAGACTCTACGAAGTGAAAAATATATTAGTTAAATAAAGTACGTACCTATACCTACCTAGTAAATCTATTGTTGACAAATGTTCAAAAATGGCAAATTATACAACAACAAAAAATACAATTTATTGTTACAAAAACAATAGACAATATGTTATTTTAATCATTAGTCGAACAATTAGTCAACTTTTAAATTTGATAATGTCGGTATTTCTATAGAAACAGGTTATAATGTATTATCAAATAAGGTGTGATTTATATGCAAAATATTCCATATATTTATTCAAATTGAAAGAATGCGAATTCAAATAGTTTGAAAGAAGACTAATACTGTCTAAATGTTTTAATAATGGTATAAGTAATGAAGAAAATACAGGATTTATTATATCACTATGCAATAAATTTAGTCGGATCAATCGTTAAATAAACATAATATGGAAATACAGTATCCATAGACGGACATTAAGCCGTTAATCGTTAGTTAACGAAGTTAAGACCTCTTAATCCTTTAATCGTTAGTTAACGAAGTTAAGATTTGGACCTCTTAATCCTTTAATCGTTAGTTAACGAAGTTAACAACTGAACAAGTTAAAGAAGTTAACAGCTGAACTAGTTAAATCACTTTATTGTCAGTTAACGAAGTTAAGAACTTGACTATTTGATCAGTGTATTCTTAGTAAATGAAGTTAAGTACTTGACTAGTTAAAAGGTTTATTCTTATTGTCAGTAAACAAATATAAGAACTTGACTAGTAAATCAGTTTCTTGTCAGTTAACGATGTTGAGAACTTGACTAACTAATTCGTTAATCGATCGCTAGTGAAGTAAACGAACTTATTAACTTTCGTAACAAAAATATGGGTATAAAAATAATTTCCACCTCGCCACAAAATTGATTGCAAAATGTACAATACAATGCAAAAAGTACCAGGATAAAATTATATTCGAAATGTCAAATCTTTCGTGACTATTTATTTTTCTAGATTTTTATTTTTAGTTATTTATTTTATTCTTCACTGTACATTGGTTACAGTATTCCAAATCAATAGAAAGTATCATAAAAATATCAGTTATTCAGTGTTTTTATCGTAACGAATTAACTAATGTTATTTTCACAACTTGAAAAACGCTAATTAACGAATTAAAGAACGAATAAATATCTATGCCCAATTCAGACATAAACTATACAACATATTGTATCCGGTTTCTTTGAGAGATTTTTTTGAATATGGAAATGGGTACGTATTATAGTCAAACGACAAATAAAGCGCCATTAAACATACTATACACAATTAATTAGAGATGGTATCTTTTGGAATAACGACCGAAAACAACAAATTAAGGATACATTTTGAGGTAAGCGCTTAATTAAGGGGAATAATTATGATTTTTATTGTTACAGGTGACCGAAATGGGAACTAATATACACTTAATTGGATAGACAATGATTAGCATCAATAATGACACTAAATTATTGTTGTTAATTATATAATTATTTGAAAATGTCATGCGGATAACAACAATATGGCCGACGGGACGGTGCGACTTTTTAAGGTGATTAAGGGCCATTTGTATTTTTTTGTTGTTCTAAATTTGAATAAATTTAAGGTCAGAAGAGTTTTTGTTCTATGGATTTCGCAGCGAAGTGGAAAAATCTTTTCATTCCTAAGGTAATTTTTTAAAGGTAGCTACTGAAAGAAATCGTGTCGTTGCGATACATTCGCCATCTCTATATACCTATTGGTTTTATTTGATAAAATAATATACCTATTTTGTGTAAAATTACTTGTGGGTAATCAATAAACACTAAAGAATAGATAATGTATAAAAAAGTTTTTTAATAAATTAATAATGCCTAAATAGTACATACCTATATACATGTTGCACTCCAATGATGCAATACTTAGGTACAATGAATCACAAGATATATATATATATTTTAAATAAATAAAACAATAGAATATAATTGTATTATTAAAAACAAAAACTAATCAATACAGCACGTCCTTTGTCACAGAAAAAAAAACACAAATTATAAAATATGCTAAAATTAAATAGATAAATTTTCATTTTTCAGAATGCATGTATTTTAATTGATTAATGAACAACCGGCGAATAGCTGACGATAAAACAAGCACCTTTTGACAGTTTTATTTCTGGTTAAAACAAAAACAAATATTTCAATTATTTTTGAATAATATTTCTGGATTAAAACTTCTTCTTTGAATATTTTAAAAGTATGGAAGTTGTATTAGGTATTTTTTGTACAAAACGCCAAATTAATTAGCTAGTAGAATCGCCGGTTACACCGAATAAACCACTCAAGACAAAGAGACTTATTGCACTGAATTGAATCACACATGAATCTTCTTTATCAATTTAGCTATTTTGGATATACTGATAAGTCGAGATAAGCCTAATATTATTTAAGTATAAATAAAAGTTTTTTTTTATTATGTATTACCATCAATAAAGGTGAGTTTACACTGGACAATATGATAATTTACGATTATTACCTATTTTTACAATAATTAAAAACAGTTCTAATAACCAATGGTCCCGTTTCAAATCTCCACCCTCTCGCCAAGTTTTCGAACGGGTAGGTATAGGAATTTGAAATATTTCAAGATATCCCCGGTTTTCTAAAAAGAATATTTCACAAATATTATGTTTGATTAGTTTTAAAATTTCAAAAAGGACAGAATTGCCGTTGACCACCCGGGAGAGAATTTTTTCCCACCCTTTTCCGTATGTTTTCGAGTGTCCTGTAAAAGGCAGGTGATCGAAAAATAAAGACATATTTTACATCATAAATTCAGTAATAAGAGACTGGACCGGGATGAGACATGTGGAGGAGCAGTTCCGGGTCACGCAGGATAGAAAAGCCTTTGCCAGAGTGATTGCCAACGTCGGGGGGACCTGATACGGCACGAGAATAAGAAGAAATTCAGCAATGAGATTTGTCATCCATCCTGAAAATACGAAGTTCTGTTGGCACGGAGAGGACATCTAGCATGTTTATCATATGCAGTTGATCTGGTGGCTACCCCAGTTGTGGGATATGCCGTGATGATATAGAAGTAGTACTGTAGTAGGATATTTGCAAAAAGAAGGATTCTTTTCAAGGGGGGACAGTTAAAACTTAAAACCTAACAGTTAAAATCTATTATATAAACATATTATACGACATATTTTAACCCATAGCAATAGATAGAAAGATTATAGGAACCGACCGCGACTGTTAGTAATGATTAGTAGATAATATTATTATTGTACACATAATAAAATAAAAAGAAATTATTTGAAAAATTCCAATGTAAACCAGTCATTACAACGGTATCCCAATGACGTCAAAGCAAACCTTATCTAGTTACAGAATGATGTATGTATGTATTACCTATCATATTCCTTGATATCATATTATTAATATAATACTTTAATCAGAATGATATCTGAAGCCATCAAACATGTTGGCACAGGCCATATAATGTGCATTACGCAGGTATGTACATTAGGGTGGAACACTTTTGTATGAAAATTTTTTTTTTTTCGAATGTCGAATTGGAATACCAGGCAAAAGTTGCCTTATGTGATTGTAAATAACACCCATTAATTTGGAAGTTCTAGCTCAACAGTAAGAGGTCCCGCCATAGACTTAAAATTTCATTTTTTAAGTTTTTACAGACGCTTTTTTTAGAACACCCTATTAACAAATATTAGATAAATACAATATGTTTTGCATATAAATGATAAGATAAAAGTATATTTTAGTAAATAGAATCATTTATTTCAAAAATAAACACAGTTTCAGAAAGTTGTGTCGGTGTGAATAACGTCATTTTTTAACAAAAATCCTTTTTCGTCTCAAACTTTGGCATGAGCTTTCGAGGTGCTAATTTAGACTTTACGAATCCCTCTCTTCTTGTCTTATCGCATACACTAAGAGCTGCTTCTATCACATCTTTAACTGATATTTCCACAGCCCGGGTGTGGCAAGGCAGTCTCATTATCTCCAAAACTGTATCTCCTCCATTTTCAATTAGATGTTGTAACTGCTTATCGAAAATACTCATCAGTATTGAGGTTTCGAATATTTTATTTTGTTGCCAGTTATCAAGTCTATGTAAGAACATGCATTTAATCTCTTCTTGGCACCTCAAACATGCGCGAAACAGATTTTTTTTCACTTGACGAGCTTTTAAAATGCGTCTTGCAGCTAGTTCTCTAATCTGCTTACGTGTATCTGTTATCGTACTCATGAGCAAAGTAACTGTTCCGAATTTAAACAGGGTCCAAAATCGCTAATAATTCGTTCGACAAATATCCAGTGCTGTTAATTAGCTTCCATAAATGTTTTGAACCTTTACCAATTTGACCTGCAAATGATTTGATCCTGCAGTAGAGCCATCCAAATAGGAAAACAAACGCCTCAATACCAACTCATTGGCGTGTATGTGTAAGCGCGTGTAAGAGGTAAATTATCCAATGCAATGGTCGAGATAGTCTATTTTCCAAAAGACCAATCACGCCTCCCAAATTTCCTGTGTTTGTGGTTGTTCCATCACATCCAACAGCCATTATACTCTCTGGTGATATATTTTCAGTCGTCAAAAAGCCGTGGATAGCTCTATTAATATTTCTTGCACTGCCCGCTGTTGGAAACACATACCCAACATAAACAGAACCTGGTTCTTTAATAATCGAAACATGTTCCTCTGGTACAATCACTCTAAATCTTTTCGATCCTTTTAAAACAGTTTTAGCGGTCTGGTTTTTCCTTCCATCGAAATATAAGGCATGAATTTCTGTTACTCTTTCTTATGTTAAAATTTTCTCGTAAACTTTCTGTCTTATTCTTCTGAGTTTCATACTGCCCACGACGTTAGCCGACTTAGCCTCAGAGTCGGCGTCAGAAGTAGAATAATAGCAATTTTTTACTCTGGATAAAATCCGTTCTTCCTAAAACCATTAGTCTGTTAGTGCGTTGGTCCTCTAAAAATATTTGTTACTCTTTTGGTACTTTTTTTTCTCTCAAACAATTACAGTTTACAAATTCTTTACATTCACATGCAGCTATGTCAAAAAGTTTTTTACTTTGTACTCTGAATTCTTCTACCTTTCATTCCTTAAATTTCTTCAAAGACTTTTCAAACTATAGCATTTTGAGTGATATTTTTTAAGTATGTAACTGTAAAACTCGTTTGTGTGTAACACTAACAATTGAAATAGAAGATTTTATCCACAATTATTCAATTTTTGTTCCAACTGTTTCGGCAATTTCCAAAAATGTAGGTTCTTTTGTTGTTTTATTCTTTATTTTTAAGTCTTGTCGAACCCATTCAAAGAATTTCATCACATTCTCATACGTAGGTAGGATATTCTCCTTCAACTCTGCACTTTCACCAAATATCAGACATTTTAACTTTTGTCTCGTAGAAGTCATATTTATACCTACACTTAAAGAACGTACATCAACTAGTACCTACTGGTGAAAATAATTGACGACCTTCCACCTTGAGACAATATTATCGACACTAGTTGAAACAAAACACTGCAAATTCGTAGATCGGAGCGTGCTGCCCCCCGCTTTGTCCCGCATTTTGCTCAACTGTTGCAGTGCCAAAGTATATTAAAATGATGAAATATTATATTGCAACAGTTAGTTTACTATATTTGAATATGTTTTTGAATAAAATAAACCCATTTTAATAAGTTCTGTATTATTTTGTAGGCCGCGCAAATAGCCATTAAATTGTCCTTTTTGTAAATATTCGATGTCTTGGCGGGGGCTCTTACCGTTGTCTGATAATATTTATATTTTTAATGCAGGCAATTGATGGCAAAAGGCAACTAAATACAACTATTCCAAATTAAAATTCGAGAAAAAAAAATTTCGTTCCACCCTAATGTACATGTTACCTATTAGGTATGGATACCTACCTAACTTGTAAAATTTACAAAATAATTATTCATCATTTATAAAACCAATCAGAAACCTCAATTGGTTAACCATGTCTACACAATGCAACATTGTGTAAAATCTAATCGGAAGAAGTGAGAAAAGATGGTTGCTTCTAAAGTTTGCATAAAGCGTCTCTGGATTGGTGGACCTTACATTGTGACAGTGAGAATGGAGGAATTGGTGAACGATGTCCATGGACACCGAAAGTGATCACTTAAGCCAGCCTAGAGCCAATTCGTAGGCGTTGGGACACCTTTCTCAATTCTTCCGATTAGATTTTACACAATGTTGCATTGTGTAGACATGGTTCTCCAATCGAGGTTTCTGATTGGTGTTGTCATCTGCACCCAAATCCGGTTAATAAAAAAAAAAAATTAGTAAATATTCTAAACATTAATCATTTATAGATAAATAATACACTTAGGTGTTGACGATACAGTCTAAATAAAGTAACTTTTTTGACTGTCACACTACCCATATTTAGTTATTCTACAGAGACACACACAGAGAGTTGACAAAACATTCATAAAAATAAGAAAAAAAAGACACATTGATCCGGTCAGGCCAACCCCCCAATTTTGCCAAATCCAGTGTAAAATGTTTTGTCTCGATGTTTTTACGTAGGTATATTGATTTATTTATTTATTTACAATCACAAAACAGACAGGAAATAAAAAACGGAACAGAAGGAAATAAAAAACTTTTCATTTCATTTTGTTTCATAGTACAGAAAAAAGGTAATCTTCTAAATTTCAGGGGGGGAGGGTTACTAAATTTTCGTTGATTCGTCGACATACAGTAGAATACCTAATCGAAAACTTATGGAAAACATTTCCGGGAACTTCATAGCAAAATACCTACGTGTTCTATATTTATTTTGGTCGTTAGACAGTTATCGTCTAATCAACGTCCACTGCATTTACAAGAAATTAGAGATGCATAAATAAATAATGTGGTCAGATACGATATCAAAAGAGATCGCCGACATATCCACCTTGCAAATATTTCGCTAAAGAAAGTCCAAAATCAAATACAGAAAAGAATATAAAGGATAAAACCAATGACATTTAAAGTATAGACTAGGCAAGGTAGTATTAATTTACTAATTTTCTCAGGAATCGTGTTCCAAAATTAACAAGACAAAAAACGTTTGCTGTTTCACTCCAAACCATTAAGATGGTTATGATCTCCCACTCTTACTAATACGTTTGTGTTTTACATACTTCATATCTGATAATTTTTTAATGAAGCCTCACAATAAAGTTCTTCAATTTTAGTAAGTAATTATAAAAATTAATTAGTGATTATAAAAGGTGCACTTCTAATACCTTATGGACCTCGATATATTTTGTATCAACAGAAACATATCCTTTAAATGCCATACTTGTTTGAGTGTCCGTTCTGCCATGTCGCATGCACTGTGGAAGAAATTTTTGACTCATTTTCCCGTGATGTGCGTTTTGCATATACTGGAGATCAGTTGTCAGAATGATTTTCTGGGTTTCGACACGAAAAAAATGTATTACAACGAGGGAGATATGAATTTAGAAGTCGATGTGTGATAATTATGAAATTATTTTGGTCGCACTATTGATTGCCCGCATTTTTCTTTTAAATTTCTAGTCTATACCATAAAGGTCATCGGATAAAACCACCGATAATAAAAATCAATATGGCAAAAACAAAAGAATGGGACGCCGAGAAATAAAGCATAAACAAAAGTATGTGCATACAGAGAAACAAAAAAGAAACAACAAAAGGTATTCGAATAAAGATTTCTAAACGAGTCCAAATGAGACGGTATCTCGGGAGCGGAACGAAGGCCCTACCCGGGTATTTAAAAACGAAAACAAATAAAGTTGATATAAATGTATAATATTGAAACTAATCGCCTCATGCTTATGTGAGACACAAGATGAATCGACGCTGAGAGGAATAAAAAAACAATTCGGGTATGCGTGTATGTATTTCAATTCGATCGATGAGATATCGTGCCTATAGAGGTTGGAGAATATTGGTCAAACTAAAATTTTATTGCATTTTTTATTTTCTTTAAATGCAGTGACAGAATCACCAACCATACTTCTCAGCATTATACAACCAGATAAGTCTCCACATTATGATCAGTCATGATCACACAAAAACTTAACAGTCTAATGCCGGGATAAATTTAGATACATAAATCCAGATATACAGGATATCAATGGATTAGGCTCAAAACGCGGGTTCAAAATACCAGCATTGTGCCTGAAATATCTGTGTTCAAAAACTTTCTAACAATATTACAAGTATTAATTATAATAGAATTTGATGTATAAATTTACCGGGAAATCAAATTTTTGTAAATTATTTATTGAAGATATATTATCTTACTATTAAATATATAAAGAAATAAAATTATTATTTTGGCACATAGAGGATGACCTGCATCATGACTATTACGTGCATTTAGTTTGCTGACTACCCCATTTGTGTGATTTGCCGTGAAGGTATTGATAATTGATATAAATAGAAAAAAAAACTTTTTAAGTAAATAAAAAGACATTTTACATCTTTAATTCGGCGGTGAGGTTTGCCACCCATCCTGAATGTCTTAATTTTATATTGGCACGGAGAAGACAGCTTGCATGTTTTATATGCAGCTGGTCTGCTGGCTACCCCACTCGTGGGATATGCCGTGATGGTATAGTAGTAGAAAAAAACATAATATTTTATTTAAAAAAAAAACAACTATCAAACTGAAAAAAATGTTTGGCTACTCTGCAAATTAAAAAACAATCCCTGTACCGAGCATACTTTCATCTCTTTTACTCATATCGAATTGAAAGAGCACAATATAAATAAAATGTCATGCTGAGAATGATTCAATAGGGAATTTGTTTTTATCATTGCTCGGCTCTGTTCAATCATTATCTGATATAAAATGATCAACGATTCGTCTTATCTTGAACATGATCATACCAACGAAAGCAAGGATCTATCGATCCATATATCGATCTACAAGGATGATACAGGATTGTTCATGATAATAATAAAATAATTTATGTAGGTACCTAAGTATTTTTCATAAGTATATATATATACATATTATTCTTTTGTTTTTTATCCAATCACCCTATTGGTCAGTTTTGAATATCATGTAAATATTTATTCTAAAAATATGATTATTGATTGTAAATAGGTAGTTAAATATATCCAGACGTTTTTAACTGTTTTTTTTTCAATTAGGTAGGTACCTACCTACATTTTTTTCTATATATCTATACCACCATGGCATTTCCCACAATTGGGATAGCCAGCGGAATGATTCCTCAACATGTATATAATAAGCATTATTTCTATTCAGCGATATGACACCCACCCTGAATGTCTTAATTTTTTTGTTGGTACCTACAGAGAAGACGGCTTGTATGTTTATTACATGAAGTTGGTCTGCTGGCTACCCCGCTTGTGGGATATGCCGTGATGGTGTAGTTGTATTAGTAGTAGTAATATTTTTATTTAGTTTATTCTTCCCTGTACATTGGTTAACAATACTTAATATTAATCATTACAAAGTATCATAAAATTTCATTTATATAATTCAATGTACAGAGGGCGATTTAATCGCTAGAAGAATAATAATAACAACACTTTATCGATTAAAAAAAAATCGCTAGATCATTGTTTGTGGACAATATTTTACAGCTAGCTAACTACAGGTGAAACAAAGATTACATAGATTTCAAAATGTCTGGATAGAGCATAAGCATAAAATATCCATCAGGTAGGTACTAGGTACATGTTAAAAAGCGGCTGCATTCTGTCTTCGTTAATATGTAAGAAATGATGCATAATAATGTTATGTTATATATACCTAAAGTGTGTATCTATGGGTCTATGTATATAATATAGCAGTGTTTCCCATCCCTTTAACCAAAAGTAAAATCCAACAGAATTTGGCGAACCCCCTATGCAGCCGTTAATTATAGGCAAAAAACAATAATTTATTTTTATTTTACATACTACACAAACATTAATAAGACTAAAATGATTAATATTAATAAGACTAAAATAAGCTATAAAAATTGAATACAAAATAGATTTAACAAACTGGTTCTTATTTCAGCACATGTTCCCTTTGAAAAAGCTCTTAATGGGATATTTTTGGCTGTTTCATGGAACAAAGCAATTGAAAGTTTGGCTCAATATCGGACAATTTCAGTCTTAGATCAGGTTCTGCATTTAACCTGTTTCTATATTTATCTTTCAGATAAGTATATGTTGAAAATCCTTTCTCGCACAGGTATGTTGTGCAGAATGGTAAAAGAACGTCTATGGTTTGTTTTGACAGAACAGAATATTCATTTTTTATACTGAGCCAGAAGGTAAATAAGGAGATTCTTTGGCCATTTGAAATCCCGCCATTACGCTATTATTTTCGCGAACCCCCTTTGTACACATAGCGGTTGGGAAACACTGTAATATAGGAACATTATTTTATCGATGAGTCAAAAATACTTTCACAGCGGGAGTCTGCGTACGAAATACATTTATTTTAATAATAATACCTAATAATAATAATGTTTGATCTTCGGATGCGTTATAAATCACAAAATACACATTAAAGCATAAAGGTATTTGTGGACCGTAGAGTCCCTGGCAAAGAATATGGCTGACACTCTTTTCTGGAAGTTTTCGAGCGTCCTGTAGTAAAACAAGAATAAGTCATAATTCTGCATGCTTAATATTTTTATTGGTACGGAGAAAGTAACTTATATAATATTTATTATATGCAATTCGCTTGCTGGCTACCCCACTTGAAGAAGGCGCCGAGGCTTTGATAAGAATCGAGGAGGTCGGTAAACCAATGTTTATAGTCTCGAACTGTCAACCGAGATTCCAGGATTCGAATCCTTAGTTTTCACGACATAAGACGAAAGTTCTTGTTTTTGAAAGAGAGAATGAAAAAACGATTTGCGAGATTAAAGTTGGTGACGAATGTTTGGAGCAAGTAAGTGAGTATGTATATTTGGGAAGTATGTTTACGAGGGATGGAAGATGCGATAGGGACATTGAAAGAAGGAAAGTGGCCGGTGCTAGAGTAAACGGTGCACTTCGACCCATTGTCAGCAATGACAATGTGTCGAACATGGCTAAAATGCTGGTGCACAATACCATTCTGGTACCGTCACTTACGTATGCAAGCGAGACATGGACGTGGTTGAAGAAGGACGAAAGTGGAATAAATGCAGTAGAGATGCGATCGTTGAGAAGAATGGTTGGTAAAACGCTGCGCGATAGAGTGAAGAATGAGGATATTAGAAGAATGAGCGGATGCAAGAAGACTGTTGTGGACAGAATGCGTGTAAATAAATTGAGATGGTTTGGTCACGTGGAACGAATGAAAGAGGAAAGAATGACAAAGAGGATATACTTATCTGAAAGAAAGGGTGTGAGGAAACGCGGGCGTCCGAGAACCACGTGGCTTGATCACGTGGATCAAATTCTCAAGGACGGCCGCGTGTTGAGTAAGAGGAACCGACGTGCGTGTATGAGGAACTGTATGAATGTGGAGGAAGCGAAGGAAGTGTGTAAAGATAGATCTGTTTGGCGTTCCGTTCTCTCTGCCTACCCCACTTGGGACACGGCGTGAGGGTATAGTATAGTATAGTGATAGTATAGTAGTACCTACCTACCCATAGTGCGTTTTATTTATTTATTTATATGTTTATTACCTAACTCTTTCAAGAAACAAACAGTTATTACAATAAATATTACAAGAATTTATGTTACATACAATATAGACCACAGTAGTCCCCCTGTTTTTCCACATCATATTATTCAAAGCAACTAAAAACAAGGGTATACATTTAGTGATGTGAGAAGAGAAAATTCTCCAAAGAAATTTCTCGAGAACGAGAAATTTTTCCTGTGATGGATGAGAAATTTCTCTCCATAATTTTTCTTAGTGGTAATATGACCTTTCGCCCAGTACACTTCGCAGCCAACCTGATTGATCCAAAAAATTGTGGGGTTGATTAAGGCCCAAATCAGAGGTTATTAACACTTTTTTCGATGTACGCAATTTTTTTTTACTTAAATATGTGTCAAACATCAAGATTTTTCATCAGTTATTAGCACTTTTTTCTATGTAGGTACCTAACATTTTTTTGTTTCCATAATAGTTGTAGCCATATTGGTGAAAAATTGTCTTAAAATTTGTACATTGTTATTGATTGATTGAATAAAGTATTTATTTTTATTAAACTGTTAAATAAAAACTAAAAATAATTCTCCGAAAATCCTCTACTTCTTTAGAATTAATTATTTCTTGAGAATTCCACAACACTATATACATTATTATAATAACAGCGGTTTTGGGTGTTTTGGACCTAAATTCATGAAAAATATAAATTGTAGGTAGGTACTCACAATAAAATAAAAATTAAATTGATGTACAAGTATGCCGGTTAATTATTGTAAGTCATTATTTATATGTGTTTTATAACAAAATGATAAGCAGCAATATTATAAATAAGTATGTCATGTTATCTCGTTGGCATTTACGAAAATATTTTTAATTTCTTTATTAAGTAAATACAATATATTATAATTAATAATATAAAGCATATTTATTATTAGTTATAATGTCACAGACGAACACAAAATGTCAAAATCAGTCCTTCAAAATGTCAAAATGGCTGAATCACAATAACAATAAGACAAGTCAAGTTGTTCGTAATTGGAGTGCGTCGTGCAACAAAGTGTAAGACACAAAATTGAACAAAATGTGGTATCGTAGTAATTCTAACGTGAAATTAAGTACGTCGTCTAACGTAAGTACGTCGGTAGCCTGGAGGTAGAGTCTCGGCCTTCAGAACAAGGGGTCCGTGGTTCGATCCCAGGTGCCGGCAAACTCCCCTTTCACGGCACAAGCTTTAAGCTTAGTGTGAAAGGTGTATAAGGTTGTATTTGGGTTTATAACAAAACCCAGATATATGTTTTTAAAAAAAAAAAAATTCACATTCTTGCTTTGCTAAAAATAATGAGATAAATTCTCTGTACTGTATAAATTCTCTGTATTACCTCAATGTTCAAACTCAAAACAAATACAAATAAAGTTGAACTGTTTGTCCCTTAAGAATAAATAAATAAATGATATGGAATCCAAATCGAACAAATTGAAAAATATGAGAGCGGAAGCTCTTGAAAGCCAGCTGGCGATCGATAAAGTCACTGCAAAAGTACTAAAGTGTTTTAGCACTAAATATAGGTAAGTGTTTTAGTACTAAATATAAGTGTTCTATTTTCAAAAAATTAACATAAATTTCCACCGAGTGGTCGACAACATTGACTATATCCATAAATTAATATTCTGTGTTGAGTTCTATAAAATTGCATTGAACAAAACAGCTGTTGAACCCTATGAAAATTATGTCAAAATAGTGGAGAAAATCGACTATAGTTAGACAAAATCTAGTCTTGAATGAAATTTTACTATAAATGGATTGTATGAATGGATTTGTACACTGTTGATACCACGCCACTTAAGTGATAATGTTGGCTCAATACAAAACAATTACAATTGTGGATGGTGTGGCTTGTAACATTGTTTTACCATACCATATATTAATATAATTATTATTCTCAACTTAATTACTTTCAGGTTTGAATTTCACGACGAATGAATAAATTATCATGTTATTAAAAAAAAATGTTGAAACACAATAAACCAAAAAATAAATATATACAAAATAATCACCACTATATATGATAAAATCTTAAATACGTCAGTGCTTTTTTTCTTCTAACATATTGTTTATAAAAATACCACACAAGAACCCCCCGCAGAGGTTTTCCGGCTGGGCAACAATATATTTATTTATTTATTCTATTTCCATTCGCCTTGTACGCAGTGCCGGATCAACCGCATTTTGCGCTTGGTTCAAATAGAGATACTGCGCCCCCCCCCCCCTTCCCCACCTCTTTTCCAAAAAATATTTTCGTATCATAACAAAATGTGATAATACGCAAAAAATATGAAGTTACGTTTCTTATTTGCCTACTTTTACAAAATGTAATTAGTATCTACCTACCTTATAAAAAAATTTATATCGACCTACCACCATGTTTATTATTAATATACCTAGGCGTAACATATTTTTATATCTTGATATTGAAAATTTTTACTCAAATACGAGTGTTTTTAGTACAAACATGATGTGTAGCTATAGGTAGATGAAAAATATTTATCTACCTGTAGCTAAATAAGAAAACGTAGCCCCAAGAGGACATGGCGTCATGGGATAGATACATAGATAAACATAACTATTAATTTACCTAAATATAAGCATTATAAATTCATGCACAATATTTTTATGCAAGTATCTGTAATTTCCAGTTACAGCTATTAGATACAAAATGAGCTAGTCTGTTTCCATGTCGACCCAGGAGGTAAGACCATCGACTCGTTTTTTTTATAGGTTTCCCTGCCAGTCAGTAAGACAATCAGCAGGCCTAATCCCAAAATTAACTCGGAAGATATTAAAGAAAATTCTTTAACTTCACTACTTGTAAACTAACAAAAAATATTATTGATAGGTAATATTTTACTAGGTACCTACTTAACATAATTAATAATAAACAAAATATCAGTCTATCTATCTAATTACGCCTTGTCCTCTAGGGGATAGGCAGAAAGGCAAGAACAATAAGCAACCCAATCTTGACAGAACAGGCTTCTCTCGCTTCCATCGCATTCATACAGTTCCTCATGTATGCCCTTCTATGTCTCCTGCTTCTGACGTCACCATTCTTCAGGATTTGGTCGATATAATCTAACCATGGTGCCGCTTCCTAGCACCTTGCCTTTCAGCTATGTAGATTTTTCTCGTCAATAGTTCCTTACTAATTTTTTCGACGTGACTAAATAATCTAAACTTACTTACATCTTTGTCATAACACTCACATACAACTAAGATTTCTCTCTTATTCTTACTTCACTCTGTCTGCCAGTTTCCTCTCACATATTCTTCGAATTTCAACGGCATTACTCCTGCATTCGTCCTTCTTCAACCATGTCCATCACGCGCTACCATATATTATATTCGGGACGAATACAGCCTGATGTACCAGCCCTTTCGCATATTTTCTTACTCGCAATCATCGACATGAGCCCTTCGTTTATTCTATGCCCTACTAGCTTACATCTTTCAATCTCTATTTCAAAAAGATCATTCCTCGTAAACAAACTTTCTATGTACCCATGCTCATCCACCTGCTCTCACATTTACTTTTCAAATTGTTCTTTTACCCTCTCTTTCCAAAACCATTATATTTGTTAATTTTAACATTCATCCTTAACTCATTTGATTCTAAACCTCCATGCACACAAAACTACGTAGATTTTCTTGAATCAAGTAAATAAATAATATCTTATTGAAATGTTTGGCCGATGAACAAGAACACGAACAAAATTTGATTGAAAATATGCTGAAATAAATAAATTGACAACAAATTGGAAAATAGTAGGAACGGAACCTATTAAGAAAATACGATTTTTCGAGTTTTTGCACTTGCAAATTTCTTAGTTAATTCATCATAAGACAACGACCTGCATATTTCACTTTCGATTGACATCAGCGCTAACCCATCTAACCTCTCTTGAGACATGGAACTCCGTAAATAATTTTTAATTAATTTTAATTTTGAAAAAGTGCGTTCCCCAGTCGCTACGGATACGGGAATGGTTACAAGTATTCGAAGACATAAATACAGGTTTGGGAAGATATGTTCCCATTCTTTACTGACGATGAAATTCAATGAATCTAAGCAACTACTGTTTTTGGGAACCAAGGTTGAAATTTTTTTTAATTCCTCAAACAGCCCTAACCCATCGATATCCGACTTTGTCCCATTAGTCAATGACGTTTCTATATTCTTACAACTCTGACGTGAATTATCATTATCGACAAAATTACCGATGTCATACAACACCTCAAATATTTTTTTGTGCTCTCTCAATTGAGAAAATCTTTCAGACACGGATGCAATAGCCTTATCCAAAACTACATAGAAACATTCTACTTGAAATTTTTTTTGAAAATCGCCTATCACTTCGTCGGTACATTCATACTCAAACATTTTTCTTTTCATGCGCATTCGAGTAGATGACGATTCAGGAAATTTGGGATCCAATCCGACCTCTTCAGAAATATCTTTAGCAACTGATAATGCCTTAGCGAAACCTTGATCAGAACGATAATCCTCTAAAAAGTTTTTGCAAGACTCTAGAATCTCTACTGCGGCTTCTATATTGAGTTTCGGGGACTGAAGAATTTTGCTAGCCTTATCTATCGTGGATAGAATGTCATACCAAATGACAAGAATAACAACAAATTTGAAATTGAGTAAACAACTCCCTATATTTTTAGCCGACACTTTAGTCTCCTTATCAAAATCTCCTTCTTCGATGTGAATAACAGCCTCCAATATATTTTTCAAAAAAAAATCTGAAAGGTCTTATCGCATTAACCCTGCTAGACCATCGAGTTTCGCAAAGAGGTTTTAATGTTAAACCCTTAACATGAATCTTAAAGATATCCCAACGAGCCACAGAAGTTGAAAAAAATACGTAAGTGCTTTGGATAATACCAAAAAAAGAAACAATGTCAACAGAAGAACAAACAGAGTCATTAATTACTAAATTGAGGCTGTGACATGTACACGGAACAAAAAATGCTCGAGGTTCCAATGCTCTTATTCTGTTCTGGACACCCAAATTTTTGCCTTTCATATTAGATCCATTGTCATATCCTTGACCTCGAAGAAATTCGATTGAAAGACCTAACTCCTGAATCTGTTTCAAAATAAGTTCTGTCAATCCTGCGCCAGTTGAAATTGGAGCACATAAAAATCCTACAAAATGTTCTTTAATAACATACTCCTTCTTTTCTTTCGAAGCAAATCTAATTACTAAAGTAAGCTGCTCTTGACGACTGACATCCCTAGTACAATCAACAATTATTGAGTAGTAAGTAGATTCCAAAATCTTTGAAGAAATGAACTGTCTAATTTCCCTGCCTATAAGAAAAATTAGCTCATTTTGAATGGTTTTACTGCAGTACGTAAAGTCACTGCCATTCTTTTGCAAACAATCACGCATTATTGGATCTATTTCGGCAATGCTTTCTACAAATTTTAAAAAGTTTCCATTATTCGAATGATACAAGACATCTGAACTACCACGAAAAGCTAACGATTGAGTACCTAAGTATTTAACCGCCAACAAAATTCGTTTCAAAATAGATCTATTTTTTTCAATTTCAAGACTGAGCTGTGTTTGAAGACTGCTGTCAATAGTTTTTTGTTGACTTAACATCGCAACAAAATCTTTCCAGGCGGTAAAACTATTCAAATGTATTGAAGATTTTTCATGCGAAGACAGTGCTCTACTGGCGTGATTCCAATCGTTAAATCCAATTTTAATGAAAGAATTATTACTCTCAGAAGAAAACAACTTGCAACAAAAACAAAAAACCTTATCTTCTGATTTGGAATAAACCAACCATTCTCTATCTATTACCTCACCATTGGATAATGTTTGTTTATAAAAGTTTGTATTAAACTTACGACCATTACTAACTGGAAAACAGTGTTTTGTAACACGAAAAGGTCCAAATTCTACCAGAAAATTACGAATATCCCTATTAATAATTACTGGCCATTTAGCTGGATCTTCAGTGTCAAAAGTGCTAGACGTGGATTGAGATGAACTCGCTTCTGAAATAGCAATATTATCGATTTGAGAAAATACCGAGTCTTTTTGTTTGCACGAGGAAGGAATATTTTCAACTGAATTAGCGTGAGCTTCTGAAGACATTTTAACACTGTTTGAATTACATATGACAATGTCTTTGGATTTGGACAAAAACATACTTTCTATTGGCACCTGTTTCAATTTTGACTCAGCCTCTCTTTGCAACCGTAGTTTTTTAAATTGGGCTCCTGATAATTTTTTTTTCAACGGAGGAGACATTATTAGATATGATGAGAAAACAACAACCAAGTTCTAAATACAATAATTATACTACTATTTCAATACTTACATGGGATGTGTGGAAGTAAAATTAACCTTATATCCTATATAAAAATTAAAATAACTGAAGAAAACTATAAACACTCACAAAATCTCAAGTATACACTTTGAGTAAACACACGAAAAAACAGAACAGAAGAAAGAACAAGATAATACATAAAATTTCATAAGCCAAATAAATCTAATACGATAATTAATAACGATATTTAGCAATACTCGTATCATACGATAATAATAATTATTTTTTACGCCAAAAATTAATACGTGCGGTTAATTAAGTAAATAGGTACCTACAACGCAACGGACAACGGTCATTTGTCATCATCATAAATTCATAATAGAACAGCATTCATAACGGCGGTCAACTGCAAAAGAGTTTATGCAAACAAAAACAAAATCGTCGAAAAACATAATATAATAATATAATCGTTATGTAGGTATGAAAATATGTATATTACATTAGGCTTTCAATATTTTAATTAGTATTGTAATAATATATGCCCATAATAATATTTGGTTGCAATATTTTTAAAAATATTTTAAATAATTATCGTAGTACTATTATAATCTACGCATATTATAACATTTATGTCAATATTGCAACGATTAAACCAGAAGCGAATGTCATTCGGGTGCACGAAGTACATTTTCTGTAAAACGAAGATAATCCATGTTGTATGGTGCACATCCACCTAGTGTTTTAAGATACGTTCTGTTATAATCAACCAAAGCACACATTGTTTCCGCTAGGTAATAGTTTCATTTCTGGTTGTTGTTTGAATTTTAAAGGGCGCCTTGTATGTATTAGTGAGAATATATGTAGGAGCGCAAAGGGCGCGTTGTGGTTGTATGTAACCGCTATTGGATCAGTTGGTTGGTTTAGTTGGTTGCATATCTTGTATGTATTAGTGAGAATCTATGTAGAAGCGTTTAGAGTTGTATTAGTGCTGAGCGAGGCGCTTGTATGAGACATTGAAAAAACGGAGATACACGAGATTTTGACCCTTATTATGTATGGAAAAGTTAGAGTACGTAACATTCAAAATCCTTTGAACTTAAATGAAGAAATCAAATTGTATTATATATTTATATGAGTCGACAGTGATGAGGTATAAGAGCGTGCTACTTTTCGCGGGAATTTCAAAAATAGTTAATCTTATAAAACCGATACATTTTGTGTTATGTGTAACTCTCTATGCAAGCGGAAGTATAGCAATCAATGCGGAAGTACTTATTAAATTATTTATTTATAAAATCTCTGATTAAAACTTAATCCAGAGTTAATCTATGTGCCGCCTTATACTTTCGGCGCCCTGGTGGGCCGAACCATTTGAACCTATGGTAGGTCCGGCGCTGCTTGTACGAGGATTGATAATAATTAAAATTCATTTATTGGTCTACCGTAATTAGGTATGAATGAATCATGATTATTACAGAAGGAATAATTAGCAAAGTTTATATTTAAATATAAAAATAAGTTATTCAGAATAGCTGACATACCTCAACTATGTATCGAAGGTATTATATTATGTTATAATTTGGTTTTTATTTTTTAAACCTTTGGGTTAGTTGGAAGAGATCGCGATTTTACGATAAACTCGCCCTCTGTATATTGATTGTATCTAACTTGAATGTTTACCTTTTATAAAATTGTTTGTAATTAATGTACTTACAGTAAAGAATGAAAAAATAAATAAATATAAGACAGAGAGCAAGTAATGTTGAAGAGATGATTAGGTCTGAAAATTCCATTCTAATTTTTTGAGTGATGACTATATCCGGTATGAAGTTAGCTACATTGCCATTTTCAGTTGTTAGACTGTGACTAACTTCATAGCAGTACTATCACTCAAAAAATTTCCACGCAATTAAAACAATAGAGATAGCATAATATCTACCATCTAACTCGTTCTTTGTTGTTAGGTAACGGCCTTATAAAGTTGTGTTTTACGAATATTTGACTAATTTATTAGCTACAGGATAGTGGAAAAATGACAAAAAAGCTCATTAATTTTGTTCTTTTTCAGGTTTTAGTCTTATAAATATAACATACACTTAACTCATTATGTTCAAACAGGTACAAAAAAGTGAAAGAAGACCGCATATCTTATAGTTATTTATGCGATATTATAAACATTATAGGTAGATAATATTTGAATGTAAAATTCTTTCACAGATGACCCCGTTTTTAGTTGAGGCGTCAATAATAATTTAAACCAACTATACGTACTATCTTCATGGGTAATAATACCAATAACATTCCATTACATACAATAAATAATTATGTAGGTATGTGGTGAAACTTGCGCGTTACTAATGAATATACTCATTTACTATACTATACTATACTATACCCTCACGCCGTATCCCAAGTGGGGTAGGCAGAGAGAACGGAACGCCACACAGATCTATCTTTACAGACTTCCTTCGCTTCCTCCACATTCATACAGTTTCTCATACACGCACGTCGATTCCTCTTACTCAACACGCGGCCGTCCTTGAGAATTTGATCCACGTGATCAAGCCACGTGGTTCTCGGACGTCCGCGCTTCCTCACACCTTTTCTTTCAGACAAGTATATCCTCTTTGTCATTCTTACTATATTATAATATACTCATTTAATTAACAAAATAACAAGTACCGAATGTAAAGATTTTTTTTTTAAAGATATATCTGGGTTTTGTTTGTTATAAACCCAAATACAACCTTATACACGAAGAATATAATGATAAAAAAATATTCAGTGAAATCTACGGCAAAACAAAGGGCGTATACACTCTTTTCTGTAAGTTTATCAATCTCCTACGGTAGGTACTTAAAAGATTATGTGCAAGTCATTTTTTTTTAAAAGATATATCTGGGTTTTGTTATAAACCCAAATACAACCTTATACAACTTTCACAGCAAGCTAAAAGCTTGTGTCGTGAAAGGGGAATTGAATTAACATCTTTATTTTAGCAGTGATCAGGTGTGCTACCCATCCTGAATGTCTTATATTTTAGCAGTGATCAGGTGTGTTACCCATCCTGAATGTCTTATATTTTAGCAGTGATCAGGTGTGCTACCCATCCTGAATGTCTTATATTTTAGCAGTGATCAGGTGTGTTACCCATCCTGAATGTCTTATATTTTAGCAGTGATGAGGTGTGTTACCCATCCTGAATGTCTTATATTTTAGCAGTGATCAGGTGTGTTACCCATCCTGAATGTCTTATATTTTAGCAGTGATCAGGTGTGTTACCCATCCTGAATGTCTTATATTTTAGCAGTGATCAGGTGTGTTACCCATCCTGAATGTCTTATATTTTAGCAGTGATCAGGTGTGGTACCCATCCTGAATGTCTTATATTTTAGCAGTGATCAGGTGTGTTACCCATCCTGAATGTCTTATATTTTAGCAGTGATCAGGTGTGTTACCCATCCTGAATGTCTTATATTTAATCGGTACGGTAACGACAAACTATATTCTTATTATAATGACATCATCCACAGCAAATTTCGTTTCAATAAAACATACATTTGCATGTAACAAACATGCAATTATTGGTTTACTAGCTAGTGGCTACTTCTACTCATTGTTTATTGTAAATCATTCCCCATAGGTCCCCTCACGGGACACTTGGGTTCATCATAATTATACAAGATACATAAAAGAATACAATATGAAAGAATACAAAGCAGTGTGGCATCAGAAGGATGTAAAGAGTCCTCTCAGTAAGTAGGTACCACGTCTAAAGTTTAGGTAATATTTTATTTTTAGGTACTTGTGAGAAATACCTAGTTGATATTATGCGTGTTGGTTGGTATTGATAGATATTCTAGCATGAGCATTATTAGTAAATATACCTACTTACGGAATTATTATACAAAAACATTTTTTTTATTATTATTACCTATCACATTATCATAATAGAAACAAGTAAGAATATTACAAAGAGTATAATTATTAACAATAATAATAAGCGGGTATTCATTACATTCACATCAAATGTAATTTATCAAGTAAGTTGTTGTTTTATTTATTATAACAAAGTCGCTTCTATTAATTATTCATCTGTTGTCTAGAAAATTTAAATATAGAATAGGTATCTACTACACACAACATGGTCGATCCTGTTGCAACCAATAGAAACAAAAATGCAATATTGTTGTTGTCTCTTTTTAATTCGTCTTGGCGCCAGGCGTTTGTCTCACTCTGCCACGTGAGAGCTAAATTATTATCTTACAACTTTACACTATGGATAATATTTCTAGACATTTTGGTAAAAATTTAATTTACACAATTTATTTACGTGAAATGTCATTTCGCAACGTTTCCCTTGAAAACTGAATATCATATTTAAACTTTGTTACCTAAAAACAAAAAATAATTAATCCTCATTAGTTTGTGTATTTAAATCATAGACTGGTGAATTTGATAAATCTATACTTACATATTTTAAATTTTAACGAAACTTTTATGCATCCATTTGTATCATCACGGAATATCTCACAAGTTGGCTATTCAGCAGGTTTAACTGCTAACTACCCAAATTGTCATTATGAAATTGCCGATTATTCTTAAAAATATGGGATTACTACATTTTTCGTGTTTCTTTAGTTTAATTATTTTTATATGACGAATACAATAAACATACATCAGAAGAATTTACAAAAAAAAAATGCTTATGAATAAAAAATACCAAAATTGTGTTAACTAGTGTAGGTTGCAACATGTTGCATATTATAAGTACCCAAAGGTAAGAATAGACCGTTTAATGTTATATCTCTTTTGTGCACAATGTTATTCAAGTCAAGTGTGAATGAGACAGGTTGCGTCCTCGGCATAATGAGCATATAATAGCCCATTGTACGGCTGGTGTGTTGAATAGAGTCAAGGTATAATCGGCTTTATGAACAATGTATATAAAAGCCATTATCCGTTATCCATTGTCATCATGTCTTGTCGCCGGCGCCCGAATGCCTTTGTGTATACAAATATTTGAAAGAGCAAATACTTAACCTATTATACACCATAGTAACTGCATTTTAATTTATTATTTATTATTTAATTTTTTATTTTTATTTCATAAAATCAGTTTTACAATATTAACTAAGGTTTCATCGGATAAATCTCCGACAAAGAATGGGTCGTTCACTCTCTTCTGTAAGCTTTGGAATGTCCTGTAAAAAGAAGGTATTCGAAAAATATCCAATATAAGATAATTATTTAACATCTTCAATTCAAGGATGAGGAATGCCACATATCCTGAATTCGCAAATCTTTATTGGCACAAACAGTACAGCTTGTATGCTTATTATATGCAGTAAATCTTCTGATTATCCCATATGTTGTATATGAAAAATATATACCAGATTTTAAAAAAATGCGTACCTTTCTGTTATTACGTTAGTCCGCTGGCTACCCCCATTTAAAGGATAGGTTAAATATCCTGGTATAGGTATATATAAACAGAAAAAGTATTAATCCCACAATCTTAATTCTAAAATGTTATTCTAAAATTAAAAAGGTAAATAAATATTTAAAAAAATAGTCTGAATGGTCGTAGAGAAGCTTCTGGGTAAACACCAGAAGCTTTTCTGTGCGTTCGTGGATTTGGAGAAAGCATATGATCGTGTGGATCGGGAGAGATTGTGGCGCGTGTTGTCGGAGTATGGGGTGAACAGCCAGTTGATCCACGCAATTTCTTCGCTATACGTTGGGAGCTCCGCCTGCGTGAGGGTAAATAACGCCTTCTCCGAGTGGTTTGTCCTCACCAAAGGAGTGAAGCAAGGTTGTGTCATGTCTCCATGGCTGTTCAACCTTTTTTTCGACTACTGTATGCGTCCTTTGAAAGAGATGGATGTTGGCATTGAACTGAATGGAAACCGTGTGAATGCGTTGATGTATGCAGATGATTTGGTATTAATGGCTGAGAGTGAAAGTGATTTACAAAAGATTGTGTCAGTTGTATATGAAAGTTGCAGTATGAATGGGATGAAAATGAATGTGACAAAGACGAAAGTGATGGTATTTGAAAGAGAGAGTGAAAGAACAATGTGTGAAATAAAGGTTGGAAATGAATGTTTGGAGCAAGTGGACGAATATGTTTATTTAGGAAGTATGTTTGTAAGGGATGGTAGGTACGAAAGGGACATTGAAAAAAGAAAGGTGGCTGGTGCGAGAGTGAACGGTGCACTCCGAGCTATTGTTAGCAATAGCAATGTCTCGAACATGGCTAAAATGCTGGTGCACAACGCCATCCTCGTACCGACACTGATGTATGCAAGCGAGACTTGGACATGGCTGAAGAAGGACGAGAGTGGAATAAATGCAGTGGAGATGCGATCACTGAGAAGAATGGTAGGTAAAACATTGCGTGATAGAGTAAGAAATGAGGATATTAGAAGAATGAGTGGATGCAAGAGGAGTGTTGTTGATAGAATGCGTGTAAATAAATTGAGATGGTTTGGTCATGTGGAACGAATGGATGGTGTAAGATTGACGAAGAGGGTGTATTTATCTGAAAGAGAGGGTGTGAGGAAGCGCGGGCGTCCGAGAACCACGTGGCTTAACCACGTGGATCAAATTCTCAAGGACGGTCGCGTGTTAAGTAAGAGGAATCGGCGTGCATGTATGAGAAACTGGATGAATGTAGAGGAAGCGAAAGAAGTATGTAAGGATAGAGCGACATGGCGTTCCGTTCTCTCTGCCTACCCCACCTGGGACACGGCGTGAGGGTATAGTATAGTATAGTATAGTAAAATAGTCTGCAGTGGGTTAAGACGCTGTTGATGCGATAGGATCATCTAAATACCGTTAGTGTAAAAGAGACGGGATAATACAAAAGAGTGCGAATGAAACAAGGTTATACCGTTAAATTGGCAGTGGCGTATAAAAACATGCGAGGGTAAACGAGACGGTACGATATTGTGTGTGTATGAGAGGAATGGAGCAGGTAAAAGTAACAAGTATTACAGTATAGGTAGTTGGTATGTATAATAGTGAATTCTTTGCCGGTCTAACAACAGGTGGATTGCTATAGTGTTCTTGTGGAGGACCGCTATGCGCCGCGAGAGGCCATTTGTTATTGTTACTAGCTATTATGCCCATCTATCTGCTAAATAATTAACATTGATGTCTTAGTAGCTTCTAAAACAATTTTTTTTTCATTCTTTACTGTTGGTACATCAGTTACCCTTGGAGCCTTCGGTAAAAATAGGTCTCAGTCTTTTCCGTTACTTTCAAGTGTCCTGTAAGAGGCAGGTACTTATTACAAAGAAAAAAAAATAGGAAATTTATAATGGGTGACGAATTATTCTCTCGTCGGTAGCCTGGAGGTAGAGTCTCAGCCTCGTGAACAAGGGGTCCGTGGTTCGATGCCAGGTGCCGGCAAACTCCCCTTTCACGACACAAGCGCTTTTAGCTTACTGTGAAAGGTGTATAAGGTTGTAATTGGGTTTCTAACAAAACCCAGATTATATCTTTGGTTTGAAAAATTTGGTTTGATTCGTAATAAACATGCTATCTACGTCACTCTTTAAATTCTACAAACAAATAATTATAAAAATACACGGTTTCCTTTATTATAATTATGTTAAATATTTTATTTATGCTAAAAATAATGTTTCAAATTTCAATTCCACAAATAAATATTTCGAATTGTTTAGCTATTGAACGGAACAAAGACATCGTATGTCTTTAACAGTGCAATTATTAGGTATATGGTATACCTATATTTCACTTTCTGTTGTGTTTTTAAAGCATAATAATTATAAATATAGCAAAATTACCAAAATGCCTATTTCTCGAATATAAGACGTTTCTACTTGCGGAGTTATGGAGCTGGAAAGCCGAGTTATAATTTCTACTTTCATTAATACCTATATAATAACACAATTTTACTAGAAAAAATAACGCCAATTTCTTGAAAATAACACCAATTTTCTAAAAAAATAACCTCTTTTCTAAAATATATAACCGCTTTTCCAAAACAAATACTACTACTACTACTAATACCATCACGGCAAAGGCAAAACAAATAGCACGGAAAAATTCAGGTTTCTACCTATGACGTAATTTACATATTAAAATTTCAATATTACTGTGGATGTGATGTTCAAGAAATTATGTATTGTACAGCGTCCTTGAGGTGCTTTGGCACGTAAACTACACTTTAATGTTGTCCAATAATAAATAAGTAGATCCCTGCCTCTTACAGTACACTCGAAAACTTAAAAAGTAAATTATGGGGAAACTATTCATTGTTGGGGTTGTAAGGGAGCAATCGTATGATCAAATGAATCTCATGATCAATAAAATATTGATCTATATTACAGTATATATTTTTTTCATAAACATTGCATGGAAATTACACGTATTTATTAGCTGAAATTATATCGAAATTTACTAGGAGTGGTGAAGGGGAAGTTTGAGAGTGGGGAGTATCTGATTTTTTTTTATCGCTTTTATTACCGGTATTTTTGTTTTATTGGATTTACTTGTTGTTGTTATAATTTCTTAAATTTGTCAACATGTAAAAGCGAAAATTGTAAATGTACTTAAATAAATAAATATTTTTGTTATTATTTGACTGGCGTCTTTTTAAAGTAGCACTTAAGTACTTAAACATTTGTGTTTCTTTTATATAATAAAAATATTTTTGTTCTTTGTTTTGTTTTATACCTAATAAAAATATTCATAAAATATTATATAAAAAAAAATATTATAAAAATATTTTTATAGACACGATAAGAGCGTTATAAACATGTATGATTTCTAAAAATATTTATGCTTATTACTACTTGAAACTATACGCGAGCAGTCCCAACCTGTGCGTAATGGCATTGTATACTTTCAAAATACGCATCTGAGCAAAGATCAAATATTACTTACTCTATGCATCTGAGCCTTAATGTTTTTTGTACAGCTTTAAAAGTACAAACATACAACGAACATTGTAATATATTTTTGATATGATTGTTATTTTATTACTTAGTGGGTATGTTGATGAAACTCTTTGATGTTTTTTTAATAGTTTTTATTGCATATTTTGATCAAATCTCTTTTATGCCATTATTGGTTGGTCTGACGGCCAATGGATATAATATTAGATATTATGTTAGAGGTTGTTATTATTATTAATATATTTTTTATTGACGTTGTTATTAAACATACTTAATTGAGATTGTAATGCGGAAGAATTTTGAGTGTCTAGCAAAAATCTGCGTCATAGAAATATTATTATCATTATTAGCAGATTTGCAGATACCTACTGGTTACTCCACTTGTAAAGCTAAATTAACATTAACATTACATACATAGACATTTCACACAGATCGAGCTAGTCCCAAACTAGCTTGTATTATGGGTACTAACGCGACGATACACACATATACAATGCACTATAAACACATATACATGTAACACCCAGACCCAGGACAATCTGAAAAAGGTCATTCCTCAATCTGCCCTGGCCGGGAATCGAACCCGGGACCTCGTGACTCAAAGGCAAGAGCGTTACCTCCGCGCCACACCGGCCGACTTACCGAAATACTTAGTTATGTAGATATGTAGTTGTGTGCTTCTAGTAGGGGAGACCGGGGATAGTTGACTATAGGGGTAGGTTGACTTGGTGCCAAAAACTCGAGCTACTCGAAGGTAGGTATTGCGTAATCCAAAAATGTACAAAAAACCCTTCTCACTTACGGTATGGGGTCAGATCACCAACCCCGGTTATGGGGTAGGTTGACTTAATTTAACTTAAATTTTTAAATAGGTATATATAGACAATCTCTTCTGTACAATTTACATATACATAATAATAATAATAATAATAAAGATAATTTGTATTTGGCGCCGTTTAATGATCCGTGACCATTCAAGGGCGCCATGGCTTTTCTTGAAAGCAGTGTTTTCAGCTTACTCCTGAACGTTGCAGTGGGTTGGTTCTGTCTACATACCTATAGGTATATTAGGTAGGTAGGTATATGATATATTTATAGAAAACATTACACATATTATTCATATGTGTACAAAAATAGCGGTAAATATACCTACATATTATTGGTATACATGCATCGACAATATAATGAACATTCATATACATAGGTGCCAGTGGTGGAACATCTATTATATCTATCACGCAGTGTCCCATGTGGGGTAGGCAGATACAATGGAACGTCATAGGTTTAGATATATAACTATCCTTTTACACTTTTTTTGCTACTTTTAAATTCATACAATATCTCATATTATATTAATATATCTTATTTTTATTTAATTTCGTAGCTAAAATACACAAAGCTATTGATACTTTTTCGCAAAGTCGTCCATAATCGAAAGACTTCATAACGTTAATATGTGTTTTGATTAAGGCTGCTTAACAAATTAATACTATACTATACCCTCACGTCTTATCCCAGGAGGGGTAGGCAGAGAGAACGGAACGCTATATAGATCTATCCTTGCATACTTCTTACGCATCCTCTTCATTCATCCAGTTTCTCATACATGCACGCCGATTTCTCTTACTCAACACGCGGCCGTCCTTCAGAATTTGGTCCACGTGATCCAGCTACGTGGTTCTTGGACGTCCGCGCTTCCTCACACCCCTTCTTTCAGATAAATACATCCTCTTCGTCATCCTTTCATCTGGCATTCGCTCAACATGTCCAAACCTTTGTTTGTCTTTGACGAAATTAATAAATGTATCAAAAAAAAATCCATTGTATGTATGCGACATTTTATTGAGTGTATGGAAACCATGTCACTGAATTAGGTAGGTACCCAATTTTTATAATTGTATAACAATTTGAATGTGATATACATATTATTATACTTTATGCTATACATGGGTATGTATGTATGTACATATATGCAAGGTGAAACTACAGAGATTCGAATCTGATGAACAGGTATTTAACTACCACATTTATATAAGTATATACATATATATAAGTCATAGACAAGCCGCAATACCAAATCACATAATAGGTATAATTAGTATATTATTTTGTATAGAATGTGAATGTACTATGTAACTATTCATTTAAATATAATATCCAACTTTTACTTCTGTTTGAGAATGTGCATTCGTCCTCGGCAAATTAATAAATCCACTCTTTTATATATAAGTTTTCCAATATTCTGCTGTAAAAGGTATCTCTGTACTGTAATGCAGAACTATAATAGATGTGGGTATATCAAATATCGAAATAAAATAAAACAAATGTTCTATTATACTATTTCATTTATTTGACGAGAGAGATGTCTTTCGTCTTGTTAGGACATTGTCAATCCTAACAAAACGAAAGATTGACAAGGTCCTAACAAGTCGAAAGACGTCTCTCTCGTCAAATAAATCAAACAATAGTAGAATAAAACAATTAATAATAATAATAATAAAAAATACGTAAATATACAGAACTAGCAGGAGAAATAAAAAATATTTGGCATTCTAGATCCGTTTATAAATAATACCTTTAGTCATGTCAGCTACAGGGGTAACTCCGAAATCTTTAATAAATAATTTACAAAAATTAGATTTACCGGTTAATTTGTATATTAAAATTCAAAAATCTATTATAATAAACACTTGTAATATTGTAAAAAAGTTTTTGAACACAGATATTTCAGGCACAATGCTGGTATTTAGATCCCGCGTTTTGAGCCTAATCCTTTGATATCCTGTATATCTGGATAGGTGAATTTTTCCCGGCATTAGTCTGTTAAGTTTTTGTGTGACCATGACTGATCATATGGAGACTTATCTGGTTGTATAATGCTGAGAAGTGTGGATGGCAATTCTGCCGCCGCGTAAAAAAAATAATAGTTTATTAAACACAAAATATCATTTACAATAATTGAACAATAAAATAATACATTTTTTTTCCTAATACAATTACTCCCCAAAATTGAGCGTAGCTCGTGCTTTGTTTTATTTATTTCGCTATAAAATTCTACTACCTAAACACCGACACAGTGAATAAATATATCAAATATGTTTATCAAGGAATAATTAATTGTATGATAATAATAATTTTCTTTATAGTAAAACATAATCAATTCCCTCAAATTTTAGCAGAGCTCGTGCTTTGAGGGATAATTTCATTACAGTATTACATACACCTATATTTGTTCATTATAATATGGCCCCAGAATATATCATGGAACTCTGCGGTAGACAGGCGTTAAGTCATAGACAGACAACACTGAGGTCTTGTCAAGATATTACAACTAAATTGGAGGTGACCAGTACTGTATCGAAACCAGTGTACGTGGAGCGTGCTTTTGCAATATCTGCACCTGTAGTCTGGAACAGGCTTCCACAAATGATCAGAGAAACGCAGGACATATCTCGTTTCAAGAACCAACTGAAGACTTTTCTATTCAAGAAATCTCACGGAATAATCCAGACACAACCTTAGTTAGCAAAGAGCGCCCTTGAGGTGGATTTTTTTCACAAAACGGCGCTTTACAAATCATCCAAATAATAATAAATAATATAAGGATTTAAAATGAACACAATAACATAGTAAAATAAAATTATATAAATCAAAGTAAGATGAAACAAGTCTCCCACTCTTTTCCGTAAGTTTTCGAGTGTCCTGTGAAAGGCAGGTGTTCGAAAAAACATTTTATTACATCTTAAATTCAGCTATGTGGTTTGCCACCCATCCTGAATGTCTGGTCTGCTGGCTACCCCACTTGTGGGATGTGCCGTGATGGTATAGTGGAAGCAGTTGTATAAATAATTTTTTTTTTTTTCGTTTTTTTTGTTTTTTTTTTTTGTTTCTTTCAAATTCAGTAAGGAAGAAATTTCGTGTTTGGCAGTGGTGGGTATGATTGGTAAGCATTTATTATTATTGTCTTGAATACTCTACTACTTAGATAATAAGCTGTAAAGTGTTGTCTTTAGTGTTAAGAATTTTAGTACGTAGCAATACGTAACTGTAAGAACATAGTTTGTAAGAATATTGTAGTAGTGAGTAGTGCCTTGTAGTGAGTATCTCCTCCAAGGGACATTAAGGGTTGTAGTTTAGGGGAGGATTTTGTCGGGGGGAGCCCATAAGGCAAATCCTGAGCCCTCCCTTTGAATTTTTCTTTTGTTTCGTTGAGTCTGGATGATATAGGAGCTCAGCTCTTAAAACATCCAGGGGAAAGTGGTGGGAAAACCCTTAATGTAGAAATAAAATGCAATAAAATAGTCTAAATTGAAAATTTACTAAAACATAGGTGCGAGGATTTATATTAGCTTAACTTAACACAATATTTTTAATTTAATTTCTTATATTATAGTGATTTTTAAACTTGTGAATACATAATTAGTAAACAGCATGCCTATAGTATAGAATAGGTAGGCACACACATTCAACATAAAAAAAGTATAAATATTAATAAATAAATAAATAAAAAAACTCAATAGACAGATAACATTGATTTACAAATAATAATACGGCAAAATGTTATAATAATAATGTAATTGTTTTATCCTTGAAGGAAACCGCGAGATGTTGATAAAAAAAATATATAAATATTTTATTATTGTTCATACTAAAAACCTGCCGGTACGAGCTCAAATAACAACTCACGCTATTCTGTGTTGCCGCAACAACAACAAAAAAGAACTACGATATAAAAAGTTAAAAATAAAACAGGTACCTACCAACTACTTATTTAGTTATGTACTTACTTTTTATAATGTTGATTAATCAAGTAGGTGCCTACTTAGTTGCTTACTAATAAAATTAGAATGTTGCTATTTTTTGCTATTTATTATTATAACACGGCATATCCCACAAGTGGGGTAGCCAGCAGACCAGCCGCATGCAAAATAAACATGCAAACCTGTCCTATCTGCACTAAGAAAAAATTGAGGCATACAGGATGGGTGGCAAACCGCATCACTGAATTTAAGATGTAGGATGTATTCATTTTTATTTTTACTAATAAAATTAAAATGTTGCTATTTTTATTTATTATTACATCACGCCATATCCCACAAGTGGGGTAACCAGCAGACGAGCAGCATGAAATAAACAGGTAAGCTGTCCTCTACGTGCAAACCAAATAGTAAAATATTTAGGATGGGTGGCAAACCTCATCCCTTGGTCTAGAGACAATGCTATCTATCTCACTTGTAAGAAAATGTCGTGATTTATAAAGTGTAGAGAGGATGTTTTGAATATTTTAATAATAAAAATAATGATATGACCTCTTCTTTATGTAGCTGTCACACAGTAGCAAAGATCATTAGTCTTGTCAAACTTGAGCCAAAGAACACGTTCTAAAAGGGTTCTTAATTTGATTTGAATCGCATTATAAAAAAGACCAAAATATTCCATTAATTTTGTTACTGCTGAGGATACGGTCATGCTATACCTACCTACATGTGTCATTATACTGACAGCGATATGGTTATAAAACATTTTTTTTATATTTTAATCTGTGTGAAATTAGTAACGTTTTAACCGTGAAATATATAAGGTTATAGTTTAAGGACATCCATTTTTAAACTTAATATTTATAGTGAGATGAATACAAAAAAGGTATGTCGTTAATTTTTAATAAAATTACATTCACCCCATCACTGTGGATTGGTTTCCAACAAAATCTTTCTTCTCTCCAAAGACCCTCTCCAGCTCTTTCTACGATCCGCAGCTCATATCCTTGAATAGATTGTCGAAGTATTATTGGCGTGAGCTATTATTTGTCCCCTCAGCCGTCCCTTATATCGTTTCTTCTCGAAATATAAAAAAAATTGCGCAGTGTAGATTTTTTTCTCTCAGCCAATTACATCTTGGTCATTTCGTTCTCGTCCATTCTGTCCACTCAACAAAATAATACAAAATACCGCGATCCCGAAGCGGGCAACCGAAAATAACACTATCAAGTGTATGACAATATGTATTGTAGGTACCTACTAACTAAATAGGTACCCATAATGTAGTAGGTAGGTACTATATTGAATATATTTTCACATAAACAAATAGTAGTTGATGACGGTAGTAATAGTTGTGGTACAGTTCGGGGTCTAATTAATTGACCCAGTTGCAGCAATTAAGTGAATGGTGGGTACATCTAATTTAATGTCAGTATTTAGTATCATTATGTATGTACCTACCATTATGGGGGTACTAATAATAAAAGTAACTGTACTTATTGTCTCTTGGAATCCTCGGTGAAGAATAGGTTCCTAACTGTTTTTTGTTAGTCTTCGAGTGTGCTGTCTTGCAAAATATGGGTTAGGTATTGTGAAACATCACGTTGAAGACATTTGACATCTTCAGTTCAGCGATGAGATATGCCACCCATTCTGAATGTCTTAATTTTCATGATAATTAGCATGTTTATTACATGCAGTTAGTCCGCTTGCTACCCCATTAATGCCGTTATAATATGAATTTGTTAAAAAAAAAAATTGAACTTATTGTAATTGAGAATTGGTGAGGCAAATTATGTAAGTATCTATTAAAAACATCTCCAGAAATGATTATAAAAAGATTTATTATTTTATTTCCGTCAAGTTTATCTATGTATCTATACCATCACGCTAAACACATCCCGCAAGTGGGGTAGCCAGTAAATTAGCTGTATGTAATAAACATGCAGATTGTCCTCTCTTTGTCAATAAAAAATGAGAATTTAAGATGTTAAATGTTTTATTTGATAACTTGCAGCAAAAATTGAGAGTCTTATTTTAGCCAGGGACTCCACGGGAAAAAATAAATGGTGTTGACTGACTGATATGCACGCTAAAAATAATGAGAAAACAGTAGTCAGGTATATTAAAATAAATACTAGCTATAAAGCCCCCCGGTGACTTTTGTACATTTGACATATTGCGACCTGTCAAATCTCTGACGTCGGTCATATTGTCTCGACAGTGAAACATGATATTCACTTTATGTATGCAAATGTTAGTTTGGTAAATGGCAAAAAATACGTTTCTTTTTTTCATTTTAAAAACATGTTTACGGTGTTTAGAAACCACTTGGAAAAAATATTATTATCAATAACATTAAATATTATATTATTACTTTTGCTCCGTGGAATCCTCGGCAATGAATAGGGCACTCATTCTATTTGTAAGTTGTCAAGTGTCCTGGTAAAGGTCTAGGTGTTCTTAAAAACCTCACGAATAAGATTCGGCAGATCACTGCATGCAATCCATCCTAAATGTCTTACTTTTTATTGACACATAGAGGATAACATAAACCTGCATGATTATTAGTTACATACGGTTAGTTCAGGCTACCCGCGTGGACTAAAAAAATGTTTGCAAGTGCTGATAAATAGAAGGACTCCTGGGTTATACGAGTGTGTCGTGGCCCTTTCAATACACCGCCAAATAAGCTGAGTAAGTACCTAGATCAGAAGTGGGTTTTGAACCACGGATTTCCCGTTTTCAATAACATAGATTTGTTTTTATCACAATTAATTGTCTTAACAAATAATCGGATTATATAAATATGTATATAGATAACTATAATTAATTAATTAATTTATTTGCTAGACGATTCGAATGACTTTACATAATAACATTTATCAATGAAAATATTTGGAACGTAGTGCAGATAAAAAAAAATCTGTAAAATCACGTAGCTACTTAAATCTAGCTAACTGTATATACCTATTATTTATTAACACACGTAGGAGAGATAAGGAGAAATTAATTAATGAATTACAGTATACTTAATAGGAGTAGGCCTGTGTACAGACTGATGATTGATGATAAGTGATTGGCGCCTAATTTTATCTATTACCATCTTCAATTCAGTAGTTATGAGAAATGTTACCCATTTGGAATGTCGTGGAAAGGACGATTTTATTTATTTATTTTTCATAACTCTTGTTCTTCGTTTGTTTTGTGCGTCCTGTCTCCCTTGGTGGAGAGTAGCTTTGGTTGGAATATCCCCATTGGGAGGGAAATAGTTTTCCACACTACCCCGTTTCGGTGACCCCTAGGCTCACTGTCTTTATAACCGAAATGTTTCTGGACACTTATTCTCTGTTATCTGTACCAACTGTATATATACATATGTGTGTATGTATGTATGAATGTGTGTATGTATGTGTGTGTATGTGTATGTATGTATGTGTGTGTATGTGTGTATATGTGTGTATGTATGTATGTGTATGTATGTGTGTATACATGTGTATATTATTGTATTGTACTTAATTTTTGGGTATAATATTGGTTTAATTTATTATGGTTAATTATGGTCACACATGTATTGTGTGAAATCACTTTATTTTAATTTTTCCCAATATGGGCTATTTTTGTTTCTTTTTGTTTATTGTTCCAACGAGGCGACTTACGTTGATCTGTTCTTCGGGTCGCCCCTGAGGAAATGAAAGTTATGTGTGCAAATTCGGATAAATAGGAGTCTCCGACTCCTGAGATATCCGAGTGTGTAGAGGTTCTTTCAATGTAATTATTTATTTTTCAAAGAACAAACAGTCAATTACAAAAAAAAACAGCAACAATGTAATATTATACAGATTGTGGACCAAAATAGTTCACTTATAATTACCCCAAATATACAATCAGAGCATAGGCAAATACAATACCAATAATGACACACCAATAATTCAATCAACTAATGAATAAGTAATAAGGATTTGTCGTCATCTTTTCAATTGAGGTTAGTCTGCTGGCTACCGCAATAGGTTACGCAGTGATAGTATGAATATTATAAGTCAGTGGTTCCCAAAGTTGACTGGGCTCTGGCCCATCAAGGAATAATTTCCAATCTTGGGACCCGCCTTTTAGCTTTTTTTCTCCAAGCTCCAACAACATTTTTTTATTCATGTCTTATACGGTGGCGAATCGTCCATTAGGGCCCACCCAATATTCGCTGATAGTTTGGGAAATACTGTTATAAGGTATTAATTATCTGTTCGTGGAGTCTCCGTTAAAGAATACGTCTTTCACCCTTTTCTGTAAATTTGGGGGTGTCCTGTAAAAGGCAAGGGTACCTAAGTAAAATCTCACGTATAAGACAATTAACATCTACAATTCAGCGATGAGGCATCTTTAAATGTATTATTTTTGTATTGCCACGGAGAGGTGAAACTGCATTTTTATTACCAGGCTTGCAGTAAGTGCGCTGGCTACCTCACTTGTGGGATATGTCTTGATGGTATAATAGTAAAAGTTATTAGGTATTATTAGTAAAAACTGTAGGTATAGGAAATGAGTGATTGCAAATCTAACAATTCTATGTATCTAATAGTTCCGATACATAACCATATGTTATGTGTATTATTGTATAGCAATGGATTTTAAGTATAGAGTATTTACGACTAGACATTTCAGCGTGTAACATATGCATGTAACAGCTAATTACGAAAGTTAGTCTCTTTGACAAATTTTCTTTCAAATTAACACAGTTTTTTTTATTTATTTTTGGATAACATAATATACAAATAATTTTATATTGGCACGGAGAGGACAGCTTGCATGTTTTTTTTTATTATGCAGCTGGTCTGCTGGCTACTGCACTTGTGGGTAATGCCGTGAAAACGTGGTGTCCGCAAGTTTGCATTTTTGAAAACTTGTGTTTGAAGAAAAATAAGTACCTACCGAAAAATGTTGTGGATATAAAATCGTTAAGAAGATTGATCGGTAAAACGTTGCTTGATCGAGTGAGGAATGAGGATATTAGAAGAATTATAATTATTATCATTGAAAAGACGCCATATTCTACCGGGACTTACAGCTTTCGACCAATTCGATCCCAAAGAAAACAAAACATTTACAATAGTGTTTCCCACATTTTTTGCCAGAAAGACCAATTTTACAAATAGCCTATTACAACAATAATAATAATTATAATATTGTGCTTACATTGGTTACCAGTGAATGCACCGATGCGTAAAGGCAACCGTGCCGCGTCGGGCGCCAGGTGTAACCTCACCATCAGCCAGTCAACGACGTCGCATACACGTAGGTACCTAGTATATTATTATTAATATTATAATACATTGTACTGGCGCCTAAATTCCTCTTTATACACCGACATTCTGTAACAGTATGAATACTCAAAGTGCTGCGAACTAAACAACATGAGGTACGAGTATAAGTTAATTTGTGCATATTATAGATTACCTACTATGTAGCGATGTGAAAACAGTTATGATACATTGTATGCTAACCATTGACCTGATACAAAAGTAACGCAGTACATTTTTTTTCTTTCAAAAAACGTGTTCCAAAATAACTAACTACTACTACTATCCCATAAACGGGATGGTCAACAGACCAGCTTCATAAAATAAACATGCAAGCTGTCCTCTTCGTTCCAGCGAAAAATTAAGACATTCGGTGGCAAACCCTGTCGTTGAATCTATGATGTTTGAATCTAAGATGTAAAATGTCTTTATTTTCTTGAATTAAGAAAATCAATGAAATGAAAATGCTCAGATGGGCTGGTGGTGTAACAAGGATGAATAGGGTGAGAAATGTCCATATCCGTGGTAGTTTCAAAGTTGCTCCCATCAGTGAAAAAATAACCGAAAACCGATTAAGATGGTACGGGCACATCTTGAGACTACCACAGGATAACATGATCAAAAAGACAATGGACGTAGAAGTAGGACCCAGAAGACCAGGTAGACCAGTGACCACCTGGATGTCCACAATTGCCAGGGACATGAAGGAGGCAAAGTTGGGCTCGGAGGATGCAGGGGATCGGAAAACTTGGAAGATGAGGACTAGGAGAGCCGACCCCAAGTAAATGGGATAAAGGCGAGGGCGAAAAAGAAGAAGAAGAAAATCAGTTCTGTCCAATAAGATTAAGAGTTTTAATTTCTTCAATAAAGATTGTTTTCTTATTTTGAGAATTTTGTTTTTTCTATAACGATATCTTCGTAAATTGTGAAATAATTATTTGTATTGAGATTTTTTTTGTTCTTTCGCGAAGATGAAAATCTTTTTAAGTTACGAAATTATTCTTTTCGTTAGATACTCTTGACTGAAGATATTTCTCTAGGTGTAAATAAAAAATAACTGCTTTTTACTACTATATGTTTTTTTTTTGAGAGAGACATCTTTCGTCTTATGAAGACATTGTCAATCGCTTTCTTTTTGTGTACATATATACGAACAAACTAACGAATTTATTAAATTTATTTAAGTTTGCGAGTTGCAATAAGAAGTAATTTAAAAACTAGAACACTGCCTTCTTTATAGGTACACCTACTGCATTAAATATTATTATTATATTTTTATATACAACAATATTGCCCCAGATTGTACGCATCATTTGTTTTAAAGACTCAACAAATGAAGCCAGAGTAATAGGACGGAACAAATTATACTACTACTACTATACTAATACACCATCACGGTGTATCCCACAAGTGTGGTACCCGGCAGACCAGCTGCATGTAATAAACATACAAGCTGTCCTCTCTATGGCAACAAAAAAAATAAGACGTAATAAGAATGGGTGGCAAACGTCATCGCTGAATTTTAGATGTAAAATGTCTTTATTTTTTACAAGGCATTCGGAAAATTACGGTAAAGAGTGGGAGACCAATTCGGTTCGATTCCATCCGCTACCGACTTGTAAACTCCTCCTTCACGACACAAACATATTGCCTACTGCGAGAGTGTCTGGGGTGAAATTGGATTTCTTTAAAAAAATCTTTCCCAGGTGCTCCAATGCAAATTATATGTTTGTTAATTATTTTATAACAATAGCTCGTGAAGCAACCGGTAACAAAAAGGTCTTAGACCCTTTTTCTGGAGTTTCTAGTGTCTAGTAAAAAGCTGGTGATAAAATAGGGCATTTTACATCTGATAAATGCGAATGAATTAATTTGTGAATAATTATATTATATTTAGTAGGTACTTACTGTAAAAAATATTTTTGGGTAAATAAGTGATAATTATTAATTATTGATCCTGAATGTCTTGCTTGTTATTGGCACAGACAAGATAACCTGTATGGTTATTGCATGATATAATTTTACCCATCTTGTGAGATACATATATCGTGATTGTATAGATAGACAATTTACTTCGAAAACAAATATTCGATAACTTTAATAATAAATGCTTCGAGCCTTGCTGTATTCCGGGACCGTTAAAAATAAAATAATTCTATTTACAAATTACACATTTATGTATTACCAATGTTTTATGTGGGTGTGGTAATTTTACAATGCGTACGCGCAAGTCGAATGATGAATCACGATGATCCATAATGTGGAAATGAGGAAAATCTTCTTTATATTATACCGACATACCTTTCGTGTGAGTAAAAGAAATGAGAAAGAGTTTATACAAGAAACACGAAATACCTCATAATTATAAAGTGTGTGTTGTGTTATAGGATTGTATGATTAAATATAGTAAGAGAAATAACAAAGTAAAGCAACGAATGTTAAGGCATTGAGATAAAGTAAAGTTAAAAACTGACTCATGCTCAGTTAGGTAAATTTTATGACATATTATGTTCTTAAAATAATGTTAATAAAATAAATAAATTTTGAATGTTTTTTAAGTATTCTACAATGCACATCCGTTACTTGATTATTTGAATCGCGATCGATTTTCGGTAAACCTATACCATTGACGAGCGATATAATACTGATAGTAATAGTATTATATCGCTCGTCAATGGTATAGGTTTACCGAAAACGATCGCGATTTAAATAATCAAGTAACGGATGTGCATTGTAGAATACCTAGAAAACATTCAAAATGTCTCGTAACTGTTAAATAGTTAATCCTTCTAAAATAAATAAATTTATTAAGGGTTGCACCATAGAGTAACTACTTAGTGTTCTGTACCTGAGAGCCATTTATTTTTATGTACTAAAATGCCATTTTCAAATTCAATTTTTTAATCGATATTTTTTTAACATCTTACGAGTAGGTAAGTAATAAGCTGTATATGGTATTATACCATAGTGATGCGCACTTCAATTCTTATGACCATAAAAATTTCTGTACTTGTTAAGACTCAAGACTGTTGTGTTATTTCAGCTCTTTTTGTAAATTTGGCATTTTTGTCAACAATGTACTCGAGTCCTAATGGCTCTCAGGTACAGAGTTGATCTTTGGAATGCACCCTCTTTTACCCGTGGATGTTTCAGGAATGGTAGTTCCTATAACATCCACACACATACCTAAGTGAGTAAAAATGAACATTTTAACATTTCATTCCTTAGTAGGAGTAGTCTCCTAGTATTACTATTATCCTATCACGGCTAATCCCACAAGTGGGGTAGCCAGCAGACCAGCCGCTTGCATAATAAACAAGTAAGCAGTCTTCTTCGTGCTAACAAAAAAAATATGACATTCAGGACGGGTGGCAAACCTCAAAATTTAGGATGTAAAATGTCTATTTTCTCGAACACCTGCCTTTACAGGACACTTGAAAACTTTCTTACTTACATATCTCAATTTCAGCGATGATGTTACTATTTTCAAATCCACAAATAAATATTTGGAATTGTTTAACTATTGAACGGTACAAAGACAACGTATGTCTTTAACAGTGCGATTATTATATAGTATATTTCATTTTCTGTTGTGGTTTTCAAGTATAATATAAATATATTACACAATTACAAAAAAGACGATTTCTTCAATATAAGACATTGAACATTAGTTTAGTTTAGCATCGTCGTGTTAGTAGGTACCCATAATACAAGATTCGCATCTTAGTTTGGGACTAGCTCGGTATGTGTGAATTGTCTAAGCATGTTATGTTATGATTATAGTTCAGTTATAAAACTGGACAGTCGATATAATAATATATTAATCGTGATTTTTATTTTATATATTAACCAAGCAAAACATACAGTAATTTGACAATTACAAAGTAATACATTATGTACATCAATATTTGACCAGTGAAGTTTGCGGATATTACAAGTAAATCGGTGTTTACAAATGTGATGTTTTAATAATAATAATTAGTGTTTTACAGGACACTCGAAAACTTACAGAAACGAGTGTGAGACGTATTCTTTGCCAGGGAGGATAAAATAAATAAATATACGAGTATTTTGATTTATGTCATGATATTATTATTTTAAACATGCTACATTAATTTTTCCACTGAGTCACCACCACTGTTCTACGAGATGTCATGTTCAGTTGTTTTACGACGATTGTGTCACTGAATGGCGCCAATGAAAGCTGTTGAAATGTTGTCATCAGCGAACCAAACACATTATACTACCTATTTAATAATAATAATAATAATAATAATAATAGCGCAGCGATGATGTTCTAGAAATATAATTATACAATAACAGTACATAAATAAAATATAGACAGATATTAATTTTTATAATCCCGTATTATTTATTTTCCATTGTGTACAAGTTGTATTAGCGTTATTTACAAATGAAGATAATGTTCTTTGTTGAAAAATAAATACTTAAATAAAAATAAACAGACTAATAATTGGGAAGACGTGGTGATTAGCATTATAGAAAAATTTAATAAAAAGGCAGCAGCTAGAACAAGGGCCCAAAGGCCTTTTTTTCGGAGAATGCAGAAATGAATTGTTCCGAGTCTTGCCTTTGCCCATGCTAAATTTCATTGACATAATACTTCACTAAGCTAATCTTCTTTTTTTTGTTTGAAGGATAGATTTTATTTTGTAAGGATTTCAGTTTCAATGTTTGTTGCAAATGCTCTTACTCTGATGCTTATAACCATCGACATATTGTATAGACTAAAAATTCAAAGGGAAATTTTGTAATGCGACCAAATAAACTTGCCTTGCCAGGTTTGAAGGACATTGATTGTTGTTCTTTATTGTAGGGGTCCTTACATGACTTTGTCGGGTATATGGGATTTGCAATACCTACTTAAATATGAGTAGGAATTAGTATCTAAATGCTATAAAGTGAAACGGCATAACATTATTTTTGATTTTGGATCATATTTTGTGAGAAAATATTAGTACCGCGTTTCTAGTCAATGGTTATAATTAATTTGTATTTTGTACCTACCTGTATTTATTTTCTTAATATAAAATATTAACGTTTGATTATGTAGTTGTCATCAATATAAATAATTTAGAAGTAGATACAATTGAATATATAAATTTTAATTTAGAGAGACGTCTTTCGTCTTTCAAGCACATTGTCAATCTTGAAAGACGAAAAACGTCTCTCGATTAATTATGGAATTCTACTACCTAAACGCCGGCACAGGGAATAGAATTGAAAATAATTGTAAAAATCGTTTCTTAAAACTGTTTCGGCAACACCGTTAATTAACCTTGCGATTATAGATAATGCCGAGATTAAAATATGTTAAATGATGTGTAGTAATTAAAAACAAAGATGCGAAACAAAAAAACATTTAATGGTGTACCTATAAGTTGCAAAAAATACGACCGTTAAGGCAATATATTTCAATGAGCGTTTATTTATGGTTACCCTTCATAGCCTTAATTTGAAGATTGATATCTAATTTTACCGTCACGGCATATCCCAAAAGCGGGGTAGCCAGTGGGCACACTGCATGAAATAAACATGCAGGGCGTCTTCTCCGTACCAATAAAAATTAAGACATTCAGGATGGGTGGTATGGTATGGTATTAGGTACCTCCTTTTACCCACTTTTTTTCTGAAAGTTTTGGGTTAGTTGGAAGAGATCGCGGCTTTGCGATAAACTCGCCCTCTGTATATTGATTTTAGTATGATCTAACTTGAATGTGTGTGTGTTTTTTATGTAATTGTTGGTAATAAATGTACAACAGTAAAGAATGAATAAATAAATAAGTTTTCGAGTGACCTGTAAAAGGTAGGTGTTCGAAAAAATTAAGACATTTCACATCTTAAATTCATCGATGAGGTTTGCCACCCAACCTATAAGTCTTAATTTATTTGTTGGCTTAGAGAAGACAGATTGCATGTTAATTAAATGCGGCTGGTCTGATGGCTACCCCACTTGTGGAATATGCCGTAGTATTTTATAGTATAGTGTTGCATGTTTATCAAAAATATTGTTATGGAATAAAAAACATTTATATAACCATGAGCTGTCAAAATCTGATATATCACGACGATAGGTATATACCTATTTTAATAAATATACAATATATATATAAAAAAAAAACACTAACAAAAATTATGCTTCTCGGCTAAGAATAGGTTTCCCACTCTCTTCCGTAAATTTTTCAACGTCCTGCTGTAAGAGACTTGTATTTACATCACGTAAGATGACAACCATACCTACATCCTCATTTCAGCCTTAAGAAATTGCAATGATTCTGAATGCTATTTTTTTATTGGCACGGAATGGACAGCCTGTATGTTGTATGTTAATTAAACGCAGTTAGTCTGGCTATCCTACTTGAGGGAGATGGTGTTATGTTATGGTATAGATAAAGATAAAATATAACAGAATGATAAAAACACAAAAATATCTCTATTAATCCCAAGTGGGGTAGGCAGAGAGAATGGATCGCGAACTAGATCTGTCCTTACACACTTCTTTCGCCTCCTCCACAGTCAAACAATTTCTCACGCACGCACGTCGATTTCTCTTACTCAAAACACGGACACAGAAATATGCATTTTAAATTTATAATATTCTTATGACATATTCTTCAATTGTGGCAGCCAGCGAACTGGCTGCATGTAATGAATATAAAAGTAGTCGGTAGCCTGATGGTAAAGTCTCGGACTTTCAATTTGTAGATTCGGATTCGATTCTAACTGCTGCCGACTTACTCCACCTTCACAACACAAGTTAAACCCTTAAAAATAAGGTATTCAGGATGGGTGGCAAACCTCATCAATCAATTCTGGATAGAAGATGTTAAATGTCTTTTTAGCGAAAACCTGCTTTTTACAGGATGCTCAAAAATTTCCAAAAAAGTGGAAAACCTTATTGCCGTCGAAGATTCAATATCAATAATACAAAACATAGTCAATATAATAAATTTATACATTACCTGGTAAAATTATCGGGTACATCTTTGTAGAAGAAATTTTTATATATTTTCCACAACAAAAACTTGAAACAATATCCTGTAAAGTTGACGCACCCGTTCAACGGCAGCAACAAGACATTCACTAGTTATTATAAGAAAAAAAAAACTTTTTATAATAACACAATATCAATTATTTTAACACTATAATAATATATAAATCACTTTTATTATATCGTAAAAACACTTTGCAATAATAATAATAAAGGTAGAGAAACTTAAATAAGTTAGAGAAGTAATAGTCATATAAACTTTCAGCGGCGAGACGGGAAAAACTTCTATCAAAACAACTCTGAAAAAACTTTATTTAAAAACATTCGAAATAATAATATGTCAACGATATTCATTTGTTGTTTAGATGAAACTGTTGTAAATATAATATTGTTTTCACGCACTTTTTATTAAATATAAAATTATTTTTACATCGCGACAATCTGTCGCCATGAGTAAGCGTATGTTACGAATTTAAAAACACATCCACTCTACACCGCGTCTAATTACGAATTGAAAATGGAATAAAATCCTCCCTCACATTTGTGTACGTCCGCACGTGGCGCCGCCTGGCGGTCAACTGATGCGCTAATAATGAAAGCTCTATAGTGCGTTCCACTGATCTACGAAGTATGGAACATTCACTATTATTATAGTGTGTTCTTATGTTATCGCTTATTATTATGTTGTGTTTTGATGTTTCTTCAGTCTTGTTAATGGTATTCTTGATACAAGTTTTAAACCTCGAATCATTTTAGTCTGCGATTAAAAATATTTCCTGAACTCCGATTACTTTTACTTTGATCGCAATTTGAATCTAGGATGGTTTGATAAACCTAAATACACAATATAGGTACTTAAAATTTGTAAGTAATATATTTCTATTTCTAATCTAAAATAAGACATTTTACATCTTAAATTCAGCGATGAGGTTTGCCACCCATCCTGAATGTCTTGATTTTATATTTGCACGGAGAGAACAGCTTGCATGTTTATTATATGCAGCTGGTCTGCTGGCTACCCCACTTGTGGGATATGCTTTGATGGTATAGTAGTAGTAGTAGTGGTATATATTTCTATTTTTTTTTTTTTTATTTATTTATTTTATCGTGAAAGCGTCGAAGGCAGCAGGATTTGGATTCTAGAAATTCAGATATAATATGACAATCTTATACCTTAATCTTATACATACACATTCACAAAATTATAAAAATAATATAATTCCTTTTTTCGTCCCTCTCCTGGCAAAAAAAAGTTTTATTTTTCTTACTCTGTGATCTAGTTGCTAAGACAGTAATATTTGGGTTAGTTGGAAGAGATCGCGCCTTTGCGATAAACTCGCCCTCTGTATATTGATTGTATTTAATTTGAATGTATACCTTTTATGTAATTGTTTTTTATCAATGTACAGTAAAGAATGAATAAATAAATAAATAAATAAATATTCGCATAGTCAGTGGCGGTCCAATAGCTTTTGAGGAGTCATGGACGTATCAATTTGTGCGGGACCACTAAGCATTGCATAAAAAGAATAGTCAATGTGACCTTATTGGAGTCTGATCTATTAAAATATCGATAAAAAATAAAGTGACACTGGCGTATGTCCCAAATATTTATTTACGATATTTTGTTTCCAGTTTCAGATATTCAATGTCTTCAGGTTTTCCGTGAAGACCGCTACTGCGTGTGCATGGTCTTACCAGCATTTTTTAATCCCATTATTTTCTCTTTGAATACATAAATACTTGATTATTATAAAATTGGAATTAAATACATTTGTTCAATAAAGCTGCATTATTGTTCTGAAATTAATTTTTGAAGTAAAGAACGAGTAATAAGTCACTAAAATTACTTCCTTGCTCTTTGTTACGAATAATAGAATACCAAAGTAATTATAAAAAATAGAATGTGAATTCGTTCTAAATTTAAATTTTAGCTGATTGCTACTCAATTTGTTAAGAAATTGAATTTTGTTATATTATTATGTCACGTTAAAATTTTGATGCAGTATGGCGGTCTACTGAAATTTCAAAATAAGTATTATCCCCTATTCTATACTGATTCAAACTAAAATAAGAACGTTCCTAAATGTAATAATTAAGGTCATTTCAACTAAAATTTGTTATTTTGGAGTTTTATATGATATTTTAGAGTTTACAGAATACCTACACAAAAAATGAAATAGAATAGGGGGTAATATGTGCATCTAATAGGAATTACTAAAATTTTTGAGTTTTTTGTTTGCAGAATCAAAAGAATATCACTTTCAACGTGCTGTAAGTCGAAAGTCTAGATTTAAAAAAAAAAACAAGTTGACCTATGGAACTGGATAGCCGATATAATATTACCATTAATCCGGGATCAAATTTGATTCTCGTTTCTGTATAACAGACGTCTTTGAATTCGGGCCGATCTATTTGTTTTGTTTTCATAATGCATACATACATATTAAAAATATAATAATAATAATAATACTAATAACAAGATTGTTTCGGTGTATTCAAAGAGGAGCACTAAATACACAATACTACATATACATACTTACTAACAATTCGGTTGCACACAAATATACCTACATCATATTTTATGAATACACTAATACAGGCGTAAAAATACAGTACAACTTTACTTACAGTGTTCCGTACAATTCGCGGCAAGGAGAAGGTGCCTTTCATTATTTTCTTCCTTCCAGTGAACGATAAGAGCCCACAACACATAAGCCAATTTTACTCAATTATACCTACACGGCCTTCTCCCTCCGGAGGACAACAGAAGCGTAGGAAGACCCCAAAAAAGATGGGTTGACGATATTGTCCAGATGATGGGAAAACAGTGGTATCGTGTACCATTATGCAGGGAAAGAACCTAGTTTTATCATAATAATATTTAATATGTGTCCCTATTTCTGCCCCTAGATGGAAAATATGATATGTGTATAGGATTTTACACTGAGATCATACTTTGCCATCTTACGGCAGATTTATTGGAATTGATTCAGAATTTTATTTAGACCTTTTTAAGATCTATAGAATACATCTGATTCAACAGACACTTTATTCGCATAATGCAGAAGATTCAGGAAAAGCGTCTCGATGCTTACGAAACGACTTAAGCTGGTTCAAATGCTTTTTAACCATTGAAAATTTTTACAGCTAAACCCGTTTCGCAGGTATTCATATAACCGTACAATTTGTAATTATGCATGAAGTTGGAACAATGCTAAACTTTGTTTGTCAGTAAGCTTTCACTTATCCAGTTCCAGGTCATAATACACGGTTCTATATGAAAATTGCGTAAAATGAATAACCACACATATATAGTTTGACTGTTGATTTGATAATAGAATAATTCGGAATACTTTTCCATAGAAGTTGTACTTGGCGCTATGAAGACAGGTTGATTTGGTAATAATATATTATATATGGTAGACTATGTACCTATGTATATACTTTATAATGCATTCTAAAATCTATGGAATGCGGAGTGTGAAATTTTATTACACAGGTACCTACCTACCTACTTACCAACGCAAACATGTATAATAATAATAATAAGTCATTATAAATCTTTCAATTATTATAAAGCAAAAACTCCCATAGACAATCATGTTATGTGAATTTAATATTTTGTGATTGAAATATTTATCATAAATATATATAAGATAAAAAATTAAGGAGAATTAATAGGAGATCTAAATCATGAAATAATTTTAAAAAATATGTAACAAAAGTTGGTAGGTATATTCGTTATAACATCTACGCTCAGCAAAGACATCCACCAATATGCTGGACGAGAACTCCTACAGAGCAAACGAGTCCTGCTTCTATGACAGGGGTTTTGGTGTCGCAGGATCCGTCATCTGGAATCCGTCGTCGGTAGCCTGGAGGTAGAGTCTCGACCTCGTGAACAAGGGGTCCGTGGTTCGATACCAGGTGCCGGTAAACTCCCTTTTCACGACACAAGCCTTTAGTAGCTTATGTGAAAGGTGTACGTATAAGGTTGTATTTGGGTTTATAACAAACTTGGGTTTTTACCCAGATATATCTTTTTTTTTTTAAATATATATATTCAGGACTAAGAATGTAATTAGTCATTGTTCACATTTGGTATTAGTTACACACATTGTCAACATAATATCACACATTATTTTGGCTAGCTGGAAGATATTGCCTCCAGGCCGTTCATGATTTTTTTTATCAATAAAGTGTTATTATTATTATGAATAATTTATGGTAAATTTATCGATCTACATGTTAAGAGGAGGAATATTTTTTTAACATATTATTCTATTGTAGGTAAATTTTGTAAAAAATAAAAGAATAATCCCATGACATTACATTCCTAATACATACTATGTTATTGTCGTAGAAACGGTGTACTGTAACAGAGAGTAAAAGAGTTCTCCGTGTCATCATTGGTATAATTATGTAATCAGTTAAAAGCATTTTTACATTCTCTGTGTGTACTTTACAAAATTGAAAATAAATTAAATGTCTACTTCTAATCACTTTACAAACAGAATGCATTTTAACATCTTAGAGTTAGTTACTCAAAACAAACAAATTTGTTCCTTACTCAAATACATAATACTGTTTGTATTATTATTATTATTATTTGTTTATTTATTTATTAAATGCTGTGTTTATTTTACCTTCATTATCACTCCGTAGTTAAATATTTTAATTTAAAAATGCATTTACAGGGTGTAATAAAAAAGTTCCGTGGAGCAACCAGCAAACAATAATAATTGGTCTTCCACTCTTTTCCGTAAGTTTTCGGAGGTCTAGTAAATAGCAGGTGATCGAAAAAAATAAGATATCTTGCATCTTATATTCAGCGATGGGATTTGGCACCCATTCTGAATATTTTATTTTTTGTGGCACGGAGAGGACAGCTTGTATGTTTAGTACGAATTATTGGCCTCCCACAAAATTGGTTTTCGAGTGACTTTAAATGGCAGGAAAGAGATTATAAAGACATTTTACATCTAAAATTCAGCAAAGAGATTTGCCACCCATCCTGATTGTTTTAATTTTTTAAGGCACGGTGAAAACAGGTTGTATGTTTGTTACATGCAGCTGGTCTGTTGGCCACACCGCTTGTGGAATATGCCGTGATGGTATAGTAGTGGTAGATTGTTGAATTTTAATTAATTGATTCATTCAAAACATAACGGAACTTCCCACTAGTGGGGTAGTCAGCGGAAAAACTACTTGTAATAAACATGAAAGTTGTCCTCTCAGTGCCAATAAAAAATAAGACATTCAAGATGGGTGGCATACCTCATCGCAAAATTGTAAATTTTGATTTGGATACGTTAGATCTTACGAAAACCTGCATTTTACATACATAGTAGGTAGGTACACTGAAAAACTAACTGAAAAGCATTGAGGAGCATTCGCCCCCTCCCTAGGCGTTAATCATATTCAAATTTCAAATTCATCTACATATTTCCTCAAATTACTGGTGTATTCATTTCGTAAATGAAAGGTTCTGTTTTTTCCTTGATTATTTTTGCCTCGATTGATGCATGCATGCATTGCCACATCGAGAGCATTTTGTTTTTATTTCTTTGTGTTTTTTTAGTTTGGAACACAGTCGAAATAAATAAAACAAGCGTTTTATCCTACTAATGATTTAATCTGTGAGAGAGACGTCTTTCGTCTTATGAGGACATTGATTGACAATGATTAAATCATTAGTAGAATAAAACGCTTGTTTTATCCTACTAATGATTTAATCTGTGAGAGAGACGTCTTTCGTCTTATGAGGACATTGATTGAAAATGATTAAATCATTAGTAGAATAAAACGCTTGTTTTATCCTACTAATGATTTAATCTGTGAGAGAGACGTCTTTCGTCTTATGAGGACATTGATGGACAATGATTAAATCATTAGTAGAATAAAACGCTTGTTTTATCCTACTAATGATTTAATCTGTGAGAGAGACGTCTTTCGTCTTATGAGGACATTGATTGACAATGATTAAATCATTAGTAGAATAAAACGCTTGTTTTATCCTACTAATGATTTAATCTGTGAGAGAGACGTCTTTCGTCTTATGAGGACATTGATTGACAATGATTAAATCATTAGTAGAATAAAACGCTTGTTTTATCCTACTAATGATTTAATCTGTGAGAGAGACGTCTTTCGTCTTATGAGGACATTGATTGACAATGATTAAATCATTAGTAGAATAAAACGCTTGTTTTATTTATTTCGATATGGAATTCTACTACCTGAACACCGACACAGTGAATAAATTGGAACACAGTGTTCATAATAATGTAGTAAACTAATTACTGGCTTGAAAACTTTACAATATTAAGTTATATACTGCGTGATTTGTAATAGCTGATTATTTGCATTATATGTATAAATAAATTAAAATAAAATAGTGGGAGGCCTGTTCTTTGCCGGAGACTCGACGGGGTGATGATTTCAACATTTTTCTATAAATTCTATATATTATTTCTTTTAAATCAGCCTTTATGTAATACCAGCACATATTACCCATTATACTCTGTGCATTATCAGAAAGTTCTTTACATCAGCGTTCTTACATAGTTGACAACATACATAATAATATCTAGTTACTGAAAGGTAAATAAATACCTTGATTTTCATTGTTTACCCTCCCACCCATATCTAACAAAATATTTTTACATGTTTTTCATGTTCATATTATTATGTCTTGGCTGTAGTCTCCGTGATATGGTAGAGAAGATGGTAGTAGTGGTCCAATGATAGTTGGCCAAAATGGGTTGGTTGGGTTGGGTTAGTTGGAAGAGATCACGCCTTTGCGATAAACTCTTCCTCTCATAATATTTTATTTGAATGCATTTTTCTATAGAATTGTATGTATTATGGCCAATATACAGTAAAAAAAAAAAATTGCCATGCTTACTGTTTACGACGGCCTCGGTGATTTTCTTTTAAAAAAAATAATTTTCGTCATCAAACATGTTTTTATCGTTATTGTTTTGTTTTGATCTTAAGTGTGTAAGTTTACATAATTTTTTAAGATTGCTTTTTTTTTATAAACTTATATACATCTGTTGGTATGCTCAGATTTTGCTCTCTCCGGGACCTCCTTGTCTATCAGGCTCTTCCTGTTGCGAATGCAGGATCTCCGCGAAAAGATGTATAAGGTTGTATTTGGGTTTATAACAAAAACCCAATTTAGTATTTGGGTTTATAACAAAAACATATTTTTTTTCGAAAAAAGTGTTAAAATTGAGACAAAGTAAAGTTAAAAACTGAGTCAGTCTGCCTTGGTACGGGGTTTTGCTCAGTTAGGTTATTTTATGACAAATTATGTTTTTAAAATACTGTTCATTAAAAAATAAAAAAAAAACAGTTCTCGAGTGTCCTGTAAAAAAATTTGCCACCCATCTGAATGTCTTAATTTTTTGTTGGTACAGAGAAGACGGATTGCATGTTTATTTCATGCAGCTGGTCTGCTGGCTACCCCACTTGTGGGATATGCCCTGATGGTGTAGTAGTAGGTAGTACATAAATAAAAAAAAATCTTGTAGTAAGATGTAATTTAGCTAGTATTGAATGTACTTTTTTATAATTTTAAAGATTTGTCTATATTATATGGATGTAGTTATAAATATATTTTTGTAGCAAGAGAGCCATTTTTACATTGTATCATTATAATTTGGGGTAGCCATGTTGTATACGTAGCGATATGTCGGATTCATATTGAAACATGAGAAGGCATTATTTTATAGTGTGTTTGTACAAGGAAATCAAATCATAATACCTAAACAAACAATGATTAAGAATGTGTTGTCAGAAATATTTTTGATGTAACGCCACTTGAAGTAAGTATCTAATATCCGTGTAGTCCCGAGTCAAAAGATAAGAAAGCTACTAGGTCTGTTTATCCATTTTTTTTAAACAATACTTACATGATCAAAAAAACCATGAGCGATTGGAGAACTTATTCTTCTTCTCATCCCACTCCCGTCCACTCCAGGACGAAGGCCTCCTCCATTTCATTTCACATCATTCGATTCTGCGCATCTGCATCCAATTGATCCCAGCGAATCGAATGATATCATCCCTCTACTTCATTGGGGATATTCCTATGCTCCTGGTTACTACTCATTGTCTATTTGGGCTTCTAGATATGTGTCCCGACCATCTCCATTTGAGAGTTTATTGTCTGGAGGCAGTATCTTCCAGCTAACCAAAGTAATGTGTGATATTAAAAAGAAATATAGTATCTATCTATCTACATATCTATACCCTCACGTCATGTCCAGGTGAGGTAGGCAAAGAGAACGGAACGCCATTTTGATCTATTCTTAAATATTTTTTTGCTTCTACATTCATCCAGTTTCTCATACACACACGATTCTCCTGTTCAACACGCGCCCGTCGTTGAGAATTTGATCCTCGTGGTCAAGCTACTTAGTTCTTGAAGGTTCACGCTTTCTCACACTCTTTCTTTCAAATTAGTACACCCTTTTCATCATCCGATGTTCAAACTATGGATGTTGCGGATGTCGAATTTTACACATCCGCGGATGTGAATGCGGATGCGGATTTTTGTAAGCTCACATCCGCGGATGCGAATGCGGATGCGGATGTTTAAGATGTTAAAGATAAAAAAGTATATGAATTAAGAATTAAAATAATTATATAGTAATTATTTACATTTTAACTAATTACAATTAGTAAATGAAATTTAAAATAAGAGCATTATACGTAAGAAAAAGTAATATTGCCGCAACTTTTCTTACATCCGCATCCGCATGATCATCCGCATTGATTATTGTGGATGCGGATGCAGATGTCTAAATACATGCGGAAGCTCCGTATTTACGGATGCGGGTGCGAATATTCGCGACATACCATCGAAACTATATTTTAATTATTAATTTTCCTCTCTATCTCTCTCTCCCCCCTATCACGGCATATCCTACACGTAGAGTATTCAGCAGCTCAGCTGCATGTAATAAACGTACAAACTGTCATCTTCATGACAACAAAATAATTAATTTATTCAGGATGGGTGGCAAACGTCATCGCTGAATTTAAGATGTAAAATTCCCATTGAACAAATAACTTCTAAAATTTTCACTACACAAATTCAAACTAAAATGAATCAGAATGATAATCTTCCCATAGTTTTGTTTAATACATTACCTGGGGGTATGTCTGCATTCTGCAGTTCGTAGACTGCTCTACTTCTAACTAACCGGGTATTTATAATATATTTTACAGGTATACACATGTAAGTTGGTCAGGTTTATACCTGCTCATCCCTGCAAATCCTTCTTCCTATTAGTCGTCCCCCTTGCTTTTATAATATTATTATTAAATAAATACTGTGTGTTGAATGAGAAGCATGAGAAGACAGACGGGCCTCGATGTAAACGGTCTATATCAATCTTCTAATATTCGGTTTATATATTTTTTACCTACGCGCATTAATCATGTCAGCTTGATCAGCTATACTCTCCGTTGCCAGTTTTCTAAGTAACAGTCTTGTGTTTAAAATTCTTTGCTACTTGCTGAAGGAACGGTTTTGGTGTTTTTGGGAAAGAGGATTTTCCGGCGCATTCTCGTTGCTGCGAGTTTTGGCTGTGCGACCATGAATTCATCTGAGTTTCATGTTTTTTTTTAAATCCTACCTTCTGCATTGTTTTAATCTTTGTGATTGTGTTCGAAGCTGTTGACAATCTATCGTTGATGTTAGTTGATAAATATGCTCAACAAATGTCGGAAATAATGGTTCGAAACAAGAATTGGTGGGATTGGTGAATATGCCATAGGTAAAGTGTACTTAAACCAGCCTAAGCTGGTTCGTAAGCTTCAAAATACCTTTCCTGTGTCCTACTCTTTAGTAACCTCTTTGATTTGACACAATCTTTTCGTTGTGCAGATGAGGTGTCTATTGAGTTATAACTTATTTTTTATTTAAACTTATAAATTAAGGCATATTCCTTCTACCTAAGATGGCTTTAAATGTTGTACGGGTACATGATTAAGTATTTTTAACCTAAATATATTTTTAGAAAACATTGAAATTGCTAGTCCTACATAGTTCGCGGTCTCCAAACACACGATGTTAATAATCTTGTTGGTATTTTATTTCGGGCCCATCCCTCTTCCTTGAGGTACTCCAATCATCAATCTCAAAGCCTTATTATCATGATAGTATATTTTTTAGAATGCCGCGTAAATTATAACGTTTACACTCAATTTCACATGGCGGCAATAACTGATGTGGACGGCCGACGTAATTATTTTATTAAACCAAAATAATTATGTGCACAATGCGATTCGTTTAATTTCTATTGTTTTTTTTTCATTTCGTTACCATAAAATAATTAGGTATTCAGGATGGCTCAATAGGAATTGTTGACCGACGATGTATGGTGGAAATCAACACTCTTGTACAATACTTCCACGGAATTTTATGGATCGGGAGCTGGGTTTCAGGAACTTCCTTTCTGCTAATGCTACATTTAAAAATGATGACGTTATTCCAGGTTTACCGCTTCTAGTTGGTCTCCTTCTTTTGTATTAACTTTTCGAGTCTACTGATGGGGTCGTTTTTATAAGAATACTTCAGATAATTACCCCACCAGCAGAGTCGAAACTTCAACACCAAGGAGGGAGATCAACCAGATGCGTTAAAGCCGGAAGAACATCTTTAAACAAAGACTACGAAACCCTACATTGCTACGCTTGCACGCTATCTTGATGTTTCTTATTAATTGGCTGGCATACATATATACTTCCCCATTTAACGGACACTCGAAAACTTACAGAAAAGAGTGGCAGATTATTTCAACGACTTCATAAGAAGCGTTTAAAACCTCAAAACGTAAGTGCGACAGAAAAGGAAGCTTGTAATGCAATTTATAAAAAAACTGTAGGTATATATACAGAAAAAGAATTTATCACCTTTACGGTTAAAAATCAATTATGTTATAATGATTTTATTATTAATAAGTAATATAACCATAACTGGCCAACTCGTTGTTGCTGCAGCAGCACGTGCAGACGTGCAAGATCAGTGATCACCAACCTTTGAATCTCCGCGGTCAGCGTTTGATAATTTTACCGCGGCTTGCTGAAGGGGAGACGTTGATTGTTTACTTTTGGGGACCCTTTCTTTTTTCAGGTCTCAGATCCTTAAATTTGATGATTTTGCACACATAATTTTTAACCCCCATTGCCAGATTAACGAAAAAGTATAGGAATTTAAAAAAAATCCACAATCTCCTCAATTTTGGTAAGGAATATTTTTCTAAAGTGAGGACCTCTTTGTTAGGATTCGACAGATTTTCGAAAAGGTTTAGGAATTTGACAAATTTCATGATCTCCTCAATTTGTTAAGGAACGATCCACAAAAATTGCACAGTAAAAAAAGGCTAATCTTCGCGTTCCTTCCGCACTCCGGTACCACTTGCTCCGGGGTTGGAGACCACTGTGCCTGATCAATAATATAATATCTAAATATTATTGATCAATCAATGCGCATACGTCCACATTCCATTCATTGCGCATGTGACGCCAGAACTATTACTCCTATTATTAGTACTGTCACTACTTGCCCTCCTCGTAATGATCAACAACACTTCTAGATAAGCAGTCCAGTTTATATTGTCAATGGTATGTCTATTTAAGTGTTAAATGGGAGTTTTTCAAGTTTTTTTCACGATTTGTCCATAAAAGTTGTGTCCATTAAGAGAGGACAATAATTATTTGAAAAATACTTACTCCAAGTGAGTAGAATTAATAATTTGAATGTTTTCATATGGGAGAATTAAACAAACTCCATAGAGTTCTTGTCATAGAATAGGCGTGTCACTCTTCTTTGAAGGTTTTCGAGTGTCCTGACAGGCAAAAAGCCTGAAAAAGAAGTTATTCATAAAACAACATCTAAAATGAGATATGTGAAAAAAAAGATACTATTATACTATACTATACCCTCACGCCGTATCCCAAGTGGGGTAGGCAGAGAGAACGGAACGCCACACAGATCTATCTTTACACACTTCCTTCGCTTCCTCCACATTCATACAGTTTCTCATACATGCACGTCGATTCCTCTTACTCAACACGCTGCCGTCCTTGAGAATTTGATCCACGTGATCAAGCCACGTGGTTCTCGGACGTCCGCGCTTCCTCACACCTTTTCTTTCAGACAAGTATATCCTCTTTGTCATTCTTACTTCGTTCATTCGTTCAACGTGTCCAAACCACCGTAGTTTATTCACGCGCATTCTGTCCACAACACTCTTCTTGCATCCGCTCATTCTTCTAATATCCTCATTCTTCACTCTATCACGCAGCGTTTTACCAACCATTCTTCTTAACGATCGCATCTCCATTGCATTTATTCCACTTTCGTCCTTCTTCAGCCACGTCCATGTCTCGCTTGCATACGTAAGTGACGGTACCAGAATGGTATTGTGCACCAGCATTTTAGCCATGTTCGACACATTGCCATTGCTGACAATGGGTCGAAGTGCACCGTTCACTCTAGCACCGGCCACTTTCCTTCTTTCAATGTCCCTATCGCATCTTCCATCCCTCGCAAACATACTTCCCAAATATACATACTCACTTACTTGCTCCAAACATTCGTCACCAACTTTGATCTCGCAAATCGTTAAAAAAAAAGATGATTCTCTCAAATATATGGCACATAATATCTGTAATAACCTACATACATTTAGTAATTTTCTTTTGTGTTCATCGTTTCTAGGGAATCCAATCATACTAATGACTATAATGATTACAATTATGCGAAAAACGCATGATTCTAAGATTTATGGTGATCAAATAATACAATTTACCCGACAGCCAAAAAACTCCCGCACAAATTTGTATGAAATTGAAACTGTCAAATTAGTTCATGGGGTGTACCACCAGAGTGCGTATGTTTCGCTTTATAAGCGTATAGAATTTGTCACTCGATGATAACTTTTTGATGTAGATCATAGGTATGATGAATCGACATTTTATCATTCAAACAATAATACCATGTTTCAATACAATAATAACACCCATCCTAAATATCTTTATTTTATATTGACACGGAGAGGACAGCTTGCATGTTTATTATATGCAGCTGGTCTGCTGGCTACCCCACTTGTGGGATATGCCGTGATGGTATAGTAGTAGTAGTTAGTCCACTGATTACCTCATTTGTGGGAAATGCCGTGATGGTACGTAAGTACGTATATATAATTAATTCGATTAATTTTAAAAGTTCCCATTATGAACACAAGATTCGAAGTCACACCTATATGAGAATACCTTAGCTTTATTCAATAAGATAATACATATAGGTAATATAGGTAGTGTTGGGAAGTATGTGTTATCGTAAAAAGCTTTTAGAGAATGGTAGAATACATTTCTGTACGTCGTAGACAAACTACAATATGTCAAGAAACGACATTTTTCTGTATGGCTGTTCAAAGTTTTTTCAAAATAATAACATTTGTTCTTATATGTTTGTTAGCACGAAATTACTGTCCAAAGTGATTGAGGGTCATTGTCGTTAACTGAGCTGGTCAGACCTTCAGGCTGCCCACTATAGCACCTTCGGTGTAGCCAAAATTTGTGATAAATGGAAGTCTCCAGATAAGTACTGCGATATCCAGGTGGCAATTTCTCTCAATTTAAAATATAGCAACATATGTTAGTTATATAGTTAAACTAACTATAATAAACATAACTATATAGTTAAAATAGCGTTATTTGACTTAAACAACCGTTAATGGAGGGGCTCCCATCACTTACCTCTGGATGTCAGTTTTCATGACATATCCTGTTAGTCTAGGGTAAAAGTATTTTTTTATCCATGAGTGGGCTCAACTTTAACCTTATGGGCTTCCTACTCAATAATTAAAACCTCCTTATTGTACCCTTAGTGGAAAATCTCATAATTGACTTTAATTTATACTTAGAGCTATTTTTAATAAACCGGATGATGCCTGTTATTGTTTGATTGTGTTTCTATCAGATTATTATTGGTTTTGTTCTGTTATGGTGTGATTTGTTTTATTCTTAATATTGAAGTGTATACATTTTTTGATGTTTGAAGACTGTATAATGTTGTAAACTTATCATGTATTGTAAAAGGCAAATGCCGTTTATTGTCCAAAATAAATAAATAAATAATTTTGATTTATTCACCTCCAAAAAGGAGATCGAAGAGAGAAGTAGTATAAAAGATTTCCATGATGGCGGTTTTGGGCAGCCGGCCATTAACAGACAACTTTATTTATAGAGGACAACTTTGGTTTGAAAGTGCGGATATTTATGCGGATATATGTGCGGATAAATTATAGTGGTAAGTATACGACTCCTGAGATATCCGGATATGACGTTGGTCTCTCTTCAATTTTTGACATAAACAAAAAAAAAATAGTTTTTATGTAGGTATGGATATCATGAAATAAAACACGTATTTTAGATAGGTCGTAAATTAAAAAAAGCATTGATACAAGATAATAATCATAAATCACCTATGTCCAAATTTGACATCGTGTAGTATCGCTGTGACATACACATTTTTTTATGTATCTTTCACGTCCTAAGTAATCAAATTATTACAATGAGAGTATATAGATAATTGAATAATACTATTTATTCCTCAGTTCTCAAAAAAGGCTTATTAATGTGGGAAGAAAGAGATAAAACGCTACGTGAAGAGCTTTTAGAAAATAGTCTTGGAGCTTCAGAATTAAAATAAGAACAATGCAAGCGTAATTTTTTATTAATATTTTATTTTATAAAAGGCTTTTCAATAAAAAACTTAGTAACTTGAGCCACTTCAATACAATTATGTATAAAAATTAACAGTAGGGTTGCAGAAAGCTTAGGACTGAGATGCGGGGAAAATATGGGGGAGGCTTACGTTCAGCAGTGGACAGGAATAGCTGCATAAGTAAGTTAGCAAATTCCCCAGTAGGAAGGGCTATTCAAATGTTAAATGGTCTGGCTGGAGAAATTGATATCTTTAACGTGACGTGTGCAAAATTTATTAGGAAAATAGTATATATATTGCAGTTGTGTTGTCGTTTGGATATCGTTTAAGGTTATCTTCTGGAATCGCATTGGCCTTCAGCTGTAATGATCATTGTAAAAATCGTTTTATTGTCAGTAATAATAATATCTAATAATAGAGAACGATGGGGCTTCCTTCAAGACGAATCCGAAGCGTGTGACTGTGGTGCAGCACAGACCATGCCACAACTGTTGGAGTGTCCATTGTGCCCTCTCACATGCACTATGGAGGATATTTTTGACGCATCTCCACCTGCTGTGCGTTTTGCACAATTGGTACTGGAGATCATTTGATTGGTGTTTTTTTCTGGATTTCGACACGAAAAATAAATAATAATAATAATTAGCAGACAGATTCAAAAGTGACCTTTATCCAGAAGTGAGTGGATACGGAATGAATCAGAAAGAGGAAAGAGAGAGAGAGACTGAGAGAATTATGTGTTAAAATCATCTCACTTACTTTTTAGACTTGTAAAAACATGTTGCTACTCAGTACACAGATTGAAGGTAAAGTAAACACACTATAACTTGGCAATGTATAGGTATTCTCTTTCATTCATACGTCCGCCTCCGTATATGGGACTGTAGAGTCAAGCCTTAAAAAGGGAAAACAATGTGTAATAATAATGTGTCTACAGGAAAAAACTTGATATACCAAGTAGAGTACTGACAATGTGTGTCTATAAAACACACATGGATGCGTTAAATATACATATACAAGTAGGTATGTTTAAACTAAAATTTTATGCTGAAAAACTTAATTCTTTTTCTTCTTTCTCCCTAAATGTTCCTCCCAGATGTACAAGGTGAAAACGAGCTCCGTTTATTAAAAAACAAGGATTTCACACCTTTTTTTGACACCATTTTGAGCATTTGGTAATTGTCCTGAGTCAGGGTGTTACATGTTCCTATATGTGTTTAGTACGTGTATCGTCATGTCAGTATCAATTATAAAAGATTCACATCCTATTTTGGGACTAGCTCGATTTGTGTGAATTGTGTTAAATCTAAAATTCGGTGATGAGGTTTGCCACCCACCCTAAATGTCTTAATTTTATGTTGGCACGGAGAGGACAGGCTTGCACTTTTATTGCACGTGGCTGGTATGCTGGCTACCGCACTTGTGGGATATACCGTAATGGGATAGTTGTAGTTATATAATATGTTATGTTATTATATGTATATCTATTGCTCAAAAATATCAAATTTATTTATATTTTTTTACATTGATCTCAATACATAAAATTTTATCTAGAAATGCATTCAAATTACATAAATACAATATAATGAGGAAAAGTTTATCACAAAGGCCCGATTTCTTCCAACTAACCCGAATGGCTAGATTGCGTAGGCCTCTAGGATGGATGTGAACTAAGTACAATAATGAATAGGAGAGCATGGATGAGGAACTGCTTGAATGTTGTAGAAGCTAAAAATGTAAGCAACGACAGGAATAAATGACGCTTGATCCTTTCTGCCTGCCCAGAAAGGGAAGGGGCCTGATGGGATGACAATGTTCATTGCTTCCATCATATTCATGGAGTCATTCAAACATGATGCTAGCCTTTTTTATAAACTAAATGAGGGAGCGTCTCTAGGTACTTTATTATTCGAGTTCCACATGGTTTCACACCCTATCTTATTAAGATACAACAAGAAGTTTGTCTTCCTTCTTACACCCGAATTCATAGTCGTTACTTGAGTGTTCCCTGAAACTTGAGTGCTAGCCAAGTCGCGGTTTTCATTTCATAGTCATAAAAAACTTACCCAAGTAGTACTCAAGTACCTGTGAACCCCAAGTCGTCGACGGACATGACTAGAGTGTTACTTAGAAATGTCAAACGCCTTTTGATGTAATTTATTTTGCTTTTTTCTAGTAATTTACCTTTAATAAGGTATATAGTGTGCAAAGATACTATTTGTAAATAAAATTATTTGCTAAATAAGTAATAAATACTTACATTATTTCTAATTTTTTATACAAATGTCATAACATGATTGTCATGTCAGATAACAATGCAAATGTTACATTTTGTCCAGGTATTCGGCACTAATCTTTTTAATAATCAATGATTAATTTGCTAAATATGAATAAGTAAATCCATAATTTATTTTAAACAAATTTCTTATATTATAATCTGAAACGCAAAACAAAACAACGGGACCGACGACAGGGAACCATAGTACAATAAACTTAAGTACGGGGAACGACGACGGTTTGTCGTTTGTGATTTTTGAGGTTATGTTAAATGGCAGGCGTAGTGATGTATACTTCTTTTTCTATAATATAACAATAATGCGAGGTTGTACATTTAACTTTCATTTTATGTTTAAATTTACTATAAAATGTTACAAAACATTATTTAAAAAGTAATAATCGAAGAATTACACAAAAATATAGAGTTAAACCGTGTTTTTTATGCTTTAAAACATAATTAAAAATACATTTTGTTTAGTGGCAATACTTTTCGCCACAATAATATTTTCCCCACGACTCAAGCGTTAACTTAGCGAAGTAAAGGAGCAGTGTTTGTCTATAGAATGCATCCACATCTTGAGTATTGCTTTTTACTTGAGTGCTCCTCGGCCAAGTATTACTCAAGTAAACGACTATAAATTCGGGTGTTAGAGTACGAGAAATCGGCCTGCATGTATAATGATATTGTATGAATGTAGAAAAAAGCGAAAGGATATGTTAGGAGAGATCTATATGGCGTTCCGTCCTTTCTGCCTGTACCCACTTGGGATATGGCGGGAGGGTTTAGTATGTAGTATAGTACCTCGGGTAACAACTACTACTACTTCTATACCATCACGTTATATCTCACAAGTGGGGTAGCCAGCAGACCAGCTGCAATAAACATGCGAGCCGTGCGACGTTCAGGATGGGTGGCAAAAATCAAGTCTTTAACTTTTCGAACACCTACCTTTTACAGAAAAGTCGAGATTCCACGGAAAAAATATTAATAAATTTTTATGATACTAAAATTATTATTTGATTCACCTTTGTATTATCCTCCAAAGATATCTATAGGTACTATAAATAAATTTAAAGTTTGCGATAAGAGCGAAGAGTGACGCTAATACATAAAATTATATCTAAATAAATAAATAAATATATTATTATACACACACCTATCAGAATATTATTGTATGAGGTATCATCATACTAGCATAATTTCCTAGGTGTACTAAAAAATATATTCGTTTAGCATGGTAAGCGAAAAGTAAGTAATAATAAAAATATGATACGGTTTAAATCTTTAGTTCTTGCGTGCCTATTTTGTAATTTAGGTATAATTTAATCGACTTGAGTTTACATACAATTACTATTTTACTTGTCGTGTTGAGGCTTATTCAAATAACTTTATTTCCCGGATATTTCAGGAGTCCGAGGACTCGTGTTTAGATGACAATGTCTTTATTTTTTCAACTCTCTCCAGTCTATCAGTACCACTAAGCCAGTGTTGGCATCTTCGACCCTAGCACGTCTGTGGGCGGAGGACCCGGCTTACGTAGCAGATCCCACTTTGATACCCACACATCCACGAATACCTTAAAGTGTGCAGCGTTTGTGGCATTTATTTAAATTTCCGCAAACCAGATGGTTCGTGTAGAGGACACGAAATGTAAGTAAATAGGTACATTTTTATCAATCAATAAGGTGACTGACTGAGAAATTACCCTTTGAATCTATACCTATGGCCGAAAGCATTTAAAATATTCTACATAAAACACGGATGAGATTTAGCATAGTGTACTATTTTCTCTCGGTCCGTTAAAGGTCCGAAAAGAGAACATAAATCTACAAACAAAAACATACACATGAACTTACGGATAATATTTATTAGATTAAAAAATCAAAAAGTCGGTGGGATTGTTTTGTGAATTAAATATTAAAATAAAGCAAAGATATAAGTAAATATATTATTACCTATAGGTATGTGAATAATAAAACGCCACGAACTTCTGATAACAGCCATCAGTGTAACCAGAAAATCCTTTTAAAGGGGCCAATCTAATCTGCTGTGGTCTGGGACAGGCCATTCATAATGTATTATACATATTTGTTTTAATGGTGCACCTCATAATATAGCTTCTTCTTTATCTTTTGTATAAAATTGTGTAGTATAATTATTGTTTTATTTTATTTTTTTATTGATCCTTCTTTCGTTAGTGCAGAGTGTTTTTAATGAGCTTAGATTGAGTGATAATAATAAAGACCATTATGAACTAATTTAAATGTGTAGAATAGATAGTTGTTGAGTGTTCGGATTAGATTCACTTTTTTGAGAATCCTCTAAATGACAGATATAGTTTTGTACAGCCTTCTTGTGTCCAGTAGGCATCCCTCATTGCAAGGTTTTATCTCCAGTTTACAATTGTTCTCTAATACCTTCCATTTACCATATTTTCAGTTAAAACGTTTTCTGGTTCAGGGCTCCATATAAATGAAGCACCTAATGATTTTGTTAATTTTTATTTAAGTTTATGAGGTATGACACCTGTCTTAATTTTACTCGCATGGAGAGGACAACTTGTATGTTTGCTGTATAAAGTTGGTCTGCAGGCTGCAGTGATGATATACAATTTTATTTGTTAGCATTGAGGTAATATTTCAATGTTGGGCGAAAAAAATTCCTTGCAGTCAACCCTTTTACAATGTTCACAAAACATTATGCAAATATAAATATTTCATTAAATTAAAAAAAAAATGCATTATGAAATATTAGCTACTACACATTTATAAAAAAAATACACTAATAAAGAAGATTTGAGAACAGGAAGCCAAATCTATTCGCAGGCGCTAGAATACAAAGAACTTGACTAAATGGGGTAGGTACCTATGTCTATAAATAAACAAAGTATTGTACATAAAATCTCAAGAGCACATATTAAGATTGTAAGGAATTTAGAAACCTTTTAACGTAAAGGACATAAAACGAGAATTAAAAAAAATCTCCCGAGTGTTGCCACACAGGATATAAATAAAATTACTAACACAAATATCGCGCTGATAAAACTAAAAGCAATAATATATTCCGCTAATTGATCTTTTACTAATGGCAATTGTGAATGTAGAAAAACTTGTTCTTTTTTTAAATCTTGAATAATGTTCGATGATTGAAAAAATTATGGTTTTTATTCTAATTTATTTCTGATAAGGAATTTGTAATTACGAAAAAATGTTTTGTATTTAGGATGTAAATCATAAATTTAGGATTGAATTATCCGCAGTCCCCGGCGAAGGTAGGTATTCCAATATTTTCTATAAATTTTCGAGTGCCCTGTAAAACTCAGGTGTTTAACTGCTACTACTACACCATCACGGCATATCCCACTAGTGGGGTAGCCAGCAGAACAACTGCATGTAATAAACATGCAAGCCGTCCTCTTCGTGCCAATATAAAATCAAGACATTCAGGCAAACCTCATCGCTGAATTTAAGATGTACAATGTTTTAATTTTTTCGAACACCTGCCTTTTACAGGACACTCGAAAACTTAAGGAGAAGAGTGGGAGACCAATTCTTTACCGGGTGCTCCACGGGATCATAAACATATTGATTAATAATTCAATTCACTTCTTAATGCTTGTTCTTCTAAATTTGTAAATTCAATGTGCCATCAGTAAGTAGACTAATGTTGCTAAATAATTGTATGGGTCATTTTTGTGATGAAATTTTATTTAGTTTTTTTTACAAAGATACAACACATTTTATTTAGAATAATTCGTAAATACGACAGCAAATCAGAAAGCTATTCCAGGATAACTGTAACAGTTACAGGTGTGATCTTCAGTGAGAACATGCAGGGCACATATAAATACACATTGGTGATCATAACTCGATTTCGCCAAAAATGTCAGATACGACAGTAATGTGATGTTCTCACTTTGGCGAATATCGCCAGGCACCAAAATATCGCCGGCCATTTGAACCGTGTGAACAAAATGGCAGCTAGTCTGAAACGATAAAAACCAGTAGAAACGATATCGTGTCGAGTTGACCACCTTCCAACATTTTCAGCCGATTGAACGATTCGCGCATGCGCAGATGTGCGCGGCGTTCGTATCTATGGTAAAAACTTTATAACCTATAAATTTTATAATGTTTCCCGCTTCGTGACAGCTGTTATCTTTGTTGTTGGTTTGTGGCGTTTGTTTCCTTAATTAAAAGGCGCCTTATAACATCTACTATAACATTTTCGACTAAAAATAAGCACTTCGCGATCTCCATCTCGACGCCATTTTGAAAACAGTGTCAAAATCAAAGCGCATCTGAAAGATCGTTTCTAAATCGGTGGACTGTGTGAACAGGTGTGACGATCAATGGGCGTACGGGGAATTTTGTTTTTTCGCCTGGCGTTATATTTTGAAATTCGCCTGGCGATATTCGCCAAATGTGAACACCGCATAACAGTCGCATAACGTATCTGCCTAAATGTAAATTTACAATTGTTCAGGAGAGCGTTTTTTTTTGTGTTATGCCGTGCATAGTTTCGTCTAGCTCCTAGTTATATGATACAGTGAAAATATTATATTACATTATTTTATTTGTACCTATTCTTATATATCTCTACAATTTTTGTGATGAAATTTTGACGAATTTGTAGGTACAACACATTTTATTTAGAACAATATTCGTAAAATACGACAGCAAATCAGAAAGCTATTCCAGGATAGTGGTAACAGTTACAGGTGTGATCTTCAGTGAGAATATGCAGGGGACATATAAATACACATTGGTGATCATAACTCGATTTCCCCAAAAATGTCAGATACGACAGTTAGTCAGAAGAGGGACGATATTTGTGAAAAGTCTGTTGATATGCCAAATAAAATAAATTAAAAGTAATATACGATAAGATAATTTTATCCTGTATTCTGAGATATCTTATTTGAGTTCATGATTAAGAATCCAAGAACTTGCAATGCCAAGAACAGACAACATTCTTTCATCGATGATGAAGTGTGAGATATCGTTTCTCTAGGAATCGCTTTAATGATTTAATTTCCTTTCTGCTAAGTGCTTACTTATTGAAAGCTTATTAGTCACAATTTATATTTATCTACAACTCTGTTTGCTGGAGCGAAATTGCATAATGTCACTTCTACGTAATAGAGTTACTAATATGAGATGGATGCTCCAGTAAACGGCGCCGAATAAATCATCCAACATACATACATACTACTACACCGTCACGGCATATCTCACAAATGGGGTAGCCAGCAGACCAACGCCTTCACAAGGACGGCCGTGTGTTAAGTTAGAGAGATCGAGTGCGTGTTTGAGATATTGTATGAATTTAGAAAAAGTGAAAGAAGGATGTAAGGATGCATGGCGTTCCGTTCTCTCTGCCTATATAACGAAGGTAGTATGCATTAAAGGAACATATTTACATTATTTCTTCTAGAGTTACCTGTGGGAGGTTACCATTATTACTATTTAGGTAGAAAAATCTTCTTCTTCACGTGTCCTGCCGGGTCCCCCGACGTTGATGATCATTTGGGAGAAAGCTTCCCTGTCCTGAGCGGCGCAAAACAGCTCCCCACGGTCCTGACGTAGATCCATTTTCCAATGTTTCGAAGCCAGGAGAGCTGTCTTCTACCATCCTATCTGCGGCCCTCGATCTTCTCCTTCATGACGAGCTGAAGATATCGATATCTCTTTAGATAGCAAAATCCAAACTCAAAATAGAACATTGAAGGTTTTGAAAAATAAAATGTACAAACATTTCTTTATGTAAAATTGCTTGTCATTATATATTATTTTAATACATGCAGTTGGCCTGTTGTCTACTCTACATTATGGTATAAAATTACTTGCAATCAACGCACAATAAAGTATAAATAAATAAATAAATAATGTTTTCAAACTCTCATACAAATGTATCTTTTATATCGTGATCCGCATGCATCAATATGTTTAGATAATATTATTATATGAGAAATAATATGTAATCAGTAGATACTACTTTAGTCTTAACTTAAGAGTCCAGACGGTCAAACTGCGTGCTCAGGTGTGTTCTCCGAAGAACACCGTGATGCTATATGACTGTATGTATATATTAATAATGTCTGTATATTATTATTATTATTATTACACGGCATTCAAAGTCAAAGCCCATATTGAATATACGGAGCCCTCATCAAATGTTTGATATATTTGATAGCATTGTGTATTATAGATGGTTTGTGTTAGAAACAGGGCTGCTAAAAAGTCAAAAATTACAATGAAAAAATACGCTTCAATTTGTCATGTAAAATATTATTCATAATCCTTACTTTGTAGTAGTATAATTATTGTTCCATCACGGCATATTCACTGTGTCGGTACAATTCCATAATGAAATAAATAAAACAAATTTTGCATTCTAATATTCGATTTATAGAGAGACGTCTTAAGAAGACTGTCCTAACATGACTCTTTCGTGAATACATTGAATAATAAAACATTTGTTTTATTCGCTACATACTGTGTTTAGTTCTAAATCTGGACCAGCTGTTTAAGAACTATTCAGAGTAACGATCGCATTTTACACCTCGTCAGTGGTAAGTAGAATGCTGGTCAAATCAATAATCATATTGGAAGAAAACTCGGAGTCAGTAGGAGTAGAAAAGGAATCAAATCTACTGAAGAAGAGTGACGCTGAATTGACTGCTGAAAAGTGACGTTGAGAATTAGATCCTGGTGGCCAAACCACATAGTTCTTGGACGTCTGCGTTTTCTCATAGTAAATTCACATATAAATTCACACCTATATCAGAATACCATTATTAGACAACATTATAAGACAACGATGGATCTGGCTGTGCAGCATCCATACTGCTATGCCATCTTAGATGGATAAATAGGCCAATTAGAGACAGGCACACTCTATCACACTTGGAGCATGGATGCTCTCCCACAGGTGGGCCATGGTGTCCTCTGTCTCTCGGTGAGTTAGCCGTCTCATTATGTGCAAAGCGTATACGACTTCAGGGGCCCTATTCTCCAATCTCGATTGATAAATGTCACCTATGAGATATGTCGATTAATTATCTCGCACGAAAAGTCGAATGGCAGTCTACGACCCTATTCTTGACGCCACTCGAGATTTAAACGGTCGACATTCGAGAAGCTACCGGCAACGTCGCACTTTTTGTATGTTTTTGTATGTGGTCATCGAAAAATGACATTTATTTATACAATTTTTCAAGAGATGGCGCTTTAGTGTGGGGAGGCACGTGACGTACAAGATGGCGCTTTTATAATTATGAGGAGTCACAATCAATATCAAACTTTTCGTTATATTTTTATTTAAACTAAAAAACTTAATAAATCCGGCATCACTTTATTTTATTTTTATACCGTATGCAAAATGTAAACAACCATTGAGTGATTCACGGTGGTCATTTTTATAAATTTTTGACATGTCGATTGGTATGACATTCATCTCGAGTGGTAAAACACCACTCGACAAATTCTCGCATGATTTCGTGTGACATTTCTGCCCTAAGATGGCAAAGTATGATATGTCACTTTTAACAAACTTTACAGGAGAGCAAATTTAAAGTTTGATGTGTTGGTATAAATCAGGGAATTGGCAGTAAAGACATATAATAATGGAAATATGTAGACAAAATGGTTGTTTATTGAGTTAAATACATAAATATGTTATTTTTAAATGTAAAGTAATGAAATTTGTCATATATCTGACTATTTACCTGACATATCATATTTTGGCATCTTAATATAAGATGCCAAAATATGATCTCCTATTGCAAAGTAAGCAAAACATGATATGTCTAAGACATATCGTATGTAGCCTCCTTCTGTTTGTAAGATAAAACTAGCAAACTTGAGAATGCAATGTGATTACATGAAAATTTTACGAATAATTAATTATTATTAATATTTTAATTATTGATTGGTTGAAACCTCTTTTTATTACATTGATTTCCTTTAGAAATCTCTAAAATATTAATCTTCTCTAATTTGCCTAATAGAACACCATGCTTAGGCAACTTTTACTATTATAATCATCATCATAAGCAAGACAGCCCAGGATGGGCCTTGGCTAAATCTAGGAGTCTCTTCTACTCTTCCCTGTCAGCTGCCTTTATTCTCCAACTTAATGTTATAAGCTGAAATTCCTTATTTTTAAAAGGATCCATGATTTATGAATCTTTTTTCTAAAGACCTTTCCTCTAATTAAAGAGATTGTGTAAAGGGCTAGGAATGGACTTCAGATTCCCAGGGTAAGACTCACAAAATCTGACAATAGTTGTCGTATACGACTTTCAAGAATAGGGTTTTGAAGGAATCGATCGAAAGTAATAAAATCTCGATTGCGACATCCATCAATCGAGATTGGAGAATAGGGCCCCAGAATTTCAAATCTTTATAATAAAAACATGATTCTTCTGGACTGAAGTTTGTAATGAACGTTTCTTTAAAGAAGCCGATGTACCTACATAACATGTCATTCAGTAGATTGACATTTGTATCGCCGATATATTTTGTTAATTGATTATTGTGATTGTGACAACCCTGGTTGATGATGATATAACGATATGTCGAGGGCTCTCTAAAAGCTTTCCCTTGTTCCCAGCTCAGCGGGCGGGCCCGCGTCTCCCGATGTTCGGGGCCCCGGGGCGCGCAGGTATTGTTTCACTGCCTTATTATTTGTATAACTTTTTAAAACAAATATTCTCAAACTATATTTCAATTTAGAAAAATCGCTAGGTACGTGATCCGAAAACTTTAGTACGTGTATAATTGAGCATTTTTAATGCTTGATTTAAATTATGATGCATGGTCTCAGACGACAGGCGATCTTAATTCTGCAGTTATTGCATATTTTGGGCTTCTTCTTCCAAATCGGCCCCTCATTGCTAAAGATCATAATTACTATGAAAAATTGTGCCCCCTACTATCTCCTGTCTTCTGCCTGCCTGTGAGTCCCCCGTATTGTATTGAAAAGTAAATAAATGCAGAGATGCTAATCAAAGGTAAGAATAGATATTTGTGGATCTTCGGAAGGTGGGTCTTCATCTTCTGTAGAGTCCCTGGCAAAGAGTAGAACTCTCACTCTTTTTTGTAACTTTTCGATTATCTGTAAAAAGCATGTATTCATAATATTATTAAAATATTTCGAATACTCATTTAACACGATTATTCAAGTAAGCGGTGATTCATTCCACCCATCTTTAATATTTTATTTTATATGGCACAAAGAAGACGATCTGTGTTTTTATTGCTTGGAGTAAGTCTGGTGGTACTCCACATGTAGGAAATTTCATGATGGTATTAATGAATGAAGGTATAAAAAAGTGTGTTTTAATAAATTATCAATTTCAACTTTGGGAACCACTCGCCAATCGGCCGAACCGAACCCACAGCGAGGACTAAAACAAGAATATTATCTCAGATAAATGACTAATTGGTCGAGTGCTTTTGTTTGTTTAACGTTCTAACATACATCCTTCTCTTTCATCCGCAACCAATTGTATATCAATCTATCCCTTTCAATCACCAACATTATTATTACTATTTACCTGACATGTCCAATCTGCTATTTTAGTATCGCTATCCTTTTTCATATTTTGTTTTACCAGGTAAGACTCTTTCACTTTTGATCCGGCTCCCAGGACCAGTTCATAATAACTATATAGGTAGGTAGGTACTCAATGTTTATTGTTATGTTATATTTTTATTGTCTGTAGATATATGACAAAAGATTCTATTAGTTGATTAACTCCGATAATACAATATTCAACTACATCAATACTAGACTAGACATTCAAACAAAACATTGGTATAACCGTATGTCCGTATTGGACCGTTTTGACACAGTTAATATTTTTTAAAGATAAATCTGGATTTGAATAAAACCAAATATCTACAGCCTAAATCCTTCACAGTCAGCGATATGCTCGTGTCGTGCAGGTAGAGTAAGTAGGCAGGGGGTGGAATCGAACCCGAGTCTTTCAATTGAAAGTCCAAGATTTTACCATTAGACTACAGACCACCATTTCATGCAGCGTGACCAAATTTAGTAATTTTCTACTTTTTTGGTAGATTTCGAGGTATTGGCGACAGTAGGCAGAAATTCTTTGGTATATTTTGGTATAATTTGATAAAACCGAGGAATTTTTGAAATATATCAAATTCCTATACCATTTCGAAAATGTAGCGATGGTGAGGGGAGAGGGGGAGAGGAATTTAAATATGAAACAGAATTATTAGAAGTAAGGAAGAGATTTAGAAAATATAAGAACCTACTAGGTTTCTAGTTCTTGTCTAGAATTAACGTCTTTGATTGCCATAGCAGTTGGTTAAAATATTATTTCTTTATGGTATCACCGGTATGTCAATTTTAAGATCAATACGAGGTATTATTTATTAATTTATTACTGTCCATAGTTTTACTCAAATCTTTGTGCTTATCAATAACTCGTTTCATTTCTATACCATTGATATTGTTATTATTTCTATTAATAAAATTAAATTTGTGGTAATGTCTATTTTCAATACTTTGTAATCTCACGGCAATCAGTATCACATTAATCAAATAAGACACTGTTCAAATATAAGGTTTCTATGTTGTTAATACTGCATAATATATTTTTGTATGCAAGAGAAACGTGGACATGGTTGAAGAGGGACGAAAGTGGAATTAATGCTGTGGAGATGAGATCGCTGAGGAGGATGGTTGCTAATACATTGCGTGATAGAGTGAGGAATGAGGATATTAGAAGAATGAGTGGATGCAAGAGGAGTTGTTAAATCACATAAAAAAATATTAATTATAAATTGGCTAAATGGGTACATATATGTACACTTGTAATACTGCTATATACTATGTAGCGATGCATTTGTTCTATGTAACAATTTTCTTATATTAGTTGGCAAATATACTCCTTGGCTCCTGCACGTACTTAGTTTCTATTTTCAACCGTCCTCGATTGGCTAGTCAACAGGAGTGTTGTGGATAGAATGCCTGTAAATAAGTTGAGATGGTTTGGTCATGTGGAACAAATGGAAGAGGAAAGAATGACACAGAGGATATACTTGTCAAACGAAACTGATCAACTTTATATCCATCTAAATATGATAGTTAGGTATTAATTAGAGATTAGTGTCATATTAACGATTGCCATAATTAGAGATTAGTGTCATATTAACGATTGCCATAATTTTCCTATTTCTGGCCTTCTTTTCTCAATTATCGAGCGTTAACTTTTTCAAATCAATTTCACTTAATTAAGGGTTTTGCAATACATTTTTAAATTTATATTATGAATTATCTGTTACTTGATTTTTTAAAATCGCTATCGATTTCAACAAACCCATGACATCTACGGGCGATGCCCGTCATCAACACATCACACTAGTACCTATAGCTTCACCCGTAGATGGCAAAGGTTTGCCGAAATCGATAGCGATTTAAAGAATCAAATATGAATAGGTCTCAATATAATAATAATTCTTCATATCTTCAGCACGGCATTTACCACAAGTGGGGTAGCCAAGGAACTAACTGCATGTAATGAACATGGAAGTCATCTTCATCGTGCCATTAAAATATAAGACATTCAGGATGGGTGGAATACATCATCGCTGAATTCGAGGGTATTAGAGATTATACGAGATGTTTTACGAACACCTGTCATTTACAGGATACTTGAAAACTTACAGAAACAGGTGGAATTTTTTTTCCATAGTATTTTTCATAGTTATTTGTTTGTGGCAATGAAAGAATGGCGTTGATTGTGTGTATTATTACCAATTTAATCAACATTTTCGACTTGTTGAGCTAAGGAACTGAGGCCTGAGTCAACAACAGACTATCGCGTCACGTTCCCGCTCCGCTAGCGTTCGGGTGCAGACGATGGTGCGCCAAAGTGTTAATTTTCGTAACTATTGTGTATCTTAGCAACGAAATTGACACTTGCTTGCAACATCGTCTGCACCCGAACGCTAACGGAGCGGGAACGTGAGACGAAAGTGTGTTGTTGACTCAGGCCTCAGGACAGTCGACATTAGGGCCAATTCAACTAACTTACTAAAAAGTTGATTAATATTAGTTATTATGTAGTATTCAGCATTAGTTATGAACTATAAACAACTATAAACTCGAGAACCACCAAGTGCAAACGGTAAAATCTATGGGACAAACTAATATTAGTCAGTGATGCCGCAATACAAAATGTTTTTCACGTTCCGATTTACACTTCTGGCAACAATTTAATAGTTGTCGCGCGTGAAAATTGTGAAATGTCAGATTTGCCGATTTATTTTGGCGTTCGTATTTGCGTCGGTGGTGGTGTAATTTTACAATTTATACATGCTAAGAGTTGCCCTAAAAATATAAACTTTTACTTTTAATTGTAAAAACAACTTAACACTTCCAAAATATAGCAATATTCTGCGGTAAAATGACAGCAACTTTAAAAGTCGCGAATAAAATTCTTCCAAATCCAACTTATTTTAGTCGTCGGCTGTCAACTAAAATTTTATTCTAAATACGAAATCCATAGATTCTTGAAATTTATAGTTGTACTAAGGTGTCAAAATGAACTAATGAACTAAATTAGTACGGAAAACTGTGAATACGAATTAGAACTAATTATCATGACTCGACTATCTTCTCACACTTAGTTGACTTAGTTAGTGCAACTAAACTATTTTATGATTCAGAATTGGCAATAGTGTATTATATTACCAACTAAATAATTAACCAAAATATGGGCGTAGTTCTCCATGCGTATATAAAACAGTTTCGTAGTTTCTAAATTGGAATCGTTGAGCGTGTATGAATTGCAATTAGTATAATGAACAATGTCTCATGAATCAAAAACAATCACAGCAGCAAAATAGTAATAAAAAAACCCAGTAATAACAACAACAACAAACTCATTAGTTGCTATATGTAGCAGAAAGGAAATTAACTGACAGGAAGTAACTAGGTACAAACGGTGATTAGAATGGATGGCTTAAAATAGTATTACACTTATACAAGCATTGTAAACAATAAACAAGTCAAAACTATGGGAAGAAAGAACTATAAAACATAGTCTTTCAATTATGTTTTAAATCAAACAGCAGACATGGAATGTTGCCACTCATCCAAACATTCAATTTTTTAATCCCTACTGGCAAGTCATCATCGAGCATTTTGATGTTTCGCCGTTCTGGTGGAACAATGGAATAAGCTGAGTCATCGAAGACTCAACAATAAACTAAATAATGAACAAATGGACCAACAATCATGAGTGGACCTCAGAAGTTTCTGATCAAAATATAATTTGACGTTTGAGCATCCGTTGGCCAACTTACCTCGAAATATACGTTAAGCCTGACGAATTGTGTGATAATTTTGTATAAGAAGTTTTGCTAACCAAGTAATGGGTAAATTATCCATGAGTAAATGTTGTGTAAAATATTATTAGTTGAGACTAGATGAGATGAGATGATAAGGCCAAAATTTCAGATAATCGCTCGTAATAATGGTGGATGCTCCACCGAAACCGCGGTAGAGAAAAGCTCTCTATAATAACCTATAATAGTTAGGTACTCTAAAACAATATCAATATGCCAAAAGTTTGTTATATTGATATTCAACCATATTGATACTCGATTTTGTTAGATTGTGGCTAACTTAATAGCAGAACTATAACTCCCAGAACTAGCTTCGTAGCAGAACTATGGTCTCAGCCCTCTTAAAATTTATAGTAATAATTTAACACATAGTTGAAAAGTTTTTTTTATAGGTAATCATTTGAAAATTTTATTAGCATAGACTCCAAATTTAAGTGGATTGCGTTAAGAAGAATAAACGTCATGAAAGAATAAAATATTTTACCTTTTCTCATTAAATATGAAATGAAAAAAAAAACGATAATGGTAAGAGAATAATTGAAATGTGTTTGGAAATGGACCTATTTGTGGCGAATACCTTTTTCCCCCACAAGGAGATCCACATGTATACCTGGGAGAGAGGGAATGAAAGATCGATGATTGACCTCGTGTGTGTGGACTCTCGTCTCAGGAAGGCGACCACGGACACTAGAGTGTATCGAGGCGCTGAGCTGGAGACGGACCATTTTCTTGTCGTCTCAAGAATAAATCTATTCTCCGGTTGGCGTTCAAGAACACAAAAGTCCACGCCATCTAAGAGATTGAGAGTCGAAAAACTGAAAGATGAGAGTGTAAAGAATGAATATGTAAAAACTGTGAATGAGAAGCTTAGCGCGAACGAAAAGAATGATCTAACGATGAATGAAAGGTGGGATGTCTTAAAAAGTGTGCTTGTAGGGAGTGCAAAAGAAGCATGTGGTGAAGCTAAAGTAGGACGTAAAAAAGGCGATGCATGGTGGGATAATGATGTGAAAGAAGCTGTAGATAAGAAGAAGAATGCTTGGAAAGACTTACTGAGTGTGAAACAGTGTGACACATTTGAAAAAGAGCGAAAGAAAGAAGTATACAAGACATGCAAGAAGGAAGTGCGTGAAGTTGTGAAAATGAAGAAAAAAATGCTTGAAGATGAAGAATGTAAGAAATTGTCTACGTATGCGAGTGAAAATATGAAGATTTTTTGGAATGAAGTGAAACGAAAGAGGACGGGTACAAGTGTGAACAGTATGAAAGGGATAAAAGATAAGGATGGATGTGTGTTAGTGAATGATGAATGTGTGTTACGGAGATGGAAGGAGTATTTCGAAGATCTGTTTGAATGTGATGGTACAAATGAGAATGAGTATGACGACATTGAAAGCAGTGTGAATGAAAACGATATGATAGACATGAATGAGATTATGAATGCATTAAAAAAAGCGAAGTGCGGTAAAGCTGTAGGGTATGATTGTGTTGCCGTTGAGCTCATCAAGTCTGGTGGACCGGGGGCTCTCGCGTGGTGCTTGGAGCTTTTCAACGATTGTTGGAGAGAAGGCGTCACACCAGAGGATTGGAGGAGGGCTATCATCTGCCCCCTGTACAAAGGGAAAGGCTCTAGACTTGAATGCGGGAGTTATCGGGCTATTAGCTTGCTGAGCTCAATAGGGAAATTGTATGGTAGAATTTTGATTGAGAGAGTACGAAAGATAACTGAATGTAAGATATGGGATGCGCAAGGAGCATTTTTGAATGGCAGAGGGTGCACCGATCAGATCTTCTCCCTGCGAATGGTTATAGAGAAGTTTCTGGGTAAACACCAGAGGCTTTTTTGTGCATTCGTGGATTTGGAGAAAGCATATGATCGAGTGGACCGGGAAAGGTTGTGGCGCGTGTTGTCGGAGTATGGGGTGAGCAGCCAGTTGATCCGCGCAATATCTTCACTTTACGTGGGAAGCTCCGCTTGCGTGAGGGTAAATAACACTCTCTCGGAGTGGTTTGTCCTCACCAAGGGAGTGAAGCAAGGTTGTGTCATGTCTCCGTGGCTGTTCAACTTATTCTTCGACTACTGTATGCGACCTGTGAAAGAGATGGATGTTGGTGTCGAGCTGAATGGGTTTCGGGTGAATGCATTGATGTACGCAGATGATTTGGTGTTAATGGCTGAGAGTGAAAGGGACTTACAAGAGATTGTTACGTGTGTGTGTGTGTGATAGTTGCAATTTGAATGGTTTGAAAATGAATGTTATGAAGACGAAAGTTCTTGTTTTTGAAAGAGAGAATGAAAAAACGATTTGCGAGATTAAAGTTGGTGACGAATGTTTGGAGCAAGTAAGTGAGTATGTATATTTGGGAAGTATGTTTACGAGGGATGGAAGATGCGATAGGGACATTGAAAGAAGGAAAGTGGCCGGTGCTAAAGTGAACGGTGCACTTCGACCCATTGTCAGCAATGGCAATGTGTCGAACATGGCTAAAATGCTGGTGCACAATACCATTCTGGTACCGTCACTTACGTATGCAAGCGAGACATGGACGTGGCTGAAGAAGGACGAAAGTGGAATAAATGCAGTGGAGATGCGATCGTTAAGAAGAATGGTTGGTAAAACGCTGCGTGATAGAGTGAAGAATGAGGATATTAGAAGAATGAGCGGATGCAAGAAGAGTGTTGTGGACAGAATGCGCGTGAATAAACTACGGTGGTTTGGACACGTTGAACGAATGAACGAAGTAAGAATGACAAAGAGGATATACTTGTCTGAAAGAAAAGGTGTGAGGAAGCGCGGACGTCCGAGAACCACGTGGCTTGATCACGTGGATCAAATTCTCAAGGACGGCCGCGTGTTGAGCAAGAGGAATCGACGTGCGTGTATGAGAAACTGTATGAATGTGGAGGAAGCGAAGGAGGTGTGTAAAGATAGATCTGTGTGGCGTTCCGTTCTCTCTGCCTACCCCACTTGGGATACGGCGTGAGGGTATAGTATAGTATAGTAGTATAGTGAAAAAAAAATATATCAAAATTTTTAAAGCATGTTTTAATTAAAAAAAAGTACATTCAGATCTAATGGAGTTGTGGTATCAAATTTCGTACCGTGTATATGGATAAATCGCATTTTTAAAATCGTGATTGAAGATTTGATTTGACCGGTGGTTCCTGTATGTACGTATAATTACACACTACTCTTTGTCATATTATTACTTTATTGGACATAATACGATGTATGCTAGTAAGAAGAAAAAGGAATAAAGAAAATATAATCAATTCTATCCTTGTTTGAACATCAATTGTATGAATTTATGTTAAGACTGGAAGAATAATAATTGATACCCGCATTTTTTCAAAAGAGTGAGTCTCTTCGAAGCATCACGCTTATTCTATTGTAGGTACATAGCAGATCTTGAATTAATTTAAAGTATGTTTAATTCTCTCGAATTCAATTTGGTAATAGGGAACATGCATGTGTGAGGAATATGAATAAATGTTATCAATTCATATTAATAAATACTGTATACGCTGATCACGAAAATCCTAACAAGAAACGATTAAATAAAACTTTTCATTCATTATTTTCATTTTAAAAATCCATATTTTCTGTTATTGAATTTGTCCGGTGTGACGTCGCTAGGCGCTATATTGTATTGCCACACATTTCACTCTTAGTACTGTTTGTAGCGCCTGATATTGTCAAACATTGCTCCGCCACGAGTGAACCTTTTTGCGGCGAAGTGCGAAAATTGCTTTTTTAAATGGTGATGAAAACCTTAAAAATGCACATTTAAAAATATAAAAAGCACCATAATTTTTCTAATTTTCTGTACTTTTTTTTGGGTTGAAATTATTTTTTTGTGAAAGTTCCCCATTCGACTAATTATGATACCAAATGGAACCTTTAGGACAACCCGATTAGATTTATCTCTGTTTATTATAAGATTCTTTTCTTTTTATGATATAGAAAATATCTTGGCTTTATAAATTTCATCAGAATCAGTAGCTCGACAGCCACTTATGAGCATGATGGCTTCCTGGAACAATCATCGCCATTTTTTTTCAATCTTGAGTAGAAGTAATCTAATGGTCCAACTTGACTTCAACTCAGTAACTATGCATCTTTATTTTAAAAAGATGAGTTTGGATTTGTAATAAACCCAAGTATACTCCAGATACCTTAAAATTAAGCAATATACATAATATGTTTGTGTCGTTAAGGTGTTTAGGTCCACAGCAGAAGGAATCAAGCACGGAATCTTTTGGTTGATAGTTCGAGACTTTACCATCAGGGCCCCTAGTCAAAACACATTTAAGCGTTACGTTTTCGTTCAAACAAGACGAGGTTGCGAGAACGCATCAATTTTCGTAGCTAAAATGTGTATTTTTAAAACGTGTTTAACACGTTCACGCAACGTCGTCAACGTTTGAACGAAAACGTAATGCTTAAATGTGTTTTGACTAGGCCTACAGGATTCCAAACCATCCTATTTCTCCATCTGTCTTTCTTTAACTTCACAGTCTACATATATATAAGTAATTGGAGAATCTCGATGGACAAAATTAGGTAGTGTATTGAAAACTGCGTCTAAATAAAATAATAACAGAAAGACCTTTTACAAGATGGTATTTTGCAATTCAATGAATCGCTGGTGACTGCTAGCAAAAATCCAGGACAGTGTTCCAGGAGAAATATAGGGAGACAAAAGTTCAGCAGAGGATAGGGATAGCTTTAAAATAAGTTTGAAATTGTGACTATCGTCCGACAAAGGTGGCGCTCTGTAACAATCATTATTATTTTCTCAGGTCACGTTCTCATATTAGACATAATTTATTAATCTGTTTGTTGTTTTTCTTCTTCTTTTACCTTCCATATTCTATTAAAAGCCTCTAGTACAGACCTCCTACGTGTTCCGTATTATAAATTGGGCTTTAATAATAAAAATATCTTATTATTTTAAAGAAAACATTTTTATTTTCTCGTGTCGTGTCAGGCCACTATGACTTCGGCTGTAACTGTAACAAATTAAAAAAAAAATCGCTTTTGCCATTTTTGTCCAGTTTAGATATCAAGTAGGTACCTATCTGGGATCTACCTTAAGTCTAGATTACGTAAAATAATTAGTTATACCAAGCTTTGTGGTAGGTAATATGGAATTTGGGAGAAAAATACTTGTAAGACAATTAACATCAACATTGCAGTAACGAGGCATGCCACCCAAACTGAGTGCCTAATGGCCTAATTATTTAATTGGCACGGCGAGCATGCATTTTTGCGAAATGCTGTGATAGTAGCAGAAAAATACTAAGAAATTATATTTTTCTTTACTAAAATTGCGAACTTCGTAGAATAGAATTTATGAAGGAAAACCTGACTTCAGAAATATGTTAATTTATTTTATTTTAATTTACCAATATGTGTCTAATACTAATATAATGTGTATGCATTGATTTTATATTTGTGCTCATTTTTCGTTTTGTATCCATTAAAATCCGAATAACGAAGGCAGTCTGCAATAAAAAAAATATATTTATATTATTTCTTCTAGAGTTACCTGTGGGAGCTTACCATTATTACTTGGAAATAAATTAAAGTTGTGGCTTAATTGCACCGAAATGACTGGGCACATAGTTCTGATCCAGGGAGCCCCGTTGTTTATAGCTTATATGCTAGAAGTGGCCAACCGTAGGTTAGGCGTACCTCAGGGTTGAATTTTAGGTCCGTTGATATTTTGTTGTTTGAAAATTTGTATGGGACGAAATAATTTTACGAAGAACTTGTTTAATTAATATTGGTATCGATAAACCAAAGTATTCATTCAGAAAGTTTTGTTTTTTTTTTATAAATTAAAATTAAATTAGATTAAAATCTGAAATTAAAAATTATCTTAGTCATGATGGTTTTAGATTAGATTACCCAGTTTATGAAAAATCTACCAATTACCAGGTTGACTTACAGGAAAGTTTTAAATATTGTTATATTTTGTAATTTATTGTCTAAAACGAAATACGAACATGAAGTTATTCAAAAAATATTAGACACAGATGGAGAATTTGACCATAAATGTCGAGGCTATCTAGATTTTATATTTTATCAAATGTAGGTATTTCATCCTTTATTTATTTATACTTGTTTTTACAATGCAACACGTTTTTAAAGTCTTAACACGTTTACACTTTTTTTACGTTTTACGTTACGTACATTACACTAACGTATTTTGGTCTTATTGGAACATTATCAATAACTATTTTAATTATGTATTTTTTTGATTTAAAAAAAATTAAATTCTTTTTTCGTTTCGTACAAAAATGTTATCTACACCTTTCCGTTGATTGAATTCCGTGTCTCTTTATACCAGTAAGTTAGTATTTTTATTGTGTGTATATAGCTAGTATGATGTTACTATCAACACATAACAAATGTATGTAATATCAAAACATATGTACAAACAAACTCAGCATTGTAATATGTAAAATGTTCCTACAACTATGATGGAAAATAAGGGAGGAAAACTACACTATGTCATATATGAATATAAAAATGTTGTTATCTCCTTTCTGATAACATGATTATTCACATTTATAGAAAACAATTTTTAATTTAAATTCGATAATTGTTGTTTTGTTATATTAACATATTTTTTTATCTAACGATTTAACTTGATATCATTTCCATTAAAAAGTGGGCAAAATTTTAGATAAAGGCAACAAAGTTCAATGTGTGAAATTCTTACATTATATTAATGTAATGTTTTTGACTATAGAAATGATAATCCATCTAAATTTGGTCGATTTCATGAGCACAAAATTAATTAATTAGTATAAAATAAACACACAATTAGTCGAACCGTTGAACGTTAAAATAATTGTCCACTGACCAATTATTACGACTCGACTACTCGCAATGTGCGACCATATTCAAGGTACATTTCCGTCCACTAACTGTTTCACTTATTTTGCAGAAGCAGCTAGAAAGCTAGTCTATAGTTATTATATTATATAATTGAATTATTGTATAGATATTTGAATTGGTTTCTATGTGCAAAAGCACATAAGCACACATTGAGAAAATAAATGAATTTGAATTTGAAAAAAAATCTTGAAAAAGTTTTGAATGACCTTACAGTTAAATAACATTTCTAGACATAGTGTGCTTTTCTTCCGAAACACAGATATGTTTCTACGATGTGATACGAGCATAATATAATATGTAATGTTAAAGAAACAACATGTATATTTCAAAGTAATTCTTTATAAATATAATTATTAATTTTATATATAGATGAAAATATAAAGCCTCCTGAGTAGAGATGAACATGAGTAGTTTCATATTTTTCGATGGGTTCGTATCTCATCTTTTGTTGTTTTTTCATAATATTAATTATCTGTCTGTCTCCCACTCTTCTCCGTAAGTTTTCGAGTGTCCTGTAAAAGGCAGGTGTTCGAAAAAATTAAGACATTTTACATCTTCAAATCAGCGATGAGGTTTGACACCCATCCTGAATGACTTGATTTTATATTGGCACGGAGAGGACAGCTTGCATGTTTTTACATGCAGCTGGTCTGCTGGTTACCCCACTTGTGGGATATGCCGTAACGGTATAGTAATAATTATATAATTTTTGCATCGAATATTGATTGCATTACATCGATATTTTTTCATCATCATTTGAATCTCTAGTTTTCACTTGGTTCATGTTTCTATCATTTATAAATTTATTACCCATCTATCTACTACCTCCAAAAATATGTCTATTAGATAAGTAGGCAGTGTGCACATCAGTGGCGTACTTTCTATACACGCAAAAAGAACAGAGTGTCTTCAATGGCCTGCTTTCTTTACATCCAAAACATTATAATAATATGCTATAATGATCGCATGCTTGACTTAAAAATCTCTACCTCTCCCATCCACAAGTCAGGAAACTAAAATGGTATCTCGGACTAATAAAATATCTCAAATATTTGTCCATCCTGTTTCATATTTTCCCGGATTCAACATAATAAATCTACCAATACTGAGGCATAGAGATGTTGAATTAAATATCTTATTTGTGATGTTATACCCAGTTATAGATCTATTATTTGCCGATGACTTCACGTGGCAAAAATCAACACATGTCTTCCCAATTATGCATGACTGTAAAATCTTTATCCTTCCCATCTGCCGGCATCTTGGATTAATACAGAACAATAATATTACAATTTCTACATTTCTCATCACATAATTTCCTGGACCCAATATAAACTTGATCCCAAAAAAGTGCAAAACCCAAATATTTTTGATACTTTTCTTTATAGAAATAAAGAAAAATATCAGAAATATGTAAAAACAGTGATTTGCGGGCTAAAATCATCACATAATTACCCATAATACAAGGTTCTCATATCATGATCATTATTGTGACTTCTCAATCTGCAAATAGTTGTTGAAAAATGGTACTTTATTTTCGGATATTTTATACCAACCATATAAAGTTCAATCAGATCATTTCATTTCGAGAATATGACCACCCTAAAAAAGTCTCGTTCCGCCACTGACACAAATAGATGCCTTCCAAATATTAAGTTTTATTATTTATCTATTTGGCTGGCTTAATTTATTAATTTCGTATCAATAATATATTTCTCGGGGTTACAATCATTAGACATAATAATAATATTTTCATAATATCGTTCATTGCTCCTAAGCTAACCTACCTTGATTTTGTTTTATTGTTATTAATCATAACTTTTTATTCATGTTCCATGTATTTTTTTTGTTTCACTCCCTTTTGAGTATCAAGAAGATTAATTATTATTTGTTTATTTATTTTCAATTTATAAATTTATTATTTATTTCAATTCAACTTTGTTTTGGAATACGAAGAAATATCGAAACATTATGTTACGAAAGCATTTTGTATTTGAATATTTTTGAATGTTTTGTTTAGTGTATACCTACATTGGATTTTGATTGTTGATTTTTGATAATTATCGATAGGGCTTCCTACAAGACGAATCTGGAGCGTGTGACTGCGGAGCAGCACAGACCATGCCACACTTGTTGGAGTGTCCATTGTGCCCTGTCACATGGACTATGGAGGATATTTTTGACGCATCTCTATCTACGTGCTATGCGTTTTGCTCAGTTTAATTGTTTTTTTTTTCTGGGTTTCGACATGATAGATAAATATTTGATAATTTTAATTGTCATTTGACTTAGCTTTATTGTGAATTTGTTTTTTTTATAAATAGTCGAGTGTTTAATGTCGCCGACCCAAGTAAATGGGATAAAGGCGACGGCGAAGAAGAAGAAGTCGAGTGTTTAATGCAAATTAATTTTTAATACCAAGCTATGTTTTTCTTCTTCTTTACATGTCTTGTCACCCCCCCCCCCTCCCCGACGTTGACGATCATCTGGGAGAAATCTTCAATAGAAGAGATGAGAGGGATGCCCAGAAGGGCAGCACGATACCGCTCCTTCACACCTCTCATTCCGGTCGACTCTCGAAAGCCGTTTTCTTCCAACCCCTCTACGGCCTCTATGAGGTCATCCTAGGATTCGTATCCTACAGAATGGCATATTTTCTCCTCTCATTATGTGACCAAAATATGAAGTTTTACGGAATTTGTTTTAGTATTTAGAAGTAATGATACCATGTTATTGTTTTTATTTTGTATAAAAACTGTAAGTGTAGTTAATTAAGTAATTAATTAAGTAAGTAAGTAAGTAATTAAATAAAATACCTTCCTAGATCAAAAACTTTGATACTTACTTATTGCTATTTCATGTTTCTCCACAGATGGATATAGGCCTCTTTTAACTTTTCATTTTATTCTATCTCGAGCGAACACGAACCTACTTATTTACCAAAATTTTGATAACATCATTTGCTCAACTCTTTGAAGGGTCTTCGTTTGCTTTTCATGCTTTTCTATAATGTCTCAATTTTAAAGAACGCATTTTTTGTTTGTATACAAGTTGTTATACAAATCCTCTTGCATGCTCTCTTATTCAATGTGTTTCACACATTTCCATTCTGGAAGATCTGGTTCATATTATGATCTTGCCATTTGATCCTCAGACGGCCACGTCAACGAGCACCATTCCATTCAGCAAGCCAAATGTATTTTCTTTGTATTATCCTCATGCATTCTTTCCGTTTGTGATAGAATTGCAAGTGCATGCATGCGCAATACCCATAGTAGGTGTATAAGCATACGCACACGATCAAGTTGCATTGTTTGTAAGTAGTTACGATTGATATTATGTCATAACAGATTTATGTGTCCGTCTAGGTCTTCGACTTCGATAATCTCAGTTATCCAGAACAGCAGGGTTACTCTTGCCACTACATGATCTTAATTTTGATTTCTCTTAAACTCTATGGTACCTACGCGAAGTGACTATTATAGACCATTAAAGGTCACGTGGTCTTGTCTATGGATTTGCTTTTGCTTGGGGGGCAAACAATCAGATTGCGCAAATCATCCTTGTAGGATGTTATGCCATAAGAGAAAAAAAAGAAAGTCAGACGACAAAATAATAACAAAATCGACACTGACAGTTTTTTTGATTATTAGGTATCTATTCTTTAGGCGTCCCACCTAATATTACACCGTAAACACTGTGAATGTGTTGTGTTGGGATGCCTGATGCCCCTCAATGATTTTTCTGTGACGTCATCCTTTAATGGTCTATACTTGAAAGTACATGCATGACAATCCAAGCGTAGCTGAGAATAATCGTTTTCAGCATTTACATGAGTATCATGATTGTATTGTGTGATATAACCACAAGAATGTATCAGACATTGATGTGTACATTAATATTGTTGCGATATTTATCAATATTTTTTTTTCCAATTTCGTTAAAAAATTTTATCAGTGACAATCTGAGGCAAGCACACACTGTCGCATTTGGGACATGATACTATAGATCAGTGGTTACCAAAGTTGACTGGCCTCCAACCCATCTAGGAAAAAATTCCAATCTTGAGACCCACCTTTTAGCTGTCTTAGAGAAAAGAGGTCATAAATATTGGAAATGCTCAGATTCTCTAGGAGCGAGTCATGGAACAACTTAATGCTCAGGGCCCACTCGATATTCGCTCGCGACCCACCGTTGGATCGTGTCATATAGTTTGGGATATACTGCTTAGAGTATGTATCAGATTTTGGTGTGTATCGTCAGATCATGACTAAACCTTAAAACATATTCATAAAATGATCACGTCATAGTAAACCTCTAACCTGTAAACAATATTCATAAAACATTTAGAACAAAATCGGTGAAAAACCGATTAGATAATCGTCATATTGAACTGTCAAAAATATTCTTGAAATCATCATATAACGGTAGACCTGATAAATATATTCATCAAAACAGAATCGGTAAAAACTTAGTTACTTTGTAATCTCAGTTAATCAGACAGATATAATCTCAGTCGAAAATTATAATCGTCATTCCATGATTGAACTTTACATGCGATGCTCCTCGTATACTGGATTTGATGTTGTGTCGGCCATTATGTAAGATGGTCCTGACGAGACACATGCGCCAATGTCACATCTCTTCGACAAATCCAAACTGCATATTCCGGTGACGGGCCGAGCCTCGTTCCGTATGCAAAGGCATGAGCCAAGTCTCTGCCAATATAATAACGAAATAATCATATCATGGTAGACCTGTCAAAAATATTGATCTAAAAATTTTGCTCAAATTGGTCAATACTCCATAAAATCGTCATCGTCAAAACTGTCAAACATATTCATGAAATCATCACATGAACTGTCTAATATATTCGTGAAATAATGCCGTGCCGGCAAACTCCCCTTTCACGGCACAAGCTTAGTGTGAAAGGTTTATAACAAAACACAGATATATCTTTTTAAAAAAAAAAAAAAAAAATGTTATCGTGCTAAACCTGTCAAAATAATTTATATAAAAGCTCAAAAGTGGTCGGGAACCCAAAAAAATCGTCTTATCATGTAATCACTGTCTGTCAACTGTGAACATATTCGTGAAATCAGCACTACATGGTAGACCTGTCAGAAATGTTCATAATCACCTTTTTTCAACATTGGTAAAAAAAACAATAATTATCGCTATATCATGATTGAACTGTCAAACATATTATTGAAATCATCACATCATTGTAGACCAAACAAAAAAAATCAACTAAACAACCAAACAAATATTTGAACTTTCACCGATTTTGGTATTAACCAAAATCGGTGAAAGTTTAAATATTTGTTATCCCATAATTGAACTGTCAAACAAATTCATGAAATAATCATAATATTATAATTGTAGACCTGTCAAAAATACTGATATTCACATTTTGATCCAAATCGCTGAAAAACCCAAAATATCGTAATTTCATGATTAAACATGAAATCATAATATCGTAGTAGACCTGTCAAAAATATTTTAATCAAACACTAATATCAAAATCGGTGACATGTCAAAAATATTTTAACCAAATACTTATATCAAAATCGGTGAAAAACCCAAATAATCGTCATTCCATGATTGAACTGTCAAAAATATTTACGAAATCATCATATAATCGTAGACCTGCCAAAAATATTCATATTCGCATTTTGATCAAAATCGGTGAATAACCCATGAAGTCGTCATTTCTTGATAAAACAGTTAAATATGTTCATGAATTCATCGAATCGTGTTAGACATGTCAAAAATATTAATCTAGAAATTTTGCTCAAATTTCGTCAAAAACCCATAAAATCTCATATTATGATTGAACTGTCAAATATATTCATGAAATCATCATATAATCGTAGACCTGTCAGAAATACTCATCTTCGCATTTTGATCAAAATCGGTGTAAAACCCGAATTATCGTAATTTCATGATTAAACTGTCAAATATATTCATGAAATCATCATATCGTGGTAGACCTGTCAAAAATATTTAAACCAAACACTTATATCAAAATTGGTGAAAAAACCCAAATTATCGTAATTTCAAGAATAAACTGTCAAATATATTCATGAAATCATCATATCGTAGTAGACATGTCAAATATATTAATCTAGAAATTTTGCTCAAAAGTCGTCGATAACCCGTAAAATCGTCATATCATGATTGAATTTGATACCATACCAACCCATAAAAACCGTGATTTCATGATTAAACTGTCAAATATATTCATGAAACCATCATATCGTGGTAGACATGTCAAAAATATTTATGAAATCATCATATAATCGAAGACCTGTCAAAAATATTCATCTTCACATTTTGATCAAAAGTGGTGAAAACCCATAAAATTGTCATATCATGATTGAACAGTCAAAAATATTCATGAAATCATAGAATCGTGGTAGACCTGTCAAAAATATTTAAACCAAACACTCATATCAAAATCGGTGAAAAACCCAAATAATCGTAAACTGTCAAATATTTTCATAAAATCATCATATCGTGGTAGACATGTCAAGAATATTTTAACCAAATACTTATATCAAAATCAGTGAAAAACCCATATAATCGTCATTCCATGATTGAACTGTCAAAAATATCTATGAAATCATCATATATAATCGTAGACTTGTCAAAAATATTCATGAAATCATCGAATCGTGGTAGACCTGTCAAAAATATTTAAACCAAACACTCATATCATAATCGGTGAAAAACCCAAATAATCGTAAACTGTCAAAAATTTTCATGAAACCATCATATCGTGGTAGACATGTCAAAAATATTTTAACCAAATACTTATATCAAAAATCAGTGAAAAACCCATATAATCGTCATTCCATGATTGAACTGTCAAAAATATCTATGAAATCATCATATAACCGTAGAACTGTCAAATATATTCATGAAATCATCATATCGTGGTACACATGTCATAAATATTTTAACCAAATACTAATATCAAAATCGGTGAAAAACCCAAATAATCGTAAACTGTCAAATATTTTCATGAAAACATCGAATCGTGGTAGACCTGACCTTCATTTTAACATATTGATCAAAATCGGTGAAAAACCTATGAAATCGTGATTTCATGATAAAACTGTCAAATATATTCATGAAATCATCGTAGACCTGTCAAAAATACTCATCTTCACATTTTGATCAAAATCGGTAAAACACCCAAAATATCGTTATTTCATGATTAAACTGTCAAATATATATTCATGAAATCATCATATTGTGGTAGACCTGCCACAAATATTCAACCAAACATTAAAATAATAATCGGCAAAAAACCCATAAAATCGTGATTTCATGATTAAACTGTCAAATATATTCATGAAATCATCATATCGTGGTAGACATGTCAAAAATATTTTAACCAAATACTTATATCAAAATCGGTGAAAAACCCAAATAATCGTCATTCCATGATAGAACTTTCAAAAATATTTATGAAATCATCATCGTAGACGTCAAAAATATTTTAACCAAATACTTATATCAAAATCGGTGAAAACCCTATAAAATCGTCACTTCAAGATTAAACTGTCAAATATATTCATGAAATCATCATATCGTGGAAGACCTGTCAACTTGACCTTCATTTTAACATTTTGATCAAAATCGGTGAAAAACCCATAAAATCGCGATTTCATGTCAAATATAATTCACGAAATCATCATACATATGTATAGCTACCAGGTCTACACCTGTCAAAAATAGTTATCAAAGAAATCTCAAAATCTCAGAAATGTCAAACATATTCTTGAAATCATCACATCGTTGAAGACCTGCAAAAAAAATATTCAACCAAACATTTTTATCAAAGATGGAACCCTTTTTTGACAATGTATCCTATAGGCTTTCCTATAATACAGAGTACATTTTTATATTTTCTTTTTCTTTTTTTCAAATATTCAAGTCCAACAAGTAGTAGGTAGGTACTCATCCACTCACACACAATATTTCAGTTAAGTGAATACTAATACCTATACCTAATAAATTTACCATTTTTTATACTTGAACATATCGGGTTGTTCTGTAATTGACAAAACAACGAAATGCAGGAGATCAGCCATTGGATAAAATTGTTTCATACAGTATTTTAAAGGTTTTTATAAAAATAAACAGCATAATATTAAGTTAATAATAATGTTTTCGTTTATAGGTGCTACTGCGGGATTGGTATTCACGTGTTTTTGACTATAGTCAGTTTGCGCATCGTAGAGTTTGAGCCCAAGATCTTAATGCAAGAGTAACCCTGCAGTACCTACCTATCGAGTAAGTAGTAATAATGAGCAATAACATGCCTTTGGCAATAATTTACCAGAAAATTATTTAACTCCCATAAATAATGTTTCGAGTATTGACTTGTGACAGGAATCCGATGCTCGCTACTAAACTTTATAACTATACACAGGGTTTGCAAAGCATTTGGTTTACAAAAAAAAAATATTTTCTCATTCGTTTTCATTCACATATATCCACGGCGTGAGCTTTTTACATGTTTAAAAATACACAAATATACACATCAAACTTCTCATTCACACAACACAGTTGGAGCAAGACAAGAACAAAAAATTGGCGAAGAACAAAACACAAATGGGAATCAGTTTATAATATTAATAACTTTATTCAAATCACCAAATGTTATTTTGTAATTAAAAATCAGGGGCTTGATTCCAGTCAAACTATTGCAGTACCGCTTCATAAGTGGAGTGGACAGTAGACTAATTACTACATAATATTAAGACATTCATAACATTCAGGTGTTTATATAGAAAAATCTTTGTATCTATTCTTCTCTGTATCCCAAGTGGTTTCAGTAGAGAGAACTTAACACCATTAATATATGGACAGTTTGTAAAGCGCCGTTTACTCATAACATGACCTCAAGGGCAGCGTATACAGCGTCCATCACACGAAATTTCCAGCATAAAGGTGCGTCTTCAGCCTTCTTCTAAAGCTTTCTCCATTCGCCTTCTCTTGCTGATTAGTAGCTGGTTCCAGCATCTGGGATCTCCAAAGCCTGTCCTGCGAGATCGAGATGGGGTTGGATGGGGTTACCAGTATTAAGACATTCATTATATTCAGGGGTTTATATAGTAAAATCTTTTTTATCTATTCTATCCTGAATCCCAAGTTGGGTTGGTAGAGAGAACGGAAAACCATAATAGCCTATCTTTACATACATTCTTCTTCACCATATTCTATTCTAATTTCTATCTTTTATTTATATTTTGTAATTTATCAAATTAATTTGTGCCCTTATATCATCATAGAATTGATATCGGGTAGGGTACAAACTGCAAATCGTTCTCTTTGTGCCAAGAAAAGTTAAGACGTTCAGAATGGGTGGTATGCCTCATGGCTGAATTAATTACTATAAAATGTGTCCTTCTTCTTCTTCGATGGCCCTACAGCTCATATCGAACCTTGGCCTCCATCAGCCTTCGCCTCCAACTCCTGCCTCCCGCTGCAGTTTTCCAGTCTATGACAAAATGTGTCTTACGCGCGAAAATTTATTAATACCTACCTTTTAAAGGACATTCAAAAACTTACAGAAAATCGTGAGAGAGCTGTTCTTTTACGCAAATCAAAGTAAGTAATATAAAAAAGCGGTCATAATAATTATGCTAACCCTATGCGTCGATAAATGTTCTCTCGGCTAAGCGACGCTGAAAATATGCGTCTCTTTATGTTTCAATACTACTACTTCTGTTAATAATAATAATAATACTCCAAGTTTATTATTAACAAAGCTATTAAAATTTTAATGACCCAAGTATTGTGTTTTAAGTTTTAAAGAAAATTTTACGAGTGTTCAATCTTTAATTTTACGATCATGATAAATGAGGAAACGTGTTTGTATGTTTGACGTATCTACCCAATTGTATTTTTTTTCGTACTAAAAAAGCAAGGGTAAAATCCGCATTAAATCTTAGTTAGAATAATTTTAATACCTCATCTAGTTCAATGACATTTAGTACAGACTGGAAATTCAAAGGAAAAATTGCTAATTTTATACCAAAGGCTTAGAAGTTTTTTCTTATAAAACCTTCATTATGAATGAAATGTTCTGGTATACCTAGTATAGGTACCACATGCTGCATATTTTGATTTGGGTAAATTTATATAAATGCAACTAATACAGTGATTTATTGTAAAAATAATAATTCTAATGTCTGTACGATCACAAAGTGAAAATTCATGCTGACGATATTTTTTTTTATTACAAAACACTGTTAATTTTTCACTTTTTTTGAAACATCGAGTATTTTCGTCATGTGGAACAAAATTCCCTATGATTTGCGAACTCTGGAGAGTGTGGAGGTGTTCAAGACGTGGTTAAAAACCCTATTGTTCAGGAGGTGTTATGATTCTTGAATGGGCCCTTGCAGTGGTTTTTCCACAAAACGGCCCATCATAAATAAGTTGTCTAGTTATTATTATTATTATTATCGATTGTCATTTCCAAGAGTTCTCTTCAATATAATACCCATATTATATTGACGAAAATACTCGAGGTTTCAAATAAATTAATGTGAAAAATTAACTGTGTAAATAAATTAAAAAAAAATATCATGTAAAAATAACTTTGATACCATATACAATATACATAATGAACCTTTTTGAAAGAGGCACGCGTAGACTGCGGATGAAAAATAAAAGATAAATATTCTCAATCCGACGGTCTAGCTATGGGCAACTGTCTTTCGCCAATTCTTTCTGACATATTTATGGACTATTTGGAAAACCAAATACTAAAATCGAATCACTATACAACTAAACACATATATCGATGGTGGAGATATGTTGATGACATCATAATCATGTGGAGCGGTACTGTAAGACAACTAGATGCCCTTATGACGTATGTGAACTCTGTACATAAGAAGATAAAGTTCACTCTGGAAGTTAGCAAGGACAACAAATTAAACTTTCTGGATCTTTCTCTATCAATAAAAAACTATAATATCGAATATGACATCTACAGAAAACCCACTCATACAGACAGTGTCATCCCTGAATCATCAACCCATCCTTGGAATCAAAAGCTTGCTGCCTTTCAATGTATGATACATCGTGCTGTAAACACCCCACTTAGCCCTGAAGATTACATTAAGGAAATAGATGTAATTAAACAAATGGCGTACAATAATGGATACGATGTGTCATTAATTGATAAACTTGTTAACATTAAGAAAACAAAACAGTTCATAAGTGATCATTTATATTCCTGTCCAACGCCAAAAGAAAATAATAAAAAATGGAGGAGATTTAAATATATTAAAAATATATAAAAAAAAACTTAAAAAATGTACCTAAGGATACTACAATTTCGTATTATACCGACCATAAAGTTGGTAAGTACATACTCAACAACAGACAAATGACGGAACAGGGGGAAAAAAGTGGGGTTTACCAACTAAACTGTGAAGATTGTGATAAGACATACATTGGTATGACCACGAGAAGAATAAAAACAAGGATTACCGAACATCTTAATTGTGTGAGGAACTCAGGATCCTCGGAATTCGCCAACCACCTCATAGAGAACAATCATAACATCAACAATAGAAAACCATTCAAGATTCTACATAACGGCAATAGTAATTATAGAAGATTAATTTTGAGAGAGACACTAGAAATTCATAAAAACATTAATAGTTGTAATAATATAGTAAATGACATAACAGTACCTAACGCATCACCCATTTTAAAAATATTCCCACTCCACCCTAAGTCCCCGCCCTCTTCATCCCCCACTTAAAATTTGTTAACTGCATAATTTATTGTACCTTCGTAATCAATTTGTATTCTTTCCAAAATTAGTATTGATAATGTCTTGGTAAAAGACGAAACAATTGTCTACTCGTTTATAAAATATAGTGTGTATTTATAAAAAAGTTAAGTGTTTACTTCATACCATAATGGAAAATACGCAAAAAGTTAAGGATTATATTAAAAATATAAAAAAAAATAAAAAAAATAAAAGACTTTTTCAAAATATCACTAACCCAGTACCATCACCTCTCTTTGGAAAATGTGACAGATTTCATATTTCCTTACAATACCGGGCAGAGATATTTAGTTATAAATTAATGTTTCTTATTTTCAACGATGGATATAATGATTGTTGTCCAGAAAAACATACTTGTCTTTATGTTTTCAAATAAATTTCTTAATTATTATATTTTTAAATAAATTATGTACCAACTTTTAAAATAATAATGACTTGGGTTCATCATGATTTTACGACTTTTGCGGAGACGAACGGAAAATTATAGGATGTTATTACATACATACATACATACATACCATCACGCCGCTTCCCTCGCGGGGTAGGCAGAAAGGATCGAGCGCCACTTCCTTCTATCCTTGCATACATCTTTCGCTTCCGTCACTGTCATACAATTCCTCATGCATGCTCTCCTGTTCAATGTGCTCAACACGTGACCGTCCTGTAGGATTTGATTTAAATGATCTTGCCATTTAATCCTCGGACGTCCGCGTCTCCGAGCACCATTCCTCTCAGCCAAATATATCTTCTTAGTCATTCTGTCCTCATTCATTCTTTCCACGTGCCCAAACCATCTTAACTTATTTACATTCATCTTTGTTATTACACCAATTTTCATTCCACATTCCTTTCGTATATCACTGTTACGCACACGATCTCTCAGACTCTTGCCACACATCCTTCTCAAAGATCTCATTTCCACAACTAGGATGTTATTATTATTGAAAATATATATCATACTCTACTGGGATCATTACAGCTTTTAGCCAATGCGATCCCAGAGAAAACAAATCATTCACATTAGAGTTTCCATCATCTTCATTATTTTTGGTACTTTATTTAACAAAAACATAAAGAAAGAATTTTTTTTTAAAAAAATACATTAGAAAAGTGATTTTTTTTTAAAAAACACATTAAAAAAATATACTATCACAAACAAAGTCCACAAATCCAATCTAAAGAAGTTTTAGCGAGTTTATCGTGGAGGTGTGATTTAGTGCAACTTACCCAATTTCACGAAACGTTCACAAAAAAAAATTAAGTAAGGAAAATAGAAGGTTCAAGGGAGAAGAATAGGCAGTAAAAGGGTCTAGGAAACAGCTGATGCCAAATTTTGAATGAGATATATTATTTTATTTACTTAAATTCACGGCATAAGCCTATTACATGATAAAATACGTTATACATAACATTTATAAATACAACAGTGACAAGTCTAACAAAATTATATGTCATTAAATATAAAAAAAAAACCAAATGACCAAACAGCAAACATAGTCATGTCAGCTACAGGGGTAACTCCGAAATCTTTAATAAATAATTTACAAAAAATAGATTTACCGTTTAATTTGTACATTAAAATTCAAAAGTCTATTATAATAAACACTTGTAATATTGTAAAAAAGTTTTTGAACACAGATATTTCAGGCACAATGCTGGTATTTTGAACCCGCGTTCTGAGCCTAATCCTTTGATATCCTGTATATCTGGATAAGTGAATTTTTCCCGGCATTAGACTGTTAAGTTTTTGTGTGACCATGACTGATCATATGGAGACTTATCTGGTTGTATAATGCTGTGAAGTGTGGATGGCAATTCTGCCGCCGCGTAAAAAAAAAGATATAAGAAATAATTAAAAATGCATGAGTCAAATATTACGAATGATAAATAATTTAAAATGATAAAAAGTATCGAAATAAGTCAATTTTGTAGATGTCAAATTAGAGGAAAAAATAAGTATACAAAACAAAATAGTCAAAAAGAGACACGACTGCCCAATGTCATTCAACATTTCTGAAGAAATGTATTATGTCAGATTTAAATTTGAGAAAATTGTCGGCGAATATATCGGTGCAATCTCCCACCATATGTTGTAGTCCTAGATCGCTCGCTTGAAAGTGTGAAGAATGGGGATCAACCTTATTTTAGAAGGCAGACTATTCCAACAGTAAGAAGGATGACTATTCCACTATGAACAGATAATGAGTTCGCAAAAAAGTTTGAGCTATGAGCTGGTATCATCAGAAGACGCTCGCTATTGGATGGTAAGGGTATAAGCCATGATTCGACAGATACTCAAACATTTTCTTGAGATAGGTAATATTATGGCGAAGACGTAGAGTATATTATAAACAATTATGGACAAATGGTAAGACATGGAGATCCCATCTTTGACAAACGATAAGCTATCTTATTTTATTTTTATGTCTGGTAATGCGGTCAGATCTTTTGAAATCGAAGATGAAACGAATGCCAATATTTTGTAATCTTGATAATTGATAATATTATAAGATTGTAATTTTTATTATAAATGGCTTCAGCCGTTGATGTAAATAAAATAAATAAATATAGTAAAATTATGACTGGTTGAATGATTAAATTAACCATGCACTTTTCCTTTCTTGCTATTACAGTTACCTACTCACCCTTGGACCCTTGCACAGTGAGACGTTGATTCATTGGAAACTGAATCTAGTATATACAGTGAGTCACAATTTATTGGATTGGTCTGCAACGTGTTTGGATTTTCTTCTCCATTTCTCCCTATTTCCAGCTAGTCTCTTTGGCTGTTCTACGTAGATATGTGCCACAGTTCATGTCCTTCTTCATTCGATCCATATAAGCGTCTCTTGGTCGGCCTCTACCATTTCTGCCTTCGGTCCTACCCTCCGCGATGGTGATAAGCAGTCCTGAGTGCCTGATGTTGTGGCCAATCCGTACTAGTAGGCGAATCTAGTAGGTTATTACAACTACTCACCCTTGAATCCTTGCACAGTGAGACGTTGAATTACATATTAGAACCGTACTAACTAAATTTAGGAGATAATAGAGAGATAGGTAACTGTACACTATTGTGGTACGATACTGTTGTATCGTCGTCAGGCATAGGTATATAGTCATTTTATTGTCATTGAGGGAATGAATTCTTTTGCTTACTGTATAATTATAAGTAAATGATTGTTGTTGTAAATTGTAAAAAAAAAAAAAAATTTAATAATTAAGATTCAACTTCTATACACAATATAGGTAGGAACCTACTTACTTAATATAATATATTGTGCCGTGTGTTATGTTTTTGCCGCAGGGCAACATTCCACTGAGTCGGCAAGACGGTGAGTGTTGGCAAATTCATACGTAATCCCTGTTAAGGTAAATAATATTTAGATCTTTTCTTCTTTGATACGTTGCTTTGTGTGTATTTCTGGAGTCGCTGGTGAAGAATATGTCACCCAGGCTCTTTTGTAAGTTTTCAAATGTCTTGCAAAAGGCAGGCTTTCGTAAAACCTCACGTATGTGACAACTAACATCTTAAGCTCAGCGATGAGGCATATAATATATGTCACCCTTTTTATTGACACAGAGAAGACTATTTGCATGTTTATTAATTTCAGTTAGTCCGCTGGCTACCCCCCTTGTGGGATATGCCGTGATGGTATATAGTAGGCAGAAGATTTTTTATGTTGCTTGTGTTATCTATTAGGTTTTATTGACGACCGGTGTGGCGCGGAAGCTAACGCACTTGCCTTTGAGTCACTAGGTCCCGGGTTCGATTCCCGGCCAGGGCAAATGAAGAATGACCTTTTTCAAATTGTCCTGGGTCTGGTTGTTACATGTATATATGTGTTCAGTGCATTGTATATATGTCTATCGTCGTGTTAGTACCCATAATACAAGATTCATATCTTAGTTTGGGACTAGCTCGGTTCGTGTGAATTGTCTATACATGTTAATATGTTATGTTATGTTATTTGTTAATTTAATTATTTAATTTATTTATTTTATTCATCATTGTACATTGGTTAAAATGTATCAATTCAATGTATAGAGGGCGAGTTTATCGTCACTAGAATGCGATGGTTTCCAACTAACCCAGATTATTAATATTAGGTACTTATTTATTGTTTTTAATTTTTTTAGCTAATAGTTTTAACATAATTAATAATATAAACTAAATTAATTAAAAACTAGAAAACCAGTAGAGTTTGCAAACATTGTTAGTATTATATAATAGAACAATACATGCAGTAGATACGAAAAACAAAAAAAAAAACATTTCACTCAAAAAATAAAGCTTTAAGCACATGTAATCAATCATTTCCAATCAAGAAGGAAATAAAGGAATGGGATAAGAAATTAAAGTAGAAGGGAAAGCATCAATTAATTTTTCTTTCATCGGCACCGGGTTTAAATCTAGTAGGTATATAATATAACAATAATATATGTACATCATCAAATATTAGCTATATAAATATATGTATGCTTGTATATAATATTATTATGTATGCTTAAAAATGAATAATATATGATCGCGTTAGACATAAACAACAATATATTATACGACAGTTAGGTACAAGAAACACAATGTAATAAATAAAAGTGCAATAGTCAAACAACTTTCTCATTTATTCTCTAGCACGTCAACGTTCAAAGTCCTGTGATAGACACTCATTAACTAGTGGATGGCTTTTGAAGATATAACTGAATGTCCAAAGTCTTTGGTGCAAGAGTCATCATGTTTTTGCTTAATGCATTTGGTATTCTGGTTCTATAGATTCAACTGTAATTTTCTCAGAGAGTTGGCTGCATTGGTGGTCACCTCACAAGAGTTACTTGCGATGTAGTGAGTCTAACATAAATCAAAACCATACAGAGGACTCCCCATAATATATGGTTCATTGTCTGGCATTGTGTGCAGCATTCACATTTAAGATTAGAGGATAAACCCCATCGGTGCATAATATGGTTAACACATCTTCTTCTTCGGTTTTCATAATCCTAATGAATAATTGGTCGCATTACGAATTACTACGACCTCCATATACCATCTCGACATAACCCACAAAAAGTGTAGTCAGCAGACTAGCTGGATGTAATAATAATATGCAATCTGTGTCTCCGTGCCAACAAAAGAATTAAGACTTTTGGGATTAGTGGAAAACCTGATTTTACATGCAAAATGTCTTTATTTTTTCGAATATTTTCCTTTTATTTACCCAAGAACTTACGGAAAAGTTTGGAAGGCCAATTCTTTGTCGGGTCCTCGGTTAAACAAGGTTTCAAAGGAAGAATGACTTGCTGAAAAAGCTGATATCATCCGAAAAATTATAAGGCGTCTGATATTTTTTTTACGAAATTATAAATTATATTTCTGAAATATTGATAAATATCCCAACAATATTAATGAGAATAAAATAATGTCTGGTACATTCTTGGGGTTATGTCTAGTGTTGTGGAATTCTCAAGAAATACTTTTTCGAGAAATTTACCGTGAAATTTCTCGGTAAATTTCTCGAAGTAGAGAATTTTTGGAGGATTTTTTTTTATTTTTTATTTAACAGTATAATAAAAATAAATACTTTATTCAATCAATCAATAATAATGCACAAATTTTGAGACAATTTTTCACCAATATGGCTACAACTAATTATGGAAACAAAATTTTTTTAGGTACCTACCTACCTACATAGAAAAAAGTGCTAATAACTGATGAAAAATCTTGATGTTTGACACATATTTAAGTAAAAAAAATTGCATACATCGAAAAAAGTGTTAATAACCTCTGATTTGGGCCTTAATCAACCCCACAAATTTTTGGATCAATCAGGTTGGCTGCGAAGTGTACTGGGTGAAAGGTCATATTACCACTAAGAAAAATTATGGCGAGAAATTTCTCATCCATCAGAGAATTTTCTCTTCTCACATCACTAGTTATGTCACACATATGTTGTATAACCATAATACTCATGTAAATGTTGAAACCGACTGTCCTCAGCTACCGCAAGATTAGCATGTACGTATTTTTGACTATAATCACTTCACGCAAGATAAGATTAAGATCATTTATTTAGATCGTATCATGACTAACCCTGACTGTTACCTAAACATGATCAGGAAGAATAAATAGGTAGTTCACAATTGCAATCTAGGCTCAATAGAAGTGAACCATGATACAATGAGTTCATGTAGGTATTCAATATAATCGAGTAAATACTACTGCGTGGGTGTCCAAGGATTACTTTGGAGACACTTTCTTTGCAATGAAAATAATAATAATAATATCTATATTAACATTACACAACAAACTTGCAGTCTTGCAAGATTATTGCTAATTTCATTTAGGGCTTTCACAATCTATAGTTCTTATTATGGCAGATAAAGAATATTTTTAATATCCAGTACGTGTATGTTGACTTCACCACTAATTGCGTGGTTGAATTTTGTTGATTCTATGATGATTTACGTGAGGTTTTGAACCCTGCGGAATATCTTTAATAAGATACAATGACTTTATCGTCAGGATAGAGACTCTCCTTTGATTCTGTTGTTTCTTTTTGATAGTGTCTCTTTTGTGATTTTTTGTCTTTCTTTTGCTTTTATTGGATTTATTTTTGTTTTTTTTCCTGCTAGGTCAAAAGCTGTTATAATCTCAGTGCAGGGGAAGTTTTTGCTACTACTACTAGATTACCATCACTGCGTATCCCATAAGTGGGGTAGCCAGCAGACCAGCTGCACGTAGTAAACATGCAAGCCGTCTTCTCTTGGCCAAGAGAACATTATAATATATAATAATAAAAAAAAATTAAAACATTTAGAATGGGTGGCAAACCTCATCGCTGATTTTTTAAAGATAATCATAATAAATTATATATATATATTTTTTTTTTAAAAGATATATCTGGGTTTTGTTATAAACCCTATACACCTTTCACAGTAAGCTAAAAGCTTGTGTCGTGAAAGGGGAGTTTGCCGGCACCTGGGATCGAACCACGGACGCCCTGTTCATGAGGCCGAGACTCCACCTCCAGGCTACCGACGAACTCAAAACATTATTCCTATTATTTTGATTATTCATGTTCAACGTTGTCTTACTCTATGTCCTATTCATTATTATATTATTTGTTAGGTATTGTATTTATTTGTTTGTTTGGTTTGTTGGTTTGTTTAATTTTAATTTTGTTTTTATTCAATTTTGTCTTAAATAAAATATCCTTTTAATTTCCTGTTATTACTATATTCTTCATTGTTTTTGTTATTATTGTTTTTAATTGTTAGACTTTCATTGATTAGGTAATCTTACTTAATATTTTATCGTAATTTACTGACTACTATATAATTTTAATTAATTTGATTTTTTTTCTCACCTACATAATTTTCTCTGTTTACCGTTGGTCTGTTGGTGCTATAAATTTATTATTTTATCTTTTTTTATATCACTGTTGTTGTTTATACTTATTAGTAAAATTGTATCCAAACATGTAAAAGGCTTGTGCCGTGTGTTTTTTGTAAAAATAAAAATAATAATTTGGTATTGAAAGCGAGAAATAAAATTATTTTGCCAATCCCTGCTCAAGCAATGTGCAGTCTGATGCAGTACGTGTCTCCAGAAAGTACCCATGTCCCAACATGGCAGTATGACACATTCACTTGACATATTTATTATCGACTTTACTTACCTACTCACTGATTGTAGTTCTACTAGATATTTAAAGTTGTAATGAAAACATGCTTAATATAGAAATATATTATTGGTACAAATTACGGGCACGTATAAAATTTAATAATTAAGGATTCCTACTACATAATTATACCAGTATATAGGTATAGTGAGTTACAATCCATTGGATTGCTCTGCAACGAGTTTGGATTTTCTTCTCCATTCCTCCCTATTTTCAGCTAGTCTCTTTAGTTCTACGTATGTGTCACAGTTCATGTCCCTCTTCAGTTGGTCCATATAAGCGTCTCTTGGTCGGCCTCTACCATTTCTGCCTTCGGTCTTATCCTCCGCGATGGTGATAAGCAGTCCTGGGTGCCTGATGTTGTGGCCAATATAGTTAGCTCGTTGTTGGCTGATTCTTTTAAGAATTTGCCTTTTTTGCCTACCTTGGTAAACACCTCTTCGTTTTCGACGTGTTCCGACCAATGGATCATCAGCATGCGTCTCTAGGACCACATCTCAAAGGCCACCAACCGTCCGCTTTCTCTCTTGCTGATGGTCCACGTCTCGCACCATATAGCTGAATGCTCGATACATAATCCTACTACATATTTATTGTTAAAAGAAGAGGTAAATTTTTTATGAGTTTTCATCGTGTGTATTTCCAGACACAACAGGAAAAATACTCCGTGACCTCTGTCACAGAACACTCCGTATTTCATTAGTAGGTTTATTAGCGTAACAATATTCTTTATGTATGTATTTTTATGAATTGCAACAACATTGTGTTGTTTTGTTGCTGTGGTCGACCGATGGCCACTAAAATTTATCGCCTCGACTAGACAAGAGACGCCACAATGACATAAATGTTAATATAATTTATAACTGATTGCTTATTCATACTCATGCGGGTTATTCTTTTTTATTCTTTGCACAGCGACTAGATTGCCATCCACACTTCTCGGCATAATACAGCCAGATAAATGAAGACTCCTTCCAACAGCCGGATATCTCGATTAACTGGGTATCCTATAAGTCAGTCGGACCTCTATTTATCCACTCTTCTAAAGGTAGACCCAAACAACAGAACAAAACAAGGAAGCATAATTATCCATACAAGTGGTACCCTATTTTGGACTAGAGGTCGAAGTCAGGCGTCCAGAGACTTGTTATTGGGAAGGGAAGAACTTTCGTTCAGAAGGTGAGACGCGAGAATCGCCGATACCAGGGTAATAAAAAGTTATTTCCCTCCCAACAAGAACATCACTCTCTTACCTACTCTCGACGAAAAATAAATGTTTTGTTCGTAATGTTTTATGAATTTTAGAGTTTTTGGGTAACCTGAAGGTAGAGTCTCGGCTTCATGTACAAGAGGTGCCTGGTTCGATCCCAGGTGTCGGCAGACTACCCCTTCACGACACAAACTTTTGGCTTACTGTGAAAGGTGTATACAGATATTTGGGATTATTACAAAAATAACTTATACTAGAAATAACTACTCCAATAAACAGACTTCATAGACTTGGTAATCTGGTTGGTGAGAACACAGATGTTTTTGCTGACAGTTTCCTCAAATACAGATCTGACATCATCAAATTTTTATGTGCACAAACTGACAATGGGTAGTCGAGGTTTATAGTTTACTTGTTTTTTTTTTTCTGTAATATTTATCATTTTTGGTGAGATGAGTCCATGTATGTATATAATGTGAATTCTTATTTATAAAATAGTATTTATAATTTGCTGTATATATATTTACAACCATTTGACCTTAATTTGCGATTTTTTAACTAATTGACCATTTGTTTTTTCTGTTTGACATTTAATATTTATATCATTACAATTTTAAAATTATTTTTTTTTAAAAATTAATTTCTTGACCAAATTTATTTTTTATTTTTTTTTAAATTGAGTCAACGTTGTTCTATTATTTAATTGTACTCTCGTTTTGTGTCTAATTAATTGTTTTGTGTCTTTTTTAAAAGAAAAATACTTTTTGTATGCATGTATTGTATGTATACTAAATTTTTTACAAGTAAAAGGCTTCGGCCGTGAATATCTGAATAAATAAATAAATAAAAAACCCAGATACAAAATTAGGTGATGCTCGAAATTTATAGAAAAGAGTGAGATGGCAATCCTTTGCCTTAGACTTTACAGAACGTAAAAAAATGATAGAAAATAAATACAAAACATAAAACACATACATACATCCCTAAAATATATTTATTTATTAATTTATTTGACATAAATCATCCTTGTAGGATGCTATGCCATAATAGATTTTTGTTGTTGTTGAAAGGACGTTCTAATTATTGAGTCGCCTTTTAACGCAAGTATATTTTTGATAGATTTTTTCCTGGCATTGCACCCAATACATGAGAGATGCCGTTTCAGAAAGATTCGTGGTCAAAAATTATACCACCTGTGTATATTCGAAAATAACAATCTTCTCATAAATACCGGCAGGTACCAAACTACCTACTCTATCATTTTTAATAATTAAATATAATAATTTCTGGGTACCTATACGTATACATTATATCTAAATTAAAATGCCATATTACGGGTGGTCTAACCAGAGCCCAAACAAGGGAATAATTGAGAATCTATGTATATGTAGTTATCCAGAAATAAACCAGACCCCAAAAACAAGTAAGGAATAAAAATATGACCCCGTATTATTTACTTGAATACTTTGAAATATTTTTTTCTGTATTTTATGTCAGAGCGATACCTACTTCGCTATGTCAAGTTTAGACTAAATTAACTTATGAAATCAGCAGGTTGATAGGGGACCAAATGCATGTAATAGACGTGGATGTCGTCCTTACGGTTCCAATATAAGTTAAAACTTTCAGGATGGTTGGCATACCTCATCGCTGAACTGAAGTTGTTAATGTGATGTTTTAGGAATACCTAGAACTGTTTACATCATAAGAGAACGGAGTCCTATTTTTGCCGGGAATTTTTTATTTTGAGAATTTAACCCACGTGATCAAGGTCGGTCGGTTGGTGGATGGCGCTGGTAGTAGCTGCCTGAAACCTCTGACGTCTCATTTTTCAAAATTAAATATTTTTATCTTATAATAATTGTTCAAATTAACAAAATTTTAATACATTATTTTAGATTCAATAGTTTTATAAAGTTTTATTTTTATGGTGTTATTATTTTTCAACTAGTTAAAAATTTCAAATTTAAAAATGTGAATTAGTGAATAATATTTGTGACAATTAATAATACTTTCAATTGGAACTCACATAAAATTCTCGCATTTTAGTCAAATTTGTGAAAATCACAAGTGTTTTCAAAGTTTTATAATAGTTAAATAAAAATAATACTTAGGCGACCTTGAGACGGTCTAGGGACTGTTAAACGGCGTCAAAACAAAATCATCCATAATCATCATAATCATCAAGCTAGGTGGTTCTCTTTCAGACAGGTATATTATCCTTTCATAATCTATTCGCTTCATATTGCCAAACCATCGTAACTTCAGAAACCTCGATTGGAGAACCATGTCTACACAATGCAACATTGTGTAAAATTAATCGGAAGAAGTGAGAAATGTGTCCCAACGCTTACGAATTGGCTCTAGGCTGGCTTAAGTGATCACTTTCGGTGTCCATGGACAACGTTCACCAATTCCACCATTCTCACTGTCACGATGTAAGGTCCACCAATAGAGAGACGCTTTATGCAAACCTTAGAAGCAACCATCTTTTTGGGATCTCATTTTTCAGATCTCAAATGGATCGCGATCTCCCGTCTCCAATCGAGGTTTCTGATTGGTTTTGTCATCTGCACCCAAATCCGGTTTATCAATAAAAAAATTAGTAAATATTCTAAACATTCATCGTAACTTATTTACACGCATTATTTACACGAACAACCAAACTAAAAATTACATCTGATGACATCGTGTAGTTTTGTTTCGATATAAATAATTATTATTGTACGATAAAAACTTTTTTTAAAGCTGGTTGATTTTTGTTAAACTGAACTCATTTGCCAGTACACCTGTGGTATTAAATTATTGTAAAATATAATATTTATTGACGAAACAATCATATTATATTGTTATAGATACAGTGGATGAGTATTGTTTTACATAATAGGTATATAACTACCCACAATACAACTAGGGGGCGTGGCAAACCGTGCATCATATCTTAACTGGGTAATTAGGGTGGATAAATAAATAAGAAAATATATATAAAAAGTCAATAAATATATTTTGATACAGGTATGTACAATATGTACACTTCCCGTGGAGCACCCGGTAAAGAATCGGTCTCCCACTCTTCTCCGTAAGTTTTCGAGTGTCCTGTAAAAGGCAGGTGTTCGAAAAAATTAAGACATTTTACATCTTAAATTCAGCGATGAGGTTTGCCACCCATCCTGAATCTCTTGATTTTATATTGGCACGGAGAGGACAGCTTGCATGTAAATTACTTGCTGTTGGTCCGCTGGCCACCCCACTTGTAGGAAATGCTGTGATGGTATACAATATATTTAGGAAACAGAACGAAAGAAATTTAAAATATTCATTTATTTATTTCTGTTTCTTTTCTTTTGCCTTTCATAAAAAAATAAATAAATATTGAAATCCCCAATCGTTGACTTAAACGTCAGGAAGAACCTGTTGAATTTTTTTTTTATATATATTTCCACGTGCCTTTATTTATATTTATATCCCTTTATATCCATTTATATCTCCAGTTTGCTTTCAAAAACTTTCGCATTCATCATCAGACTCACATAAACTATGCCAACTATGAATAAAAAAAAATATTACAAATTTATCATGAACGTGACAAATTAAGTATTCAAATTCATTTTTTTTTTTATTAAACAATAGTAAACACTTTAAATATTTACATGTGATAAACACAATGATACATTTCTTTTTAATATCTATCATACCTAGTGATGTGAGTAGAGAAAATTCTCCGAGAATTTCTCCTCTGAATGAAGAGAAATTTCTCTGATTTTTTCCCATGGGGATTCCCCTATTATTTATTGGCGATAATGCGGCGGAATTCCCCTACAAAATATATGAAAAAATATCCGGTATTGACTAAATTTAATTGTAGCAATATTGGTGATAAATTGTCTCAACATTTGTACATTGTTATTGATTGATTGAATAAAGTACTGATTTATTATTATTTTACTGTTAAATAAAAAAAAAAAATTCTCGGTAAATTCTCTACTTCCAGAGAATTTACCTTCCATTTTTGGAGAAATTTACCGAGAAATTTCTCGAGAATTCCACAACACTAATCATACCTCATAAACAACCCACCGTCTCATCAATAGTAGATAGCTCTCTATTAGATACATATTATATAGGTATAATAGGTTTATGGTTGTGAATGCTTACATTTTTTATTAATTTATTTTTTATATATTTAAATAGGTATTCTTGATTTATATTATAAATTCCATTTTCTGTTTATCTTTTGATCTAAAAGGTCGTTCACATTTGTTCACTTTCAGTGATCACTCCGGATGATCCTCCAAGATGAATAGGTGTGAACGGGCGTTTCATCAATAGTGATCACTAGCGATGACGGAGGAAAGAGATAACCACTCGTCATAATCTTGATGAAAGGTCCTTTCACTGAAACGACCATAAACAAGTTTTATCTTATTATTTGTTTTATTCTCTATGAATTTGTATTGAATGTCAGAATCATGTACAAAAATATTATGCAGTCGAGAACTATATTAATTTGTTTTAAGGGTTATTTTTCATTTTTTAATTTATTTAATCATTTTTGTACGAAAATATGTCAAAATACATACAACTTGACTGAGAGTGTTGACATGGCAGTGAGAGCATAGGATGAACAAATGTGAACAGACGTGTTCACTTTCGATGAACAGGTTTGACCCTGACACTCTGGATGATCATCCAAATTGAAGCAATGTGAATGCTACTTAAAATCACTTTATAGTAAAACATAGTATCAAACATTGTAGTAGGTTTACTGGAAGACATTGCCTCAAGGCAATATGTACTTACGCCTTTTGTAAAATTTATATTTGACAATAAAGTGTTTATTATTATTATACCTATCCCCAAAATTGAGCAGGCGAAACATTTTCCGTGGAAAGAATGATTGATTAACAATTTTACACATATTTGATAAATGTTAAAATTTAAATTTTGAGAGATTTTATGTGATGCTATTAATTTTATTTTTCATGACTCATTGTATTGTTTTTATTGCTTATTATTTTATTGTTTAATCCTGCGATTATTGCTTTGTGTGCATTATTCTATCTATCATTAATTTTGTAAACATAATTTACTCTATTCTATTGTAATTGTTGTTTGTTGATTTTATCTATTGCTTATTTATTGCTTATTGGTGCTGCTGTGTTTGGTTATGTATGTTTTGTAGATCACATAAGGGTAATATAGGGATCTTCACTGGTTTGCTTATTGCTAAATATTATGTTGTAGACCATTATATTTTTTGTATCAACTGTATGTATCCTGTAAAATTGAAATAAATAAATAAAAATGATTATAAGGCTAAGAAAAGCCAACGTCACCTTATTTGGTAGTGCCCTGGACGGGACTAATTGTAAAAAAAAAACAAGTTCGCAAAAATGTTTGACGATTTTTTAATCAGAATGCACAATGATAAGGATGTGGGTAAATAAAAAATAAAATTACCAATTTTAATGTTGTAACATATTATGTATGTATCTTAATACAATTGGCGCCACACGTGACCGTTAAGGGCCAGGTGCAGAGTGCAAAGGGACCAGCCATGCTTAGCCTAACCACCTGACAATTTATTGTTATTATTAGGTATAATATATAGGCACATAAGCCGACCTAAAAACATACACATGTTTGTTGCTATCAGACACAGCAGTTCCTTTATAAAACATATGTTTTATACTTACCTGCATATAATATCCTTCCCTTATCAAACAACGGCTTCATAATAAATTATAGAATTGTTAAGGGAACTACAATTATTACTACTGTCAAAATTATCATCACGGCATATCCTAGAGTTTGTGGGTTAACCAGCAGAGCAGCTGAATGTAATAAATATGGAATCTCGCCTCTCCATGCCAACTAAAAAAAATGATAAATATAATGGGTGGCATACCTCATTACTGAAGTTAAGATGTCAAATGTTTTTATTTTTACGTATTTCTGCCTTTTATAGGACACTCGAAAACTTAAGGAAGAGTGTGAGATCAATTCTTTGACATTCTCCTCCGAGCATTTATTAAAAGTTACACAGAAAGAAAAAATGTCTCCAGTCAAGAGAATTGTCTTGAGTTAAGTAACTAAATTTTAGCACATAACGAACGAACTATTTTCTCAATCTAAGATTTTCATCTTCGTGCAAGAATAATAAAAATTCTCTAAACATGAAATTATTTCTCTATTTAAAAAGATATATTGACGTTATAGATGAATATTAATTCTCATAACAAGAAAACAATCTTCATTGAAGAAATCAAAATTCTCAATCTTATTGGAGACCGCTAATTTTCTGAATTCAAAGAAATATTCGAGTCTTGAATTGTTTGAGGTAAATATGTAAAATTATTGGATTGAGAGAATTTATGACAATTAAGATGGGTAGCATACTACTTACCTATCTTGATTGACTTACTATTTTATTATCATGGAGAGGATGACCTGGATATTTGTTTTATATAGTTACTCCACCGGTTGTCCCATTTGCAGGAGATGCCGTAACGGGATAGACAGAGAGAAAACAATTTTGTTTTGCCGTTTCAAAGGGTAAATAAAGCAATTATTACTTTTGTTGCTAACAATCTTGATAACACACCGCCTGAGAGAAAGATTACTAAAATAACATCCACTTGCCTATACTCACCGCGTGTAGGTATTTCTTAGGTGGCTAATCTTACTTCCACTACTGGGCAACCCGCAATGAGCAACGCAGTTATACTAAAAACCCGTCTTTTAATGGATACATCCATCTCTTCTTTGTGTTGTATGTTTATGTTTGCCTCCTCTGCTAGAGGGACATCGGAAGAGTGTGATTAAATAATTCCTCACGATTTTAATGGTTTGGTGGTTTTGGCCTGTTAGACCGTAATGCTGTCCACTATAATATTATAGCACCTCCCGTTAAAAATTAGCATCGGATAAATTAAAGTCTCCAGATTTGGGTGATCAGCGTATTTCTTCAGTGTATTTCTTCTTTTTGTAGTAAAAATAAATATAAGTAAACAATTAATAATGAGAAAACCAATTGAGATTCTTTTCTAACCAACTAATAAACATAAATTTGACGTAGTTTATTAAATAAAATGATACAGGAAGAATTAAAAATGCTAAAACATATATAAATTGTAGAAAATGTAAAAAAATATGCAAAAACACATATGTTATGTTTCCATGTATTGTAATTTTCAAACAAACAGGCAGACGAACCTTCATCTTTTTATAGATGTACTTTATTTCCACAATATCGTCTATCTGTTTATACCAATCTGTTATCTGCGGTTTGAGTAAGTGTAAGAGTGGCTGCGTGGCTGAGGGGAGTGACCAAGGCAAGCCGCAGAGTCACGATTCACTCAGATATTAATATATAAATACCGCCAGATCACGATCGCAGTTCTCTTCCATCAAATCCTATCAAGAGCTGATCCCTTTGAAGAATGCGACTGATCTTCAACAATTATTGTGGATTGAAGGGTTCAGATCATTATTATTCATTCATATTCGTGACACATTTGTTTCAATCCTAATGGCTCATTCAAATCAGCTTCAATGATTCTAGTGTTTATCAAACTGGTTTTGCATTTTTATGTGAGGTTTGAATTCTTTTCTAGGATGGGTCTAAGAATTCCCGTAAGGAGTTTTATACTCTGACTGAAATGATTGCAGGTGAGTTGGTTATAATCCCATCACTTCAGCGTCAGTGACACAAAATATGTAATATGGGACACGCGGTGTACCTTGAGGGAGCCCAAATCAAATGTTTTATTACCTACCTTTTCTATGGTATTGATTGGTGTTAATCATAATTATGGAATATCAGGAAGTTATTAATCACAAAATACTATTTAATACTTTTCTTTCTTCTTATTAATACATTGTCACAGGCTGAATATATTTAAAAAATATCACTAAAGGAATTTGTCCCATTTCCGCGTAACGGAAAATAAATTATTCGACTATGAAGCACTCCGCACGTGTGAATTTGACTGCCTTATTCTGTTTGACTATCTTGGCTCGTAACACAATATCATTATGCGTGTCTACTTTCAATACAAGTGTATTAAAAATGATATCACATAATAAAAGCATTGACGTACCCAGGTTAATATATTTTAGGGAGCAGTAACTTTAAAAAAAAATTATTTCCATCACGAATGTCTGATTCGAGTTATTTTACTGTCATCGGCATTAACTTAGTTACACTTCATTCGAAATAATTTGGTGAAATGAATGATAATTATTATGTAGTGTTACTAACCGAGTTCGTATCTATCATCGGGTACTGATCTATACGTGATAAAAGTGAAACTAATCGTTCGTAAGTATATGTATTCTGATAACACAACACAATTAATTCGATATTTTTCATTTTCTCTAATGATTTCTTTTACTCTTGACTATTGTATTAGTAGATACACCTTTTTTTAGGTCTAAGCTTTCTCAATTTAGTAAAGGCATTTGAGAATAAATACTCGACTTTCAATTTGGGACCCTTTTGGTTTTAGTTTCCGGTTCTATCAATGGGTAACAATGGGAATTTTAATATTTTTTTATTCATTCTTTGATCATAATACATTCATTCATTCATACATTGAGAAATTCATTCAAATCAAATACAATCAATACACAGAGGGCGAGTTTATCGCAATGGTGCGATTTTTTCAATACCCAGCGTTCAACAATTGAGATAACAAATTATACACCTTTCACAGTAAGCTCGTGTAGAGAAAGGGGAGTTTGCCGGCACCTGGGATCAAACCACGAACCTTATGTTTATGAGGCCGAGACTCTACTTCCAGGCTACCGATGAACTCGATTACTTTCTAACTTCCATCTTTATTGGATTAATGAAGGTTTTCAGAGCTGTCTTTGATCCAGTGTATATAAGTTTTAACTTCTTGGGAGAGGGGAGAGAGGGAGTCATTCGATCAATATAGTCAACGACTCGTTGCTATTTTCCACACTTTTCCCTTTATAATTTGGCTAATTTTGATACTATTTTTGAGACGCGGTTACGCCTCTGTTATTGAGTACTTGTAGTTATCGTTTCATTATTACTCAGGTATGTATGTATTTTACATTGTTATTATAATACCTGGTTTGGCGCCGCGTATCAGACTCATAGAAGACAGCAGATACTGGGGTAGGTACTTCCTGTTGCTGGCTGTTCAGACATCATTAGCGTAGGTAACATTGGCAGTTTGTACGTACCTACGTACAATTATAATTTACATGGGGACTACATACTGCCACTATGATATTATGCAGTATTGTGTAGGTAACTATACCTACTGCTGTTCTCGACAAGGGGAGGGCATTTGAGGCGATCGCACTTCCGTTTCCGTTTGATAGTTCACATTTTGTTGTTTGCTCTTTATTTAATAGTAAATATTAAATAAAATTATAAAAACTAATTTTGACGTAAGTGGATCCAAAAAAAGACGGACGGTGTGGCGCGGAGGTAATGCTCTTACCTTTGAGTCACGAGGTCCCGGGTTCGTTGTGAAAAATGACCCTTTTCAATTTGTTTTGCGTCTGGGTGTTACATATACCTACCTATATGTGTTTAGTGCATCGCATGTATGTGCATCGTCGCATTAGTACCCATAATACAAGATTCATCTTAATTTGGGACTAGCTCAATCTGTGTGAATTGTCTATGCATGTTATGTTTATTCTTTACTGAACATTGATGACAAGGAAATTTACCCAAAATACTTATAAATCAAAAACAAACATAAATATATATACAGCGTTTATCGCAGAGGCGCAATTTATTCCGACTAACCTAATTTCGTGAAATTTTCGCAAAAAATCTTAAAGGCAGGAAAAGAGAAAAAAAAGGTAGGAAAAAGGACTTGGAAACATATGCCAAAATTTTGAGTGATAAAGTGACAAAATATGTAGGTAAAGCTTTGTTATACCATCTTCTTTCGAGTCACAATCAATCCGTTGAATTGGTCTGCATACCCCAACATCACAGCACATCCCACAAGTGGAATCGGTCTGCATACCCCAACATCACAGCACATCCCACAAGTGGAATCGGTCTGCATACCCCAACATCACAGCACATCCCACAAGTGGAATCGGTCTGCATACCCCAACATCACAGCACATCCCACAAGTGGAATCGCCAACAGACCAGATGTGTGTAATAAGCATGCAAGCCGTCTTCTCCGAGCCAAGATAAAAATAAGTCCTACAAGAACTAAAAACTCTAGGACTGTGAGACTAAAATCTCTAATGAGTATACTTTGAGATGGCATCTTAAACAACATATAAGTATGTAGCTAATTACTAAGATTGTAAATAAATAGAAGAACATGCATGAGAATCTACGTAATTTACCATATCCATCCAAAGACAAGAAATGACAAGACTGATCTTATCATTGCGATACTTCTTGGACAAAGCGCCTGATTCTTTCTGCACACCCCACAGAGAATGCAGCGGCGCCGGCGCCATGGTATGGTTGCATACTTCAAGAAAAAAAAACATAATCAGCAGTTAATCTTCTGAATGCATCACAATGAAAAGACAACGCTTTGATTATAGAATGCAATAATTGTGATCCAACAATTTATAAAGAAAAATATATATATTACAGTATGACCCGCTGTTATTATGCTTGTATGATGATGTCGGTTTGCAACTTTTGCAGTTTTTTTTTTTATATCAGACGCACGGCTATCGCGCTTGTCAAACCTCGAATTAAATAATAATAAATAATTACAGTGCGTTTATTTTTAATTAGCGGCCTTATCTTAACAAGAACTCCGGCTGTGTCCTGATGAGAGCTGGAACTGATTATCAGTCACTGCTACTTTTGATCACAGTTCCGAATCAATCATTTAAAATCCACGATGAAGTCATAGACAAATTAGTAAGTATGGTATAAACTAGAAACTCAAACGAAAAATTTGTCCTAACAAATTGTGGGTCCAAAATAATATGTGATAAATTGGTCAAATCAGTAACTAAACTTGAAAGATAATCATTGTTATTTTCTTTTGAAATTGTTTAGACATAGATAGATAATCAAACTATCATATTATGAATCTTGTATTATGGGTACTAACGGGACGATACACAAATATACAATGCACTAAACACATAATATACATGTATCATCCAGACACAGGACAACTTGAAAAAGGTCATTGTTCATTTTGACCTGGGGCCGTAGACAAACCCGCACTTGTCGATCGACTACAAACGAATTTACGACTATAACCGCAACAATAATGCAAAATTACATGGTAGGTACATGTAGGTAGATTGTCGTAAATTCGTTTGTAGTCGATCGAAAAGTGCGTGCTTGTCTAGGGGGGCTGGCCTGGAATCGAACTGTTAGATGTAAAGAATGTGCAATTTATACTTACGAATAAGTTTGCGAGGGAGATTATTTGCAGCGTAATGTTATGGGATGAAACAGCAAACGATCGTTGTCAATTTTAGAATCCGCTTTTTGAGAAAATTAGTATCGCGTTACTAATCTATATTATAATTGAAGTCGATGGACGTGAATGATTTTTGTACAACTCTTTCGAATTGAAACAAAATAGTTCTCTATTTGTCCTTAAAACATTACGATTTTTCCCAAGAGTGGGGCAGTCAACAGACTAACTGGAATTCTTTAATATGAAGGGTTACATACAATAAATAAGACAGTTAGAATCGGCGGCATGCCACATCACTGAATCGAAGATCGTAAATGCTTTACTTACGATATTTATAATCTAAAGAAATACAGCGAAAGACCTTCTTTGCCGAGGGTTCCATGGGATAAAAACGTCAGGGGGAGTATTTGCAATTTTATAGCCATAGTATCATCATTTATTTTATTGATCAACAAGAATTCCAATTCATCTTCTAAGATTGCCGTATTAAGTCCTCCTAGCATTGGCGATCACCACAGAGAAGGCCTCTCTGTCTTGCACAACTTGAAACTGCTCCTCCAGTCCATCTTATTCCGGTCCAATCTAGAATGTTACGCAGTCATGCTTTCTGTCCACCCCTCGTTCGTTCTAAATCTACGAAAAGAAGACAGTTTTCTTTTTCTTCAGATTTTGAGACTTCTGTTGCAGAGAAAGACGTTTCTCTTAGTTTATTGTAGTCCACAGTGGAATGGAAACGCTTTTTTTTGTAACAGCTTCTAATATGTCCTCATCTGCTATAAACTCTAGAAAGAACTCAAAGGTTGCCTTTGTCCTGGTCTTTGCTTGCACCAGCACTAGCTCTCTGTATGTATTTAACTATGTAATAATTATATTCATGATCAGCGAGGAGATTTCATTAGGTACTGTATCAACTCCAATAGTGATAATATTGCTATAGAAGAGTGCATGCATGGTTGGTTGGTTGGTTGGTCTGTGGCTGGAGCCGGTTACTTCTACAGGCCAATATCTTTTATTACAATAATAATATATTGCTTGGTAAGTCTCCGGCAGTGGACAATTATCTACAGGATGGCCAATTTATTGACAAGTATGTATGGTCTTTATCAACTCAACTCTTTATCGACTCAAGGTCTTTATCGACTCAAGTCGATGGATGGCGCTCGTAGTAGCTACCTGAAACTTCTGATGCCTCATTTTTAGAAAAATAAATATTGTTGTCTAATAATAATTCAAATTAACAAAATTTGAATAGATACATCGTTTTTAGTTGCAATAGTTTTATTATTATATTTATTTTTATCGCATGACGTTTGTTTTGGTACTATGTGTTGTGTATTTGTTTTTATTAGTATTTTTAATAGTTAAACTGAGTTAAATTGATGTTGCAATATATCATTTTGTTGAGAATTTTTCAGTGCATACAGTGATTTGGTTTTATTTTAAATATATTTATTTTTGTAAAAGTTATTCAAAGAAACTGTGAAAATAGTGAAAAATATCGCAAAAAAAAAACTTTCAAAGTGAACGCTGCTTCCAGCGAATCTGCACCAAGAATAAGTTTTGTATTATTGTGTAGAGAAAATTAAGCCACGAAAATAACCTCGCGAGGACCCTATCTTAAATTCAGCAGTTAGTGAGAAAATTAACTTTCCCTCAGAGGAAAATTTTTCGAAATTTTCCGAAAAAATAGTGTTATATATCATTCGAACCGCCACTAAAAACTGATTATAACCTCATTTTTCTTTTTTCCATACCATTAATATTTAAAAAGTCATACCAAGTTTAATAAATCAAAAGTGCATTTTTATAAAGTGCCTCTTTTCAATAAGTACTGAAAAAAAAACTATTAACACCGCTAAACAGGAAATAAAATTCTGAATAATAAAGTCCGCGGCTGTCCTTTTCTATCTTGAGTGGTTTCGGTGATAAGTGAATAAATAACAATTTGTCCATACTAAATAATAAGGTTTATTTGTTCTACCGACTGACACCGCTTATTTTACATTAGAGATGGCATCAAATAGTAAAGCTGATTTACCTACTAAAATGAACTCAAAAAATTATTTTTCTTCCTCAAGTGATTCTATTAAGAAATTAACCAATCTTGTGATGGATCCTAATAGCAAATTCAACAAAGATCAAATAGCTAAAATAATTTCCATAGCAAATGATTTAATGACAAGTAATGGACACGCTGCTACGTACATGGCTCATATAGAAGGTGAAAATAAGTGTATGAAGGACATGCTGGCATCAAGATGTGAGGATCAATCACCTAAAAATGTAGCTTCTTTAATTTATGAAACGATTGATGAAATAGAAGAACGAAGATTGTGCGAGAAGAATGTCATTGTGTTTAACGTTCCTGAGAGTAACTCCGCTATGTCTTTTAACGGGATGCAGGAGGACACTGGTGCTGTTGCTGATATATTGAAAGAAATTGATGAATCGAATAACCTAAAAGTAGCTAAGGTATATCGGTTAGGTACAAGGAAACCAGACAAGGTTAGACCAATCAAGATTGAGTTCTCCAGTAAGGAACAGGCAAGTCAAGTCGTCTTTAATAGCAGAAAGGTGTTGAATAGAGGTATAAAGATTAAGTATGATCTTACTCAGCGACAGAGACATGAGCTTGCACAATTGTGGAAGGAAGTAGAATCCAGAAGAAATAATGGAGAAATCAACTTAACGGTGCGATGGGTTAATTCTAAACCCAAGATAGTACAGACACACAACAGATCTCACGATGCAAAAAACTAACATACTCATTAAAATGCTATTATCAAAATATTAGAGGAATAAGAACAAAATTGACTGATTTTAAAACTAGTTTACATACTTTGCTTCATCAAGTTTTTATGTTGTCAGAAACCTGGTTGGATAATAATATTAATACATCTGAGCTTGGATTTGTAAATTTTGATGTATACAGACAGGATAGAAATGAATGTACAAGCAACAAGAAGAGAGGTGGTGGTGTATTAATCGCAGTCAGTAACCAGATAAAATCAAGGAGGATCAATATCGGCGGTAATTCTTTAGAGCAAGTTTTCGTTCAAGTGGGATCACCTTCGACAGGAGCTATTTTTGGATGCGTGTATATTCCTCCAGATGCTGAGACTGAGAAATATGAGCAACATGCTAGGGATGTCGAACAACTCAATAATAGGTATCCGAAATCTAAAGTGATAATTATAGGTGATTATAACTTGCCTAACATCAGATGGTCTGTAAATGAGTGCGATAGTGAGGAGAGACTATTTGAAGCTGGAGATCTTATTCAGAGTCGTGAAGTGGATGGTACTACTGTTTGTTTAAACGAGTGTCCTAAATCAAGAAGTATACTGGATATGACACATTTCTTGGGTTTAATGCAAAAAAATTATGTTGTTAATAGTAATAACAAAATTTTAGATTTAGTTTTCACAAATTGTTCTAAAGTAGAAGTTACACAGGCAGATGAATTGCTTTTATCTGCCGACAAACACCATCCCCCTTTAAATGTTAATATTGTTCCCAACTTCCAATTACAGAAACCAGCATGTACTACGAAGTTATTAAATTTTCACAGGGCTGACTATGACTCAATCAATCAGTTTTTACATTCATCTCACTGGTCTTTTTTGTATGGCGATTTGAGTTTGCATCGCAAGTTAGATATTTTTTATGAGTATTTGAATGCAGCTATTGAACTATTCGTGCCGACTGTAACTTTCAAACCTAATGATTTTCCTGCATGGTTTAACAGCGAATTAAAAGCAATGATATATGAAAAAAAGAGTTGCCATGCTAAATACAAAAGAACAAAATGTATGGAGGATTACCAGAGATTCTCTTCGCTTAGGAATTCATGTAGGATTCTTTCTAGAAAATGCTATCAGGAATATATTACTCAGGTAGAGAATGAAGTGTTTAGTGATGCTAGATATTTTTGGAAATTCGCAAAATCTCAAAGTCGTAAAGATGATCGCATTCCAGACTCAATGGTTTATAATGGTGTCCATAGCACTAATGATATTGAGATGGTTAATTTGTTTGAGCAGTTTTTTAAGAGTGTTTATGTCACGAATGATGAGGATGATCATATTCCAGATATATTGAATTCAGAATCAGTCAATTTGTGCGATTGTGTCATAGAATACCCATTTGTTAAAAAAGAATTGGAAAAACTTAATATTAAAAAACCAACAGGACCAGATGGTATACCTAACATGTTTTTGAGACAGTGCTCTTCTTCTATATCTTATCCATTATATGTACTGTTTAGAGAATCTCTGAAAAAAGGCTGTTTCCCGGAACGATGGAAGGAGAGTTACATCATTCCTATATTTAAGAAGGGAGATAAATCTAACATTATAAATTATAGACCCATTTGTATTTTGTCCGCAATACCTAAATTTTTTGAATCGATTGTCTTACACTATATCACCCCTCATTTGGAAGGATTGATTAATCAGGCTCAGCATGGATTTGTTAAGGGAAGGTCGACTTTGACTAATCTAATGATATACGAAGAACATCTCATGAGGGCCTTTGCTGAGAAATCTCAGGTGGACACTGTTTACACTGATTTCAGCAAGGCCTTCGACCGCGTTCCACATGATATACTGTTGAGCAAATTGAGAATGCTGGGTGTGTGTGGTAATTTGCATGAATGGATTTCTAGCTATCTATGTGAGAGGAGACTTGTGGTGCGCAAGGATACAACGAAAGGCAATGGGTTCATTGCTACAAGTGGAGTTCCGCAAGGTAGTCACTTGGGACCACTTCTTTTTCTCCTTTTCGTAAATGATATTTGTTCCATGTTTGAAAACGTCAACTATCTGTTATTTGCAGATGATCTTAAAATATTTAAACAGATAAACAGTTTACACGATTGTCAGGTATTGCAGGGTAATCTGAAGAGTTTGGGAACTTGGTGTGAGCTTAACAGGCTGTTTTTAAATATTGAAAAATGTCAGGTTGTTACATTTACAAAAAAGAAAAATCCATTAAAATTTGATTATAAATTGGGGGACAGTGTCTTACAGCGCGTTGATGCCATACGGGACTTGGGAATTATCTTCGATCACCATTTAACTTTTATTCCGCATATAGAGGATATCACTAGCAGGGGAATGAGAATGTTGGGATTTGTACTCAGAACAGCCAGAGATTTTGTGTCCATACCTGCAATTAAAACTATGTTCGTATCCTTAGTCAGGAGTCAGGTAGAGTATAACTCCCCTATATGGTCTCCTTACTACGCGGTCCACTCTAAGAATATTGAAAGAATACAGCGCAAATTTCTTAGACACGTCAACTATCTAATGCAAATTCCTGTTGAGGAAATTGATTACTCTTGTTTATTGTCGCTTTTGAATATGAACACTCTCTGTGATAGGCGTGTGATTTCTGATTTGATTTTGTTATTTAAGATTGTGAGAGGACTGTTCAATTGCTTTGAGTTGAGCGGGATGATCTCATACCATGTTCCGACAAGGGTCACTCGCCAAGCAATAACTTTTCATAGTGACGTGGTGGATACCAACTATGCATATAATTCGCCTTTGAATAGAATTCATAGATTGGGAAACATTTACGGACACTTGTCGGATGTTTTCGCGGATTCCCTGTTTGAGTTCAGGCAGAGAATGGCGGAGAATTTTAAAGCCGTAATATAAATACTTTGTCCTTTTTTACCTACCCTTCCCATTTGGTTAATCTTGTCTTTGTGTTGTAATTTGACATGATACGATATGTTTTGGTTTTAATTTGTAATTTTATATGATGCAATGTGTTTTGTTTTTATTTTATGATTTGATATGATGTAGTATGTTATAATTTTATTTTATTTTATAATTTGATATGATACGGTGTATTTTTATTTTATAATTTTATGTGGTGTGCTGTAAATTTATTTTATGGTTTGCTATGATTCAATATGTTTTATTTTTATTTTATGATTTGACATGGTGAATGTGCTGTAATTTTATTCTATAATTTGACATGACAGTGTGTTTTATTTTTATTTTGAAATTCGATGTGATGCAGTGTATTGTAACTTTATTTTATGGTTAGATATGATACAGTTTTTTTTTATGATTTGACATGATGCTGTTGATATGTTGTAATTTTATTATGTGGTTTATGTGACACAATGTGTTTGATTTTTATTTTTATAATTTGAAGTGATGCAGTATATTTTGTTTTTGTTTTGATTTTAATTTGATACGATGGTGGTGTTGTACAATTGTTGCTTATAACTATGTATTAAAGGCGTAAGCCGTATGTATTATTATAAATAAATAAATAAATAAATTATTTTTGGGTGTTACTCACATAAAAGTCTCGCATTTTAATCAAATTTGTGACAATCACTAGTGTTTTCAAAATTTTACAATAGCTAAATTAAAATAATAAGCGCCCTCCAGATGGTCTAGGGACTGTTAAACGGCGTCAAAACAAAATCATCCATAATCATCATCATCAAGGATTTACATTCATTCATTCATTTATACCACCACAGCATATTTCACTAGTGAAGTAGATCTCCGTGCCAATAAAGTTTACGACATTCAAGATGGTAGGTATACCTAATCGCTGAACTTAAGATGCTTAATGTCTTAAACGTAATGTTTTACGAAAATCTGTACGTCGTGTCGGATGATTTATTCTGCGCCGTTTAATGGAGCATCCATCTCAAGGGCGCGGAAAACTATTTTGGAAGAACGATATCTTCAACTTGCTCTTGAACGTTGCTATTGATAGGTTTTTTCGAAGGTCCTCGGGGAGTCGGTTCCAGATGAGAGGCCCTGTGACACCAAAAACCCTGTCATCAAGACATTTTTGTTCTATTGATTTCGTCAGGGATCTTGTAAACTCACAGAGAAGAATGGGAGGCCATATTATTACCAGGGACTATATATATGTACATAATTAAATATTTATTTATTTGTATAATACACGTCTCTAACAAAAAAGCACATTCTTCTCCCATGTTTTACCTTTTTCAAATTGTCCTGGGTCTGGTAGTGACATGTCTATGTGTTTAGTGTATTGTATATATGTGTATCGTCGCGTTAGTACCCATAATACAAGATTCAATCTTAGTTTGGGGCTAGCTCGATCTGTGTGTGTGTGTGTGTGAATTGTGCGGATTGTGTGTGTGTTGTTGCTGAGGATTGTGACCATTATTTGTACAGGTGTAAACAAAATGCTTCCAGTAACCGCTATTCTCAGTCCAACCCGCAGCGCCTCGTACAAGGTCCATATAAAAATTACATAATTATATTATTAAAAAAATGCAACAATCATCAATGCAATGCGAATTGGAAAAGAAAGATGTAATAAATTTGCAACGTACTGTATACAAGAATGTTTCCTCATAGTTAACTACAACCAGCATTGCTACAAGTGAACGCCAGATAATTTTATGAATATGCAAGTGTATGGAGATGTACAGTACTCAACGATATAATGTGTACATTACTAAATGTACGTAGAGTACAGTCTGTTGATTAAAACTAAGAATAATAATAATATGTCGGCGATAAAAAACCGAAGAGACAGGACAAGATAAAGGGACAAGGCACCGGTGATCAGGAGAGGATTGACATATTTCGGAAAATGTGTTTTTTTTATAAGATTATTATAGGTATTTATTGAGTTGACATTTATTAAGTAAAACTCTATTTTTGTTTCATGTTAAAAAATTTTTTTCAAAAAGGTGGATTACACTATATTAGTTAGCAATTCGAAGGCATTAAAGCTGAACAAATTATTTTTTGCATGCAATTTTACTTCGTTCCGCGGGTTGTCGAGACGCAATAACTCTTGGATCCAAAATTTATTTGGAATTTTTAAAAATAATATACTTGGTTTAATAACTCGACAATCGATTATTTTAATGATATAAATAAATATTTGGATAAAAACACATCATAGACAGACACAGACATACATTTTATAGATAGAAATAAAAATGTGCTATTTTCTTTTTGCAAAAAACCAGCCAGTCCATCTCAGTCACGTAAGTGCCAACCAGCATATTATATACGTTATTACTGTATAAAGAAATGTGCTACAAAAACATTGTACAAGGAGTACTTGTAGTAGATAATAATAATATTAGACAATGTATGAACAAAATCTTGTCAAGTTTTTTAAAGAAAACACCTGATAGTTCTTAAACACGCCTCTTTATAGCTTTAGAACGGAAGCTCGCTTGAGAGTGCCGGCTCGCGACCAGTAAAGTTCTGCCGAAGTGCTTTACAAAAAATGCGTTCTATTTTTACCTATTTTACATGAACTTCAATCAAGTATAGTGGCCTTCAATTGATATATTTTTTTAATCTTTTATATACACAGATGTCAGTATGGCTGGCGGACTTAACACATCCTTATGTAATTTCTTCCAGACAACCAGTGCTATCTCAATTTTACTGATACAGTTTTTCTCCAAACACTGAAGTGAAAATTTTGAGTGAAACATCACGACCCGACCGAGAATCGAATCCAGGACCACTACGATGCAAGTCGACTGCGATAGCTGTTACACCTCGTGGCCGGTTCTATATTCATATTTTGTTCTTATTCTCAGCCCACTCCCGTCGATCTACTCTAAGAGGAAAGCATCCTCAATTTCTTTCCATGATAATATTTTAAACTTATTTTTCTTAACATGAACAGGATCAAAAAACAGTAAATAATATTTTAACAAAATATACATTCAATATAATATAAACCAAAAAAGATCTTTAATTTATTAAATAATGAATTAAATTTATTAATTAATTAATAAATTTAATTAATTAGATCTTTAATTAATCATCATCATCATCATCATGATGATGATGATGATGATGATGATGATACATTCAATATAATATAAACCAAAAAAGATCTTTAATTTATTAATTAATGAATTAAATTTATTAATTAATTAATTAATGAATTAAATTTATTGATTAAATAATTAATTAAATTAATTAAATTAATTAATTGATAAATTTAATTAATTAGATCTTTAATTAATCATCATCATCATCATCATGATGATGATGATGATGATGATGATGATACATTCAATATAATATAAACCAAAAAAGATCTTTAATTTATTAATTAATGAATTAAATTTATTAATTAATTAGATCTTTAATTAATCATCATCATCATCATCATGATGATGATGATGATGATGATGATGATACATTCAATATAATATAAACCAAAAAAGATCTTTAATTTATTAATTAATGAATTAAATTTATTAATTAATTAGATCTTTAATTAATCATCATCATCATCATCATGATGATGATGATGATGATGATGATGATGATACATTCAATATAATATAAACCAAAAAAGATCTTTAATTTATTAATTAATGAATTAAATTTATTAATTAATTAGATCTTTAATCTATCATCATCATCATCATGATGATGATGATGATGATGATGATGATGATAGATTCAATATAATATAAACCAAAAAAGATCTTTAATTTACCAGAGACGTTTAATATCAATATTGACTATCCATTCCTGCCGTCAAACTCCCCTTTCACGACACAAGTTTTTAGTAGCTTACTGTGAAAGGTGTATAAGGCTGTATTTTGGGGTTTATAAAAATCCAGATACATTTAAAAAAAGCCCTGAACGAAAGATGACAATACTGACTATGTTAAAAACTCAGTTTCTGTGCATCTCTCAACTTCAGAAGATTTCAGCATTCCAGGTACCAATCATGAGCGATTATCAATGTCTGCCTGTAGTTGGTCAACTGATCGGCTTACATAATAAATAATATATTATATTAAAGTTTTGTATGCATGCATTAATTATTTAACATTCAGTACAGAATAATATGTTAAACAGCGATACAAAGAAATACAAAAACATTATCTAATTAATTATTTTCCGCATGTATGTACATAGGTATGTAGGCATATCTGATCATTATGTATTATTTTAGGGTATCCTTTGACTATTAGGCTACTTATAATTTATCAATGTCTGCCTGTAGTTGGTCAACTGATCGGCTTACATAATATAATATACCTATTATATTAAAGTTTTGTATGCATGCATTAATTATTTAACATTCAGTACAGAATAATATGTTAATCAGCGATACAAAGAAATACAAAAACATTATCTAATTAATTATTTTCCGCATGTATGTAGGTATGTAGGCATATCTGATCATTATGTATTATTTTAGGGTATCCTTTGACTATTAGGCTACTTATAATTTAGTGGACCTATGTATTTTTAAAGACTTTTGCTCATATAAGATGATATTTGGCTATTTATTTCAATTTGAAAAAACCTGATTCATGTTGAGAAAGAGCGAGCGTTCGAGATTCTCGTGGATTAAATTCCCAAGGCCGACTGTGTGTAAGAAAAATCATGTAGGTATGAGAGATTGTATGAATGTTGAAGAAGTGAATGAAGAGTGTAAATATTTGTCTATATGGCGTTCCGTTCTCTCTGTTAACCCCTTTTGGGATACGACGTGAGGGTATAGCAGATTCGCTGTCATCTTTTCATCACCATCACATTTGGACTCCTACCAATCAGTTACCTACCTATTTTTTTTCATGATTGCTCTTTTACAAGCTTCAAGTAAAAATGTTAATTAATAGCTGTAATATTTTTTTACATTGTCCGTAATTTTTTGAGTGTGCCGTAAAAGGTAGGTCTCAGAGATAACAAAAATAGGAAATTTTACATCTTAAATGAATAGAAAATAAAACATTCAGAATGGGTGACATGCCTCATCGCAGACTATAAGATGTTAAATTTCTTATACGTGAGGTTTTACGAACACATACCTTTTACAGGACACTCGAAAACTTGCGGAAAAGAGTGGGAGACCAATTCATTATCTTGCGTATTAACTATACACCATCATGGTATATTCCATAGGTGGAGAAGCCAGCAGACTAGGTTCATGCGTATTAAGTAACGGGGATAAATGCTAGTATTATAATAAAATAAAATTAAAGGTCTTTTTAATTGGTTGGGCTGATCCGCGGTAGGAGATATGCATACGATAAAAATCTGCATCATGCATGGCCACATAATAAATATACAATATAATAAAAATATGCAATATAAGTTTAATTAATTTATTGTTATTTGGAGAATATGATGCAACTAAGAATCTTGTACTTTTGATAAAAATAATATTACCTATAATATAATTAATGCTGTCTTTAGCATCGGCGCCAATATTTTTAATACGGTGCGTACATGAATACACGGTTTAAAAATTTGTATGTACGATTTATTCAGCGCCGTTTAATGGAGCATCCATCTTAAGGGCTCAGAAAACTGTATTGGAAGAGCGATGTCTTCAACTTGCTCCTGAACGTTGTTATCGTTTGGTTTATATACATACATACATACATGCATTTGTTCCGCTGGAAATCCCACTACAAGGAAATTCCGTTTTGATATGTAAGTGTATCTATGTGCATATTCCATCAAAATACTCATAATACATTATTAATAAAGATTGTGTTGTTTGCACTTGTAATTATTAATATTATGATAGACAATAATATTATTCGAGACATAATAAATTATTTAAATAGGAGGGCGTGTAGTGTTGATATAATAGTTGTTGTCCCGGGTACAGAACAAAGTAATAATAATTAATATTTATTGTTATTATGTAGGTATTATTATTTATTCAGAACGCTCTATAACGACCAATCAATCAATCCATCATTTATTTATTTATTTAGCTTTGTATTTAGCTTAGCTTAGCTTTTAGCCTTTGTAAGGTTTATTAGTAAGGTTTAAACATATTTTACAATAATCAATCAATACATATAAAGCAAACAAAAAAACAATAAAATAAAACCTTAATTAATCAATAAAACATTAAAAATAATGGCGCAATTAAATATTTAACCAATTTCAACTTCAAACAAACATGCAGTCTTTATGTAATAAACAGTATTATTATCTACATAGACAATATACCAAATATTTAAGTAAGTATTATCTACTATCATTTTAGCGAATAACAGCTATCACAATTACTATTACACTTGATAATATGAGTGATACCTCCCTCGCAGACAAAGAAAGCATTGTCCCAACCATATAGACATAATATTATAGGTATAACTTCTAGCTGACCCGGTGAACGTTGTTTTGCTATGTACCTACATTATTTATGCCAAATACATTTTACGAGATATCGAACGGAGTTGAAAATGATTGAATTACTAATATCACTATTAAATAATAGGGGTTGATGGGAGAAGGGTGAAAATTAAGGGCTGTATGTATTTTTTAATGCTTCACCATAAAAAAATTAAAATAAAAAAAATTGTCCAAAAAAATAAAAATTCGTGGTGGACCATTCTTAACTTTCGGGGGTATGAAGAATAGATTTTGGTCGATTTTCAGATCTACCAGATAAGCACACAAAATTTTATCAAAATCGGTTCAGCCGTTTCGGAGGAGTAACATAACAAACATCGTGACACGAGAATTTTATATATTAGATAGAATATTCACAAAAATTTCACATCACTATCTTTGCATACATCTTTCGCTTTCGTCACTGTCATACAATTCCTCATGTAATCTCTCCCGTTCAATGTGCTCAACACGTGACCGTATTGTAGGGTTTGATTTAAATGATCGTTTCATTTGATCCCCGGACGTCCACGTCTCCGAGCACCATTCCTCTCAGCCAAATATATCTTCTTGTTCATTCTGTCCTCAATCATTCTACATATACATACATACATCTTCTCCTCTTGTCCTAGTTGGATCGGGGGCCCATTGCGCCTAGGTACCTACTCCGGAGATCCCTGTCCACCGCAATTTCCAGGACCTCTGGCCACTCCAAACCAAGTCTTTCAACATGCATGTTCGACACCTGCCCTTGCCAGCTTCTTCTCGGGCGGCACACCGATCTTCTGCCCTCTCCCACAGCCTCCAAAGATCTAAGTGGTAGTCTGTCTTCTGGCATGCGGAGCACGTGACCCAGTCATTCATTCTGTAATTTTTTCTACTTTAATTATTTGCTTATATAATACCTATTGATTTATTAATATAAAATACTATATAATATGAACGTTGCCTAAAGCGGACAAGTTTACGTGGTGAGTATTGTGATAAGCAAGTTATTTTATATTATCTATTATTCATAAATTTTATTTATTTATTTATATGTAGGTATTATTACTATATTATGTTATGTAGGTATATTATAAAATCCTGATTTGCTAGTTTCCAAATGTCAGCAATCATAAGAAGTATGTAAAAGTCAGGGCCCGGGCTATAAACTGACAGACTGGGCATTTCCCCAAGGCGCTAAATTATGAGAGGCGTAAAATTTTATAAAACAAATGTAAAGCGACCAATCGTGCTCTGGCAAATTTGTATAATGTTCTTGGACAAAACCATTATAAAAAAAACATTTTTTAAATCGGTCAATATCCTTGAAAAAAACAATTAAAAATAGATTTTCTTTGTTCTATAATTGTAATAACTATCTAATTATTCGTAATATTAAAAAAATATATATTAAAAATTGTAGGGTTCTCGTGCATTAATGTACCAAACACATCCCCGAATTCGATTTTTAGAAATATGCTATTTTATAAACGAATATTATGAATCTAAAATCAAGTTTTTTTTTTAAAGTTAAAATTTGATATTGGTAATTAATATTTGTTTTCATATTATGATAGATTGTATGTAACTGATGATGTGAGATGGATAAATTGATGAATTATTGTATTGTTTTTGTTATGTTTTTAGTAATTGTTAATGCTTTTTATTGGAAATTGGTAATTTTATTATTGTGTAATGTATTTTCTTGATGTAAAAGGCGATAGCCGTTTATGTATTAAATAAATAAATATTTTATCAAATCAAAATGTTCGTAGGTTCAACAAGTTTTGAGAGTTTGTGTACCAAACTTGTTGAAAATTGAATGTTTTATCGTTTTTGCTAAAGGGGCCCTTTAAGGCGCGATCTCTTCCAACTAATCCAAACTGCATATTTAAAATATTTAGCAATAGTTACTATATACCAAACCACATAAATTTAGTGCCAATAAAATCAAACCAAACTATATTAATTTATAGATACAGTAACCTGGTTTCGACTTACAAAGTCACTGTCAAAAAATGTTTGAAGAAAACTTTGTGCTTATTTCCATAAATTAAATGTTATGTTATGTTTATAAAACAGCATTATCGTGAAAATGGGCGTCAGCAGAGCATTTTGCCTGGGGCGTCTTTCAATCTAGCTCAGGTCCTATTAGAAGTACATATATTATTCTGTTTGCGGTAGTGTTAATATACATATGTACAAACATTTATATCAAAGTTGCTGAGAGTATTTATATTTAATATATTTGTACATTTGTACGTATCTTTGGTCTATAGACAACTTGAATAATTTATGAAAAATATATTTATTATGTACATTTGTGTGAAGGTTTTCGAAAGAACAAGAAATATCATCCAGAATCATTACTATCAATACATAAAATAAGAGAATAATCATTATGTAGTAAGTTACAATCCATTGGATTGGTCTGTATCGAGTTTGGATTTTCTTTTCCATTCCTCCCTATTTTCAGCTAATCTCTTTAGTTCTACATATGTGTCACAGTTCATGTCCTTCTTCATTTGATCCATATATGTGTCTTGATCGGCCTTTACCATTTCTGCATTCGGTCCATTTTGGGGTTTCTTGGTCGGCCTCCGCAACACCTGCCTTCGGTCGTGTCTTCTGTGATGATAATGAGCAGGGCTGGGTGCCCGATATCATGGTCAATCGTAGCAGATTTCTCGTTGTTCATTCACTAAATAATAATTTTAATCTTTTTTTTTTTTTTTTTTAAAATCTATTTTGTAATCTATTTTGTATACATTTAAAAACCTAAATTGCCTATGATTATTTAAGATTTTCAAAAAATAAATATATATAGGTACATTTCATTCAACGATGAGGTTTGCCATTTGAGGTCCCGACTGTCTTATTTTTTTCTGTTGGCATGGAGAAGACAATCTGTATGTTTATTTCATATGTATTATAGTCCGCTCAATACACTACCTACGAATATTTTAAACTCTATAGAAATGAACAAAAATACAGTAATCTTTTAATTAAGTTGGCAAAATTTTGAAATCGTTGCGTATTGAAACTAGTAAGTTTGCATTATATAAATAGAATAATTAACATATAATAATACACACATTTACCTGTTTCTCTATATATCATACTCACCTGTGTGTAGGTAATTTAATAAGTTAGATAATAATGTAATATATTATTATTATATATTACACCTATCTACATGTCTACTAGTGGCGCTTAATGGAAATAAAATACATACATATCACCTAGTATCTACATACAACTCTGTCTGTCTGCTGCGATATCAGACTTCAACATTTCTGCATATAATTAATTATTATAATAATAAATACGAACTTACACGAGTCCGTGAAGTCCCCGGCAAAGAATAATCAGTCTCCCACTCTTTTCTGGTATACTTCACAGTTCTGGATTACTTATTTAAAATCATTTGCGTCATATAATGTGCCTTTTATATGTTATACAAAAAAGTATGACAGACAACAAAAACAAAAATAAACAATCATACACAATCACACATTGCAAATTCATAAGTCAAGATCCAAGTGCACCAAGGAGGAAAGTAGAAGGACACTAAGGAGAGAAGGTAAGGAAAAAATGGAGTGATTATGCCCTCTGCCTTTATATAGACTCATGACTAGTCAGAAATCTAGAAATTGTTTCCTTAAATTTTATCATGGAAATACACAATACTTATTTATTTAAATTCGTCTCTTCAAGATCTCAGCACGTTAACAGTTCGTGGTTGACTATTGGCTGGCAAACTCCATAGAGCACAACAAGACTGGCATCCATATTTACCACCAGCTTTGATAGGTGCTTAAGCCATCTGTAATATTGTAAACCACGATCCCTGACTTTTTGATGCAAAAGGCTTAAAAGTCATAGATGAGAGAAATAAATAAATAAATTCTTTTTATTGACGAGAACCTTTCGAGACACGATTAAAAATGTAGTATTTCACACAGAATTTAGTTCCCAGGTTTGTCTGTAATTAGTCAAAAGATTTATTTAGCGAATCGTGATCGAGTTTGATTGCTCAGCGATCAATATTTAAATCAAGTAGGTAATTTTATTACATAATAAATATTAATTCGTAGATATCTATATTGTATGTAGATATACATTATATTGAGGTGATGAAATTAGTGATGGATTGATCGGATATCGAATAACGGTTGTAGGTATTCGGTGACATTTTTAACTGAGAGAGATTTAGTTAGTAGGTATATAATTTAATGGAGTCCAGTGTTGCCAGCTCGGATTCTGAAAAAGACGAAGCTCAGACTTAAAAGTACCTACGTAAAGTTCAAAGATTTAAAAAAATGGTTGATTTCTGAATCTAGTATTTTGGCCGATATTCAATAATGAGGACCTTTTTTAGGTCTCAGTTTTCAAAATATGATTTCCCTTAGTGAGAAATACTGTAATCCGGGAGATATGTGAGGTCCAGGATGTTGTCAGATGGGGAAGACAACGCCGAAGATTTTGGTACGAACATGTCCAGAGGATGGGTAGCACCAGAATCCCAAAGATTGTTCTACATGGACTACCTGATGGACGACGCCTACCCGGAAGACCCCCTAAACGATGGAAGGACAGCTGGGCATCCACATCGCAAGAGGACCCTCCTGTATGAACAGACCTCTGGGTCTAATAAAAGATTAAGAAGAAGAACAAGAAGATTTCCCTTATCTACTCTCAATTTTTTTACATATTTCATGTTAAATTCTATGTCATCGCTGCGTCAACCATGAGGTTTGCCACCTATCTTGAATATCTTGATGCAGACAAATGTTTCTTGGAGCACCCGGAAAACAGTGAGACTCCCACTCTTTTCCGTCAGTTTTCGAGTGTCCTGTAAAAGGCAGGTGTTCCAAGAAAATAAAGACATTTTCCATTTAAAATTCAGCAACGAGGTTTGCCACCCATCCAGAATGTCTTAATTATTTGTTTGCATGGAGAGGACAGCTTGCATATTTAGTACATATAGCTGACTACCTCACTTGTGGAGTATATGCCTTGATGGTACAGTAGTAGTGAATAAATTATGTAAAATATCTTATCTTTTCAAATACTACCTTAACCCCATACAGGGTACTTGGAAACTTCTAGAAAAGAGTGGAAGACCTGGTGTCCCTTCAGATAAAAAAAAACTTAACTTGATACCGGATATCAACCGAATATCTATTTCACCCATGTCTTATATTGTTGCTGCTTGCATGTTTTATAAGTATAAATAATATGTAAATGTACTCTGGCACTTATTTATTTATTTATTATGCACTGAGGCCGAAAACCTAGAAAGATTGAAGTGGAAAGGAAGCTTAGAAAGGGCCGAGTACCAACAAAGTGACTAAATTGAGAAGGACATACAGAATACATTGCAATACACTGCAATTGATCAAACAAGTCCTGCTTCTATGACAGGTGTCGTAGGGTTATAACATATCACTGGTCGTAGGTCATTTGTAAAAACAACAATCAATAACAACGTTCAGAAGCAAATTGAAAACGTCAGACAGCTCCTCCAACATAGTTTCTTCCGCCCTTGTAATGGATGCTCCAAACGGCGCCGAATAAATTATCCGACATACATACATACTGCACATGGCGGAGAATCATTCGATCTGGAGACGTATTGGTCAATGAAATGAGGTATGATTCTAAGAATTGAGAGAATTCTGATAATGTAAATAGTTTATTGGGAATTCCTACGAATTCGCTATTGTGGCGGACGCAAATTCACACGTGATGTTGAAGAAACGAACACCCGCCGTTGACAGAAGAACTCTCGAAATACTAAAGAGACCTTTACTATTCCAGGAATTATTACATGAATTAAAAAAAAATTGGTAGGTGTGCATTAATATCTTACAAATTGCTACAGATTTTATTAGTTGAGATAATTGAACATAAAATATTCTTCAAGCGCCATCTAAATCGTGACTCTCCATGTCTGGTCAAAGTAATGTATTGGCTGACTGCAATGTCACAATTGGAGATAATACATACATTTATTATACATATATAACGAGAAATATCTGTATGGCTGGCAGAATACCTTGCGTGAGAGCTGGTGTATTTATTGTTGATGACTGAATAAATATAATCAAATAAAATAAACACTTAATACATTTTGTTTGTATAAACTAATGGTAGTGTGCAAGTATTGTTAATGGGGCGGTCATAAAGCATTGTCCATCAGTAATTGTTTTGAAAATCATTTGATTGTACGCAGTAATATTTATGATGGCTGGTAGCTCGATGGCAGAATCTTAAACTTTGAATTGAAATATCCTATGTTCGATTTCTCTCGCTGCTGACCTATTTCACCATCACGGCATAAGCATCTTGCTAACTGTGAAGGTATTTGGGAGTACATTTGGATTTACTACAAACCTAGTTTCAACCATGTTTCATCTTTAAAAATATGTACAGTAATAATAGAAACTGATATTTTGATTAGTTTTTAGATATTGCGTTTCAGAAGTATAGGCTCCGAATTGGTAGGTATACCTTGTTATTTTTCACAGCAAAAATTTAACCCCAATATCCCCCAATTCTTTCTTTCCTTTGATTCGTTGTTATGTGAATGGTTTTGTGTGCTTGACATCTTATAGGCGGGACGTGGGTGTGGGCGGACGTGGTGTGTTGCAATCACGATTTGACTCATTTCACAATACATTCAGGCGCTCTTACAATCTATTATCAAAATTGTAGAGGATTAAGAAGCAAAACCGGCACATTTCGTTCAAATATACTAATTGGTGGCTATGACATTGTTGTTCTCACGGAAACATGGCTTAACGCCAGTGTTTTTGATGGCGAGCTATTTTGCGATAACTATAACGTATATCGTAAAGACAGAGATCTCAACAATTCGAACAAACGTGACGGGGGGGGAGTACTGATTGCGGTGTCGCGTACCTTTAACTGTACTCGTGAGCCTAGGTGGGAGACGATGGGTGAGAACCTTTTTGTTGAGTTGATACTTACTGCTGGGAGTGAATCAATTAAAGTTAAAAAGAAGCTTATTTTAGGGGTGGTATACTTTCCCCCAGCAACTCCATCTAGCGATTACGATATGCACTTCAATAAACTCTCTGATATGCTCACAGATGGGGATGACGGGGTTCATGTGTGCATTCTGGGTGATTATAATATTCCAAATGCTAAGTGGAGTAGAGATAATGGGGGACGGACGACTGTTGGTCCGCGCCGTGGTCCTATCTTACGTGCCCTCTTGGAGACTATGCGCTTTACAAATATTGATCAATGCAATTTCGTGCACAACTGTAATACTTCGATATTGGATCTGGTGCTGTCAGATATGAATTGTAGCGTTGTGAAATGTGACTTTCCATTGGTGCCTGAGGATGGATATCATCCTTCGCTGTTGGTTAGTGTTCCTACCTTTGTGAGTGAGAGTCATTTAGACGTCAATTGTAGAACTGTATATAATTATCGAAAGGCTAACTTCGACCAGATAAATTTTAAACTGAGTGAAATTGATTGGTGCAATTTGCTTAACGGGAAAGACACTAACAGTGCAGTGGATGCTTTTTATGAAGTGTTATTATCCATTGTTGACGAGCATACTCCTACACGAATTCCTAAAGCCTCTCAGTTTCCACTATGGTACAGAGGATCAACAATAGCATTAGCCAGAAAGAGAAATAAATATTGGAAACTATGGAAAAAATTCCATAACCAATGTGACTATGCTGTTTTTTCACTGCTTAGGGCAAAACTGAAGCAGGCGCATAAAGAAGATCGTAGAGTCTATCTGAATAGCGTGGAGCAATCAATCAGATGCAATATCAAACCGTTTTTCTCGTTTGTCAATGGTATGAAATCCTCTGACAAATATCCCAGTAATATGCGTTATAATAATACCATGTCGAATGACCCCAAGGATATCGCTAACTTGTTTTGCTCGTTTTTTCAGTCCGTTTTCAATGGTTTGCCATCTGATAATTTAGATGCGAGTATGGATACGGATGCTGAATCTTCGATCCAGTTGTCTGGTATAACGGTTTTATGTTCCGAAGTCTATAGTAAATTGGTTAATCTTGATATCAATAAGGGTATCGGACCCGATGGACTGTCTCCATTGTTGCTCAAGAGATGTGCACCACACATAGCAAAGCCCCTGCATATCATATTCAATTTGAGCATTAAAGAAGGGTGTTTTCCCAAGGCTTGGAGGGTGGCCAGCGTGACTCCCATTCATAAATCGGGAAATAGGAACGACGTGACCAACTATCGACCCATATCTATTCTTTCCCCTATTTCAAAGGTATTTGAATCTGTTATCAAAGACCACATATCACACTTTTTAGGGCCCCAACTATTGGAAGAACAACACGGCTTTATGAGGGGTAAGTCCACGACCTCAAATCTTTTGGTATATTCTGAGTACTTATTTACTTCGCTTGACAGTCGGATACAGGTCGATTCAATCTATACCGACTTTAAAAAAGCGTTTGATAAAGTGGACCACGCCCTTTTACTCAAAAAACTCTCAATGTATGGAATTCACGGTGATCTCTTGAGGTGGATCAAATCGTATTTGACGAACAGATTGATGTCTGTGACAATGAATGGTTTTAAATCAGATTGTGTTCCCGTGACATCTGGAGTGCCTCAAGGCTCAGTTTTGGGCCCATTATTGTTCATAGTTTTCATTAATGACATTGGTAGATGCATACTTCACTCCCGATTTCTCCTTTTCGCCGATGATCTTAAAATTTTCAGGCAAATACGCAACTTGGATGATGCAAGGAGATTGGAGGAAGACCTAGGGAGAGTTTACAAATATTGTGTCGAAAACAAGCTAGAATTAAATCTTAAAAAGTGCAATTCTATAACTTTTACAAAAAATAAAAAAATTATAAAACATAATTACGCTATAGATGGAATGGACCTGATCCGACTGGATAAAGTGAGGGACTTGGGTGTTGTTTTTGATGGTAAACTACACTTTGATTCACATATTGACGAGATTACTGAACAGTGCAATAAGACCTTGGGTTTCATCTTAAGGGCAACCAAAGAGTTCAAGGATCCCAATTCAATGACAATATTATATGTTGCACTTGTTCGAACTCGGCTCGAATATTGCTCGACTATTTGGAATCCGATGTATGATAAATATACTGTAGCATTGGAACGTATACAACGTAAATTTTTGCGAATGTGCAAACGAAGATATGATGATAGGTACTGTAATAATTTGATGGAGTTGTCAGGTCGACGTGAACTTATTGACGCATGTGTTTTACGGAGAGTATGTACTTCAGAGTTGAGTGTGTCTCAATTATTGGCCAAGATTGATTTTCGTGTCCCCTCGGAAAGGAGATCTTACCGGCCCCTTAACTTAAGTAGAGCTAATACCAACGCCGGTTTGCGAAATCCTCTCTACCGTATGATGAGTAATTACAATAACAAATTTTGCGATACTGACATGTTCGCTCTCAGTCCCAATGGCTTCAAGGTGTCTATTCTACGCAAATTGCGAGTTGACGTACATAATTAATGGTTGTCATAATTGCTTTATGCGACCTTCCCTTTGCATTTCGACGAATTTCCTCCCTTTCCATTCCCTCCCTTGCTGTGCTTAGTTGATAGTGTAATTGTCATGATTTTTGTTTTCATTGATTTTATTGTGTTATAATGTAATGTTGATTCGTTTTGTTTTACTTTCAATGGTTTTGTATAACTCACTGACACTTGTGTGTTATTCCAATATTTAATAATTTCTTAATGACCATTGTTTTTATTTTCACAATTTATTTTTATCTCTTATAACCTATTTTTATTTTATTTTATTATTTTTTTTATTTTATATTGTATGACAACCTTATGGGCTATTGAATAATACCAATTAATAATTTTTTATACACTTTTAAATTGGGCAACGCATTGTTTTCTTGTAATATTGTTGATGTTTTTTTTTGTATTTATTTTTGTGTGTTGTCTGAAGTGTGTAACTGGCTATAAATAAATAAATAAAATAAAATAAAATACCTCAGGGAGCACACTTAGGCCCTTTCGTGAAAGCGTACTCAGCTTTAGGGGCAATTGTTGTTCTCCTCATCCTTAGTATACCTAAAATGAAATCAAAGCAGACAAAAACAGTAAGGTATATGGTAATATGGGAAAGGCGTGGGAAATAGTTAAGAGACTGGTAGCTTTTACCTTATTAGAAATTAGACCTTTTACATACCTATACACCAAATAAAAGTTAAATATTTTACTTAACTTCTGTATTAATCATATAAAAGTGGCATCTTTAAAAAAATGGTACTATTACTATACTATCAAGGCATATCCCACAAGTGGGGTAGCCAGCAGACCAGCTGCATGTAATAAACCTTTAAGCTGTCCTCTCCGTACCATAAAAAAGTAAGATATCCAGGATGGGTGGTAAATCTCATCACTGAATTTAAGATTTAGAACGTCTTTATTTTTTCGAACACTTGCCTCTTACAGGACACTCGTAAACTTACAGAAAAGAGCAGGAGAACAATAATTCTTTACTTAGAAACAAAATAAATAGAATAAAATTAATAATAATAAAGGCATTGTTGTACGAACGCAAATCAAGAACAAATGACATTATAATAAAATCAAAATAATAATCAATTATTCTAATCGTGTTCCTCACTGTCAGATAAATCTATTAGAATAACATTAGCCACATCTAGCTGGCTATAAAATATCTATAAACACTATAATATTATTATTTTATTCTGTACTTATAGATGGATTTAAATATCTCACAATGTACAGTGTTATTACTTATAAGCAACGACATAAATACATAGAACAAAAACATAGTACTCTATATGTGAGAACGAATAACATTACGATTATTTCGAATTTTGATCTAAGTGACTTATGAATAAAGTGTTATACAGTCCTTGATATGCTCTTTTTGATGACATATTCACCTACCTTGAAAAAGTTATATTTTGTGATATCCATAAATAAAAAAAATATGTTGAATCATTGTTAAAGCGAAGGGTTTGTCGGTAGCCTGGAGGTAAAGTCTCGGCCTCATGCACAAGAGGTATGCGGTTCAATTTCAGGTGCCGGTAAACTTCCCTTTCACAACACAAGCTTTTAGTTTACTGTGAAAGATGTATAAAGTTGGGTTTATAACAAAAACCCAGATAGGTATTTCTTTTCTTAAGAAAGAAGTAACTTTAATTTATCGTGTAAATTTAAAAAATAGATAAAGATATGGTTAATAGCATTAAAGAAGACCCTCCATCCATCCGGATGCCGCAAATCTGAAAAATTCCTTTTATACGATATTTTTATTTAACAAATCATTGTCAAACCGGAGGTACCAAAGTGGACAACCTCAAGGACTGCTGAACAGTTCTTATGTCCTGCATACTCTTCATACAAATTCATAAGAGAGGGCTTAAGATTCGCCTCAAAGGTTCACGACAAATCCTCCCTAAATTAAATACAAACGTTATTGTCCTAATAATTTAAAAATTACCTTACAGTTAGGTATTTACTCAAATTGGACCAAATGGTCCATTGTATTTCTAATAAGTATTTATGTTGTATTAGTGTATGACTCTTTGTATAAATGTTATTATCTATGAGATGGTGTTGTAGTAATAACAAGCTCTATGTCTTGTGTAGGAGGTATGAAACTATCAAACATGGAAATTGTATAACTTGTCATGTTAGTATTTTAAATAGTTGCAAAAAATATTCAAATAAACAAACATTAAGTCTACAAAACCAGAAAAAAATGGTAATGTGGATTTCAATATAACAACAAAACTCATTCGTCAAGACCCGGAATATCATAATTCAGTCGATTTTAGGTGTTTTGCCACAATGAGAATTTCTTCATCAATAAACAGAAATATGTTAATCAATCGTTTGGACAGCGAATGTATAGTGAAATGATGACGAAAGGGGTGTATTTATCCGAAAGAAGGTGTTCGAGAAAACGTGGACGTTCAAGAACTTCATGGATTAACGAGTGTAGAGTAAGAGAAATCGTAGTGCACATATGGAAAATTGAATGAAGGTGGAGAAAGTGAAAGAGTATATTAGTAATATAATGATAATTCCCAATAATATACGAGTATAATTCCATTTTCTTCATATGGTTTTCTCCAGAGTTCTAGACTAAATTTGGGACGCGTGATGTCCGTTTTCTTGACATCAGCACAATTACTTAATGTGTGAGCTTATTTGCGATTAACCCATTTTCATGTTTATAAAAATAAACAAAATTTAATTCCAATAATATTTAAAATGAGTCGCTAAACCTGGAAAGCTTCTTGAAAATGTTCTAATTGAATACGGACCCAATTGAGCGCCTTGAGGCACCCTTTTTACAGCTATTTTTCCTATTCTGCGATTCTGATCGCAACAGATTTTTAGTGCTTAAAGGGAAATAGTACATATGTTTTGTAAATACCAGATATATCAAATATACCGAGTGTTAGATTTAATTAAAAAATCTCAACAAATTCAAAAAACTATGGTAACATCATTCTAGCACAACACTATTCCAATAATATAAAAGCTATCTTCTTCCAAGTAAGGTTACATAAATATATTCAAGAATGCACAATACAAATATGATTTTGTCTCGTGCCTCTTCTGAGTGCAACAAATTATTATTGACAATAATAAATGATTTTAAACCTGACAACTCATATTATTATTAAATTTAATCTGCATGACAACAATCGGATGAATATCAAATTCACTGTACCTGATTATTGATTATTCTAAAGGTAAAACTTAATAATGATATTTGCACAGGTAAGTTGATAACGTAGTTCAATGCTCACTACGTATGTTTTATGTCGCTTCCAGATAGTTGAATTAGCCAGTTGATTGAACGACTAGACAATTAAGGGATATTCAAACTTGTTCACTTTCAGTGATCACTCTGGATGACCCTCCAAATTGAACAGGTGTAAATATTAGACGTTTCATCCATAATGATGAAACTAGCGATGACGGATGAAAGCGATAACCTACCGACATAATTTTGACGAAAGATTCTTTCACCGAAACGACCAAATAAACAGTTTTTTTTAAAGAAAATACGTCAAGCTACAGACAACATGACCGTGAGTATTGACATGGTAATGAAAGCACAAGTCCTAGTGCTTCAGTGCCAAAGAAGCAAACTAAATTTCAACAAGCGGGCTAGTTTTGATCAAGCAGAATGTTGAATCTTTGGCGCGCTAATGTATATTGACCAGACAATTTGGCATTCAATTGAATGCCGGGAGTTAACTAGTCACCTAACCATTTAGTTAATTGGCTAATTCAAATATCGGGCGGTGATATCTTTTCTGTCTACCCTGAAAAGGAAGCGGCGTGATGATGTTGATGATGAAGACGTATCTCAATAGAAAAATTCGATCACCAGTGTCCGAGGTAAATCATTTCGTCGTTCTTTCAAAGTCTGGTTGCCTTACTTTTTAACGTTTCTTTACAAACTTATATTTCAATTCCTTCTTCTTTTTTTCGCTGTACTACTTTTGAAGTTGTCAATAACTTGTTGGTAGGCAGAATTTTAATTGAGAAATTAGGGGAAACAAATAAAACAAATGTTTTATTCTACTATTTTATTTATTTGACGAGAGAGATGTCTTTCGTCTTGTTAGTACATTGTCAATCTTTTGAGTTAGAGAAATTTAGGGTTCAACTCCTGTCTTTGACGTCTTACTCCACGATGACAGAAGCATATTTTACTAAAATAGTGTTTTGCAGTGTATTAGTTAATTTCGAACCAAGATTTATATTTATAATCTTGCGCAATGGCCTATATGCAGTAATTACTAAACTGGTGTTAGCACACACGACATTAATAATGTCTTATCTCTCATCTCACAATCGACATTTGCCTGCCTCTTGCGGTTTGGCGCTGCTGACTGGATGACAACTAAATCAATATTATATTATTATATTGTAGAATGTTGTGCATACTTCTAAAAACTAAATAAATTTTGTTATAAAAATAAAATCAAAAACACTGTAAAAACTAAAAACTAGTTTCAATTACCATCAATCCATGGCTATTGATAATTTGAAGGAGATTGAGTGCCCGAGTGTCCTTTCTGCCGTTATAAACACTTGTGCATAACCTTGGTGTTTATATTGAAATAGCTTTTGATGATGTCATAAATTTTTGGGATAGTTAAATAATTATTTCATATTTATTTATTTATTTATTTAGCCAATGATACACTTCAGATAATACATATGAGTAGGAACAATATATAAGAGACAAATTATAAATAATGTTAAATAACAAATTTCACAATCCACAATATTTTAAGCCCATAAGGTTGTCATCTATAATAAGATTTAATTTAATTTTAAAAAACAAAAGACAAATAAATAACACTGAAAAAATAAAAGTCATTACAAATTCACAATTAAAATTGAATATTTTTTTTACGCTAACAACCCTGACAAATACCGAGAGAGGATTGAAAGGGGAAAATTATTGGGATGAGTGGAACACCAACAAATAAGAAGTCAATTATATACTATTCAAAATCTGCAAAACAGATATTTTAAAGCCACGAGGATTACTCGCAAACATGTCGACGTCAGAAAATCTATCATTGTAGTTACTTAATATGTGGTGGAGGTTTATATGATTTATTTTATTTAATTTTTCATATGAATTAGTAACTAACAAAATTTTTGTATTAATGCTTTTTTCCTGCAATGCAAAATTTTATGCCATCGTCGTAGGCACAACTATCGCGAAAGGGTTTTTTTCGTGGCTGGACCTTTTGACAAGCTAGAATCCTTTACTGGTAAGATTTGGAAGTAATATGAAAACATCAGAAGCAAATATCATAATACTTAATACATGAGACAATTAACATAATACATGAGACATTCTCTGAAATTCAGCGATGAGGCGGTCCATCCTAAATGTATTAATTTAACTAGCAGCAGGTAAAGTATTGAACTTAATAAATCGTTCCGGCGCTGTTTGGGGGGGGAGATCTTGATCCACTCGAGAATTCAAAAAAGTTGTTGCATCTATGGTTTGCATTAAATTTTTCTCGATATCGTGACAGTGAGAATATTAGAATTTGTGAACGTTGTTTATGGACACCGAAAGTTATCACTTAAGCCAGCCTAGAGCCAATTCGTAAGTGTTGGGATGCTTTTCTCACTTTTTTCGATTAGCTTTTCGCAATGTTGCATCGAAATCGTAATGTCTGATCGGCTTTTTAAATTTTATAAAGATTTTTTATGACATTGATATCTTCTACTTTTTTGTCATTTTTCGTATTCGAGACGTAATAACCATTTATTTCACCACATTTATGTTGATAGTCTTAAGTACTTCTCTATTTACTGATTTCAAATTTTATGAGAAACTTAAATATGTAAATTATTGAGATATTAATATTTGTAAAATGTTAATTATTCAATGAAAGTAAATTGTCAATAATTAAATTATGCGGGAACTCAATGTTTGTTTATTTAATTGAGTATTTTAAATAATTTAAATGTAATTAATATTGAATTAATTTGTGATAATGAATTTAAGAAATTCTTTGATGATTCCCCCGTCAAACTAGTTTGGGTGATATGGTGGTCGGTAGCTTTGTAGTAAAGTCTAGAACTTTTAAGCTAGAGATCCTGGGCTTCATTTCCTCGACGCCAATTTACTTCACCTTCAAGACACAAGCAAACAATTGTTGTTCTCGTCTTGCTCCAACTGTGTTGTGAATAAGAATTATGATTTGTACAGTAAATAAATGTATAATAAATATATATCGTGTAAAAGGCTCACGCCGTGGATGTATGTATAAATAAATAAATACTGTTTTGGATGTATTTGAATTTATTTTAAATCTTGATCGTTTTTCGAATATTTATTTTATTCTCTCACGAGGCGCTAACTAGGTTATTTTCTAATTCAGAATTACCCATTTTTTTCGCCCTCTTTCCCGTCTTATTTAAAGTAACCCCCCTCATTTTTCTCTTGGCTCTCTACCACGCTCTTGAAAGACTTCAAAAACAAGATATCGTGGAGATCCCTGTAAAGAATGGACCTGCCACTTTTTACTGTAAGTTTTCGAGTGTCCTGCAATAGGAAAGTATTCGTTAAACATTACATTTTAAGATATTTAACATCTTCATTTCGGCCATAAAGTATCTTGAATGTCTTTAACTTTTGTCTGCACGGATAGGATTACCTGCGCAATGAGCCAACTGCTTGTAATAAAAAGGAGTTGGCTCATTAGCTACCCGCCTAGTGGGTAATGTCGTGATAAGATGGATGGATGAACCTAAAATTGAAAAAAAAAATGTAATATCTCAAATTTTACTAACGTGTCAATATTTCTCTCCTGCCAACATCGTATGAAATGCATGACAATTAAAATATGTTTCTGCAGAAATAACATCCTGGTGCAACTTGTAATGGGTACTTGTTAGGAAAAGCATCTTCAATAATATATTACTGTGTCTTGTAGAATGTTATGATATAATAATATTATTAAATGAAAGCTTAGAGTCACTTATGATCAATGACATTTAATATAGACTGGAAATTCAAAGGAAATTGGTAATGCGACCAATGAAATTTTGCGACCAATATAATTTCATATCCATCAGACTTAAATCAGCGTTGGTTAAAAAAATTACGTTAATATTTTCCTCGAGTCTCTCATTGCAGACGCAGTTATAAAAGTAGGTTGCCATTGATTCAGACTATATTGATGATTTTTTCAATAATCACCACAGATTGTTTATATTAGTTGCGTGAAAGTGCATGAGTATACAGGTTTATAATATTTTTTATATTTCAGACTTGAAGGAAAATAATAATTTATTCCGGCGCCATTTAGACGGGAGATCGCGATCTATTTGAGAACTGTAAAATGAGATCCCAAAAAGATGGTTGCTTCTAAGGTTTGCATAAAGTGTCTCTCGATTGGTGGACCTTACATCGTGACAGTGAGAATGGTGGAATTGGTGAACGTTGTCCATGGACACCGAAAGTGATCACTTAAGCCAGCCTTGAGCCAATTCGTAAGCGTTGGGACACCTTTCTCACTTCTTCCGATTAGATTCTACACAATGTTGCATTGCGTTGCGTTCTCCAATCGAGGTTTCTGATTGGAATAATTTATTAGTAAAACAAGATATACAGTTAATCCACTGTTAACTTTATTTATTAGCAAGTCGGCTTTTAAGGGCTTCCGTTCTCATCTTCAGGCAAAAGTAAAGAAGCTTCGGTCGATAAATTAAACTTGAAGTAAATTCATTGGTTTTTTTAATTGTTCACGTGTTTTTATGGCTTTTCAGGTATACAGGATGTCCTATACTTCAGCGTTAGTAGGAAAGATACATACATACATACATACCATCACGCCGCTTCCCTCGCGGGGTAGGCAGAAAGGATCGAGCGCCACTTCCTTCTATCTTTGCATACATCTTTCGCTTCCGTCACTGTCATACAATTCCTCATGCATGCTCTCCTGTTCAATGTGCTCAACACGTGACCGTCCTGTAGGATTTGATTTAAATGATCTTGCCATTTAATCCTCGGACGTCCACGTCTCCGAGCACCATTCCTCTCAGACAAATATATCTTCTTAGTCATTCTGTCCTCATTCATTCTTTCCACGTGCCCAAACCATCTTAACTTATTTACATTCATCCTTGTTATTACACCAACTTTCATTCCACATTCCTTTCGTATATCAATGTTACGCACACGATCTCTCAGACTTTTACCACACATCCTTCTCAACGATCTCATTTCCACTGCATTTATGCCACTTTCATCCTTCTTTAACCATGTCCACGTCCCACTTGCATACATACCAGGAAAGATACCATTACCATTTTAATGTTATGAAATGAAACAGCGTAATATTTTAATTATTATTATTTAATGAGATTCTTCCAAGCTTACCACGTCTTGTTGGTCTTCCTCCTTCGTCTTGGTGATGACCATACAATATAGGTACCGGTAAGTCTAACTTCTATGAGAGGACTTTTGGTGTTGTTGGGCCGGTTACGTGGAATCGCCTACCGGTGCCATTGAGAGACTATCAGACTGTCACCAGCTTCAGATGCAAATTGAAAACTCCACTCTTCACCGGCGTCCTTGAGATGGTCTAGGGGCTGTTAAACGGCGTCAAAACAAAATCATCCAGAATCAATATCATCACCATACATACATTTGATAATGACTCCATCAGCAGAGACAAAACGGTAAGAAGGAGAAAGAGGACCAAACAGATGCGATAGACCTGGAAAGACATGAACATCTTTGAATGAAGATCGCGAAAGCCTACAGCAGCTTTTTCAAAACAGATTAGTACCTACCGGGGCTACCAGTCTATTATGTCTATGCTCATGGTATGTAAAAACACCGTAATATAATAATATTGTTGCTGATAAACAGGTTTGCACTATCATCACACTAGAGACAAGGACTATAGAGATCAACTAATAACATGAACAATCAAGGGGATTTGTGCCGCATGCGATTAAATCAACTGATTAAATGTTTCCAGTAAAAATAAAACAGTGCTCAAGTCTCCCTCCCATGCTTGGATATCTCAGAAGTCCAGAAAAAATATTAAAAAATAAGAGTTCCACAATTTTGGTGATACTGTCTAATCGAGAGCAATTTCAGTTGAGAATAAAACTGGGCAACTTCGCTTGGATGCTTTTTTTATTTATTTATTTATTAACCAAGCAAACATACAGTCTTTTGGCACATATTACAAAATAGTGCATGACATAAATATTTGACCAATGAAGTTTGTGGATATTACAAATGTTTACAATCTATGAAAGGGACAAAAGAAACATGAAATGAATTCATCACAATTCATTCACTTAACATAATAATTCTAAAACAAAAAACAAGAATATGAACATGCAGTAGGTCATTGGCAGAAACAAACAAAAAATATTGCTTTATTGAAGATGTTCCATCCTTCTGCTGACAAAGAAAATGACCATTATCTGACAGGAATAAAGAGAAAAAAATTGCATATGTCTATGAGACGATGGTCCTGGTTGGCTCATATTTTACATAGAATGTTCAATGATAGTTGGCCATATTAAGCACTATTCTTTCGTTCGGATTCTGACGACAGAGACGTCTCTCTTTCACAGTGCACTATTCCTATGACAATGACATCAATGGGTTAGGAATGTCGTGGAAAGAGGTGACTCATTAAGCGCTCTGAATAGAATAGGTTGGTTTTTGCCCTGTGCTACCGAGAGAATCGTGTTGAAGGGCTAGATTAGTTAGTTACGTAGGTAAAGATATTCATGAGATCTTTCTTTAGAGGGTATAAAGAGCCAATAATGTTTCATACCACTTAATGTAAGTCTTTGATAGTGCGAGTATCCTCAATTTCTTTAGCTAGTTTTGATACTAAATTAGACGCCATTAGGCTGGCTGTTGGGCTTATCTGTGAATAATATTCTCTATAAATTTCAAACATTGTCATAAATGTAAACTGTTTTATGATTATATATTTAATAATCATACTGGAATTTAATTTTATTATTTTATATTTCAATTTAATGAACGTGTTTCAAAATTCTTTCTGGTAATTTGTTGGACCTTGATTAGTTTTATGTGTTGGATTGTTGATGTATGAGAATCAAATACTTACGATGGATGAGGCAAGTAGAAAGAATTAATAAGGACAAAAAGGCTAAAAAAAAATTTCATTGTAATGTGTAAGATTTAAAACGCCTAGAGCTTTCACCACCAAATTGACATTTTCAGGGCTTACTACAGCGATAAGTGCAGTCATCCGCTCTGAAAAGGATTGGTTTGAGAGAAGCAAAGCAAGCAAGAGATAGGTGGAATTGGTGACCGTTGCTATGGTATAAATTAACTTAACTGATTCGTAAGTATCAGAATATCTAATGGGGTGTTCACATTTGGCGAATATCGCCAGGCGAATTTCAAAATATAACGCCAGGCGAAAAAAACAAAATTCGCCGTACGCCCATTGATCGTCACACCTGTTCACACAGTCCACCGATATAGAAACGATCTGTCAGATGCGCTTTGATTTTGACACTGTTTTCAAAATGGCGTCGAGATGGAGATCGCGAAGTGTTTATTTTTAGTGGAAAAATGTTATAGTAGATGTTATAAGGTGCCTTTTAATTAAGGAAACAAACGTCACAAACCAACAACAAAGATAACAGCTGTCACGAAGCGGGAAACATTATAAAATTTATAGGTTATAAAGTTTTTACCATAGATACGAACGCCGCGCACATCTGCGCATGCGCGAATCGTTCAATCGGCCGAAAATGTTGGAAGGTGGTCAACTCGAGACGATATCGTTTCTACTGGTTTTTATCGTTTCAGATTAGCTGTCATTTTGTTCACACGGTTCAAATGGCTGGCGATATTTTGGTGCCTGGCGATATACGCCAAAGTGAGAACACCACATAATACTCTCCTCTCTACCCTGCAAGTGATACACATTTTGCGATTGAACCAAATCTATCGTAATATATATCATATTATTATGGACTTATTTATAATTCTGAATTCTGACTATTGTGGATCTTAGGACATCAAAATACTGGAAAATGCTGAATTTATACAAGATTTATACGACTTTGCAGTCATAAGAACGAAGTATACAAGTTTGCAAGGTAAAAATAATAAAATATGCAAAGTCTACTATTTAATGAACCTTATAAAAGTAGATGGTATAAGATATCTTAGATAGGGTAGAGAGTTAAGATACCTACTTAAGAAATAAGAATAATGAAGATAATGGAGATGGGTAAGTACCAGTGCTGAGTCTTCTATACAAGCCCGTAAGCCGGGCTATAACAATTCAAGAACTGAAAATATTGTTTGAGTACAGCGAGCTGTTCATATAGGCAAGAAGTAAGTTACAACATTTTGTCTTGCTTGCACTTATGCCTGCTTACGTGGGTTATGATTGTTATCGTTTTATCTCGCTCATTCCGCAATATTAGTATCAAAATTACTCGCACATAAATAATGTGCTTGTGAAGATACGCAATGTTTTATTTAATATGGAGAAATACTCCCTATTTATGATCGCAGTGGAATATATCGGTTCTCGTCAATACCCACCAAGTTTTTTCGTACACAATATAATTATTTTCTCATAGCTGTACTTTTTAAAAATATTTTTTGTTTATTACATTTCTACGATAGGTCAGCAGATTAACAGCATGTCATAAGTATGCAATTTGTCTGCTCCATGTCTTCAAAAAATAATACATTCAGGATGGGTGGCAAACCTCACCGCTGAATTTAAGAGGAGAAATATCTTTATTTTTAAAAACACCTGCTTTTACAGTACACTCGAAAACTTATGGAAAAGAGTGGAAGACCAATTCTTTGCCGGAAGCTCAACGGAAAAATGATTGTTTATTTTAATAATTTAAGTTATTTAATATTGAGTGTGGGCTTACCCATTGTGAAAAATAAAGACACGCCACTGGTGGGTACCTGTATAAAATGCAGAATGTGGAATGATCAACCATCCCGGCCGCTAGGTATGCCTATAGGAATATAGGATAGGATACATGGGACGGGAGACAGCAGGCTATGAGGTGGGGTGGTGCGCGGTGTTTAACAAGAGCCTCGCATATTATGGGACCACGGGTCGTGCATGAGAATCCACGTAAAGAGGATCACGGTGGGGTGACCATAAAAGCAAATAATTAGGCAAATATTATTAATAGTATAAAAAAGTTTTCGTGGTATCTTAATATTTACAAATCAAACAAATAATCATTCATTTTGAATAGATTTCTCTCATTCACTCCATTGGATCATGCTGAATTTGTATATTTCTTCAATTTATGATCTAAAACTTAATTTTTACATAATACACATGAAAGAAAATACTGTCAAATAAAGTACCCCGTATTTTATTCTCAGCAACCGGCGATGAATTGGTCTCCCATTTTTTTCAAAAAAAAGCAAGGAGCTTGAAAAATAATTAAATAAAAATAATAGACATTTTATATTTTAAATTTAGCGATGAGTTTGCTACCCATACTGAAAAGACCTCTTATTTTTTGGTCATGGAGAGAACAGCTTGCATATTTATTACATACGTCTGGTCTGTTGGCCACCGCACTTGTGGGATATGTCGTGATGATACTGTAGTAGTAGGTAGTATTTTATTCGGAAAATGAGAAATTCAAAAATTTAATCAGCGTTCAAGTCTTAATTTTATTTTAAAAGTAGAAGTTATTTGATGTAAGAAGAAAAGAAAAGAAAGTGGGATGTGTACTTGAGCTAAAATAAAAAAAAGTAAAAAATTAACAGAACAATGGTCTCCCTATGTATTGCAATATTCGGCAGACCACTTGGCGTTGTCTTATTTAAAATATGCGCAGGTCAATGTTTGTATTCTGAGCAACAATATTAATACATACCTACATATACCTATATAATATATGTACATATTACTCTTACATACTTAGCTCAGGAGAGGAATAAAAAAAGGCGATTAAAAAAACATCTCCGAGACTCTCAGAGAGGAGTGGATGCTTGGATAGGTACAGTAAGCCCTCGACAAATGACCAAAAATTTAACTCGTGTTTACCGACTCAGAAATAAATTTGTCAAAAGGTTTTTCTAGTTCGTATTGGAAGGTTCGTTTCTTGGTAATTTTGTAGTTGAAATTCCGTTTGCATTCAAGATTTAGTTACCTTCCACTTGGAGGTTCCTTCTTTGGCACACTTGTTGGAGTGTCCATTGTACCCTGTCACATGCACTATGGAGGATATTTTTGACCCACCTCTACCTGCTGTGCGTTTTGCAGAGTACTGGAGATCAGTTTGTTTGGTTTCTTTATGGGTTTCGACACGATAAATAATAATCGACTATGACAAAATATTTTAGAATGTTACTTTACTATTCTATACTATACTATTCCCTCACACCGTATCCTATGTTGAGTAGGAAGAGAGAACGGAAGGCCATGTATGTAGATCTATTCTTATATACTGCTTTCGCTTTTTCTACATTCATACAATTTGTCATGCACGCACGTCGATTTCTCTTACTCAATACACGACCGTCCTTGAGAATTTGATCTACATGGTCAAGCCATGTATGAAGTTTTCGGACGTCCACACTTCTTCACAGGCCTACTTTCAGACAAGTATATCCTTTTTCTCTCCCTTTTCTCTTCCATTCGTTCCACATGTCCAAAGCATCTCAATTTATTTACACGCATTCTATCCACAACACTCCTCTTGCATCCACCCATTCTTCTAATATCCTCATTTCTCACTCTATCACGCAACGTTTTACCAACCATCCTCCTCAGCGATCTCATCTCCACAGCATTTATTCCACTTTCATCCCTCTTCAACCATGTCCACGTTTCGCTTGCATACATAAGTGTCGGTACCAGGATGGTATCGTGCACTAGCAATTTTGCTATGTTCGACTTATTGTCATTACTGACAATAGGTCGAAGTGCACCGTAAATCCTAGCACCGGCCATTTTCTTCTTTCGATTTTCCAAAAACCCAGGACACTTATTTACAAAACTTAAAAAAATAAAATACAGAAAAAATGCGAATCTTTCACAGATCAGCTATCATTCAACACTATGCTTCACAATTAATTAAAAAGATATAGGTCTCTAACGTTAGTAAAGATATATAATAGACTGTTTCGTGCTAGTGAACGATTTAAATTAGCAAACCAAAGATCTACTGTAAAAAGCCCCGTCGAAATATTGCTATATAGATTTATTACCTCATTAAGCTATCGAACATATTCGTTATGTAAATAAATAAATGAATAAAAAGCTCTACAACACGATCGATGTTATGAAAATCCCATATAATTGATTCTACATGCTATTTTTTATGGTGTTTTTTGACCCTAGACAATCTGGTAGTAGCAAATAATGTATTGCTAACCTCGTGTTTTTTTGTTGTTGTTGTTGCTTTCGATTTTTTTGTCTGGCATAAAATAGTTACGCATAGTTATCATTCTTTGTACGATTATTTATTTTAACCATGATAGTGCAGTCCCATGAAGTGCCCAGTAAATTTTGTCCTGGAATTCCCGGGAAAGAGGATCCCGAATTAAGATACTTTACATCTTCCATTAAGGGATATGGTATGCCACCTTTACTGAATGCATAAAAAATTATTGGCAAGCAGAGGACAACTTGCATGTTTATTTCATGCAGTCAGTGAACGTTACACGGGAAAAGTGCACTTAAACCAGCCTAATCCGATTCGTAAGTATCGAGACGCTTTTCCTGTTTCCTACTAAAGGGAGTTTGCACACTCTGTTGGTAATGTGTATGAGATGTCTTTTGATAATATTTTTAATCCACAATATACGTTTCGAAGCCGCTCATTTTCCTTATTTCCACGTTCCAGTTGGCCGGTGTGTCACGGAGGTAACGCTCTTGCCTTTAAGTCACGAGGTTCCGAGTTTTATTTCGGGTCAGGACATAATGAAGAATGACCCTTTTCAAAGTCAATTTCTATTATAGGTTATCCAATAGTATCCAGTTAGAAAATATATATTGATGATCGTACGAATCCCGTGGAGCACCCGGTAAAGAATTGGTCTCCCACTCTTCTCCATAAGTTTTCGAGTGTCCTGTAAAAGGCAGGTGTTCGAAAAAATAAGACATTTTACATCTCAAATTCGGCGATGAGGTTTGCCACCCATCCTGAATGTCTTAATTTTATATTGGCACGGAGAAGACAGCTTGCATGTTTTATATGCAGCTGGTCTGCTGGCTACCCCACTTGTGGGATATGCCGTGATGGCATAGTAGTAGTAGTAGTAGTAATATTACGTATTTTTATTATCCTTCACTGTGTACCGTAACAAGATATCACAGAAGCCATATGGGGGGTGAGGGGAAGCATCTTGTCCAGTGATTGTAATTTAATGTAAATGCATAATATTATGCCATGAAATTCAACTATGTACAGGAATAAATCATTACAAATACAAATTATATTATAAAAACACCTTGTACCCCTCACCCATCTCATACCTGGATGCCCCATGATATCTTGTAACGGTGTACAGTGAAAGATAATAAAAATTAATACAACAATGATCATCAATATATATTTTCTAACTGGATACTATTGGATAACCTATAGTAGAAATTGACCAATTTTTCTGGGTCTTGGTGTTACATGTACACATGTGTTTAGCGCATTGTAGGTATATAATATTATATCTTCATGTCAGTACACACAATACAAGATTCATGTCTTAGTTTGGGACTAACTCGATCTGTGTTAATTGTCCATACGTGTTATGTTATGTTATAAACGGCTTTCCAACCATTCTTTTCAGTGATCTCATCTCCACAGTATTTATTCTGCATTTGTAAAGATTTAACACTGTAATTGATGATTTTGTACATAGGTCAACTCTCTCACGGAATGAATACAACATACATACCTTTACTGATCTTCAGATAACATCATAACAACTTGTACTAGCTTAGCAGAAACCAGGAAATGAGCTTGCATGCTCTAAACGCCGAGCCGGCGAGTTTGTCTACATGGTATCCAAGTACATTTCTCATGTAACGGGTACTATTACATTACCTACATTTAAATTCAATATAATTTATCGACGAATGTTGACGAATGTGTGTACTTAGGTAGTTTGTTCACGAGAGATGGGAAGTGTGAAAGCGATATTGAAAGGAGAAAAGTTGCTGGCAATAAGGTAAATGGTGCAATCCGACCAATAATTGCAAATAGAAACATATCCATCACAGCTAAAAGGTTGGTGCACTCTGCTATCTTAGTGCCAACACTTATGTATGCAAATGAGACGTGGACATGGTTAAAGAAGGATGAAAGTGGCATAAATGCAGTGGAAATGAGATCGTTGAGAAGGATGTGTGGTAAAAGTCTGAGAGATCGTGTGCGTAACAGTGATATACGAAAGGAATGTGGAATGAAAGTTGGTGTAGTAACAAGGATGAATGTAAATAAGTTAAGATGGTTTGGGCACGTGGAAAGAATGAATGAGGACAGAATGACTAAGAAGATATATTTGTCTGAGAGGAATGGTGCTCGGAGACGTGGACGTCCGAGGATTAAATGGCAAGATCATTTAAATCAAATCCTACAGGACGGTCACGTGTTGAGCACGTTGAACAGGAGAGCATGCATGAGGAATTGTATGACAGTGACGGAAGCGAAAGATGTATGCAAGGATAGAAGGAAGTGGCGCTCGATCCTTTCTGCCTACCCCGCGAGGGAAGCGGCGTGATGGTATGTATGTATGTATAATTTATCGATTACATTTACGGGCTAGGGCTAGAGCCTATGACGCTAACACTTGCGAGCTAACGAAAACTGAGGTGTGTACAGTGTGCCATGGAGAGCCAAATGGATTAATTTCTACTATAGGTTATCCAATAGTATCCAGTACGAAAATATATATTGATGATCATAGTTGTATTTATTATTATTATCTTTCACTGTGCACTGTTGGTGCTGTGGTATCATCCAGATATATACTGAGGGAGGAGTACAAATTATACGTCTTATATTAAGATTTATTCCTCTACATAGCTGAATTTCATTGCATGATTATACATTTACATCATTTTGTATTCACAGGGCGATCTATACTCCCTCACCTCTATATTGCCATCTGAGCACTTCTTTGCTATCATGTAACAGTGCACAGTGAAAGATAATAATAATAAATTACTATCTAGAGAGATAAAATAAGAAATGAAACCATCCGACAAAAGACAAAAGTCGTTGACGTTGTTGATAAAGTCTCCAAGCTGAAATGGCAATGGGCTGGTCATGTGGTAAGATGATGGCAGGTGGACTTTCAGAATTCTTAAATGGAGGCCGTGGGAGGACAAAAGAAGTGTAGGAAGATACCAAAAAAGATGGGTTGACGATATTGTCCATCAGATGATGTGAAAACAGTGGTATCGTGTAGCTCGAGATAGAAGGGTGTGGAAAAGTTTTGTAGAGGCCTATATCCAGCAATGGAGTGAAGAAGGCTAGCAGTAAGTAAGTATAAATTTATTTATTTTAATGTTGAAGAAACGCAAGGAAACTTTATATTATTATAAAATAACATTTAAATAGCATTTTATTACTTCTAGCAAAGAAGGTATTATAAATGATAAACTTTACTGAGTTCACACACGCACTACACTTGAATAATATATTTAGAGAATAACAATTTTCTTATTTAATCCAAGCAACTGTCAATGTGTGCATGAACGTAAAATGCAATTCTAATGTAAAGTTTTCGGGCGACGTTTTGGTATTTAGCGGGCGATAAATTTGAGATAAAACGGGCGACAATCGAATCAAAATTTCAGATTACAAATATTGCTACGTTTACAAAGATTCGTTCAATGAAATTTTAAAGAAATGTCAATAAATATCTTAGGTTATTTGGAAGAAATTGCACCTTGGGATAAACTTGCCCTCTGTATATTGATTGTATTTTAAACACTGTATTTTTGTAAAAGATATAAACTTCAAACTATTTTTATCTTGTACTTCTTTTTTACACGTCTATTTCAGACTCGAATTCTTTCCACATGCTCAAACCTTTATTTTTGAAAATCCGTATTTCTTCTTCACTTTTTATTAAGAGTCTCATTGTTAAATTATCATCGTCTTTTTATAACGTTAAGTCGCCCATTCTGGATATATTTGTAGCCCTAAATATTCCAAACATCGCCCACTACTTCGACTCATTTGTTTATTTATATTTTACCAATCATTAGACGGGAAATAGTAAAGTAAGAGTTAGTATATTATAAAATATCATTAGTCACGACTTGTGGTGTGTATGCGGAGTAGATATCAACAACTATCCTTAGCTTCTTCGTCTAACTTTATGTAAGTGCCAATTCCAAGAAATAATGTGCAATTCCATCAATAAATATATCTGCCTACATATAATACGATTATTCAGCTATTTAAATATATTAATATGGAGAACATACGACGCATATTAATTAGTGTATTGAATGCAATCAGATATGCTGAAACTTAGCAATCTTATGGCACTTTTCAAATCATGTCACTTTTCAAATCATGGCACTTTTCAAATCATGGCACTTTTTAAATCATGTTTGAAGAGTGTCATGCAGCAGAACTAGCTGATTGCTTTGAGTACGATTTAGTTTTGTTTTGGTGGTGCTTATATGTCTATCTTTTGTCGCTTTTGTTTTAAAATTTTGCTTTCACTTGAATATTTATTATATCATCTAAGACATCCACCAACATGCAGGACGAAATATCAGCTAAGACATCCACCAACATGCTGGACGAAAACAACAGAGCAAACAAGTCCTGCTTCCATGATAGGGCTTTTGGCGTCGCAGGACCCGCCATTTGGAACCGACTCCCCGAGGACCTCCGTAAAAACCAACCGATAACAACGTTCAGGAGCAAGTTGAAGACATCGCTCTTCCAACATAGTTTCCCGCGCCCTTGAGATGGATGCTCCATTAAACGGCGCCGAATAAATCATCCAACATACATCATATGTATCATAAGTCATTTTTTTGTTCTTAATTAATTTATTGTTGTTATTTGCATAATGGTATCTTTTAATATGTACCGTTGTAATTGGCTTCGGAGCCGTTTGAATTAATAAAATTCAAATCTCATTTTATTGATGAGGTATTCTATCCATTCTGAGCATCGTATATTATATTGGTACCGAGAAGACAACCTTATACACGGTTAGTCTACTGACTACCCCATTTGTATGAGATACAATGATGATAAAACTTTGTAGATAAACAGTTTGGTTTATTCTATTATTTCCAATCTCCAATTTCCTGTCCCATTCCTTTATTCCCTTCTTGATTGAAGATGATTTATTGCACGTGCTTGAAGCTTTCTTTTTTTTCTTGAAATATCTGTTTTTTTTTCTCGTGTTTACTACAAAATGTTAATGTTGCACTATACTATACCAAATAATTTTACAAACTTTGCTGGTTTATTAATTGTACCTAATTGATTTGTCTGTGTATTGTCATTTGTGTTATTACTGTTTGTTTGTGAAAGAAAATAAAATAAAATAAAATACTACTTAGGTCTTTTCGCTCGATGATACATATATAGAGAATACCATGAAAATCATTGCAAAAAGTTTAAGACAGAGAAGAAAAAAAAGACTTGCAGAGAAAGCTTGTATTAAACAGTGGTCAGAGATGACTGATCAAGATGAATTTTAAGCCATTTTTGACTGATCTGAAGCTGGAGAAATGTCTAGTTTGGAATGGTGAGAGCGGGGTTGCTAGATTTAAAAACCAATGATGGGCGAGAAGGGTGGTGGGGTGGAAACCTCGTTAAGGTAAAAGAAGTAGAGAAATACCTCACACACGATGGTCTGATGACGTTAGAACAATCGCTAATAACTGGTTGCAAAAAGCCCAGAACAGATATAACTAGGGAAATATAAGGGACGCTTAGGTCAGTAATGGACAGGTAGAGCTGTATAAGTAAATAGCTTGTATCTAACAGTTCCACTGAAGAATAATCAAATTGAGGATAGTACTGTTTGTTCTTGTTTAGAAGTTGAGAAGTTTAAGCGCTGTAAAACGGCACCAAAATCAAGTCAACCATCATTATCATAATCATCATATAACTACATTACTACTACAACACCATCATGGCATATCCCGCAAGTGGGGTAGCCAGCAGACTAGCTAAATATAATAAACATGCAAGGTGTCTTCCCTGTGCCAACAAAAAATTGAGACATTCGGGATGGGTGGCTCATCCTCGTCACTGAATTTGAGATGTAAAATGTCTTTATTTTTTCGAACACCTGCCTTTAACAGGACACTCAAAAACTTACGGACAAGAGTGAGAGACCAATTCTTTGCCGGGTGCTCCAAGGCTTATCTATCATCATTGAATCTAAGTATAAATCAATCTCCACTTCACCAGTTTGAGAATCCTTCCACATATATTATATGTCTAGAAATGCGATCATGTGCCAATCACTCCACGATGATGATAATTTCAATATTATATCTAATAATAATAATAAGATTTTCATTATCTATTCAGCGTATGTGCCGTCGCCAACTAGACATGGCTCATGGTACATATATACGACGGTCAGTGCATTGACTTGCATATAATATCAATTAATAGGAAAAACCAAAAGCGAATGCACTCAGTGTAAGCAGATGCTGGTACAGTAACGATGCCAACTTTTGACTTTAGTAAAAATCTTCAGTGTTAAATTGACTGCTGTTTGTGGTCTTTCAAAGAACACTCAAGAGATGAGTACCTATAATATCTCAATTTTATTACTTCAATAAACAAATTTAAGTTTAATAATAATAATAATATCACCTACCACAATCATCATGCCTATAGTGTTGTCTGTGAATGGTTTAATACCTAAGAGTCTGTCAAGCAATCTCAGAAAACTGGGAGTAGATGACAGGCTCAAATACAGCATGCAGAAGGCAGTACTTCTATCGTCCACCAGGATAGTAAGAAGGTTTTTGTCCCTGTAGCTCTGTAAGTGATCTCCCATGATTGTACTATTTCATAGAACATCATGGAAGAATCAACTCGAATAATGTTGGGGTTCTATATTTTGAATATAAATTTATTTTAATATTTTATGGTTTTTGTTATTTAATGTTATATATATTTAAAATTTATTGTTAATCTTATATTGTGTTCAAAATGTAGAATCTAATATTGTTTTGTTACATAAATGAGATATGAGATAATAATAATAAGAACACTTTATTGATCAGAAAAGAAAAATCATGAGCAATTGGCGAGCTTATTGCCTGGAGGCAATATCTTCCAGCTAACCAATTTAGCAGTCAGTATTATTGTTGAAGGATGTAAAGGTTGTGTTTCTTTTTCTGTATTTTAAAGATTTCGTATTTACTTACTTACTGCTAGCTTTCATTTCTTCACTGCTAAATATAACATGCCTTTTCAAAATATCTCCATTCCTTTTGTGTCTTGAGCAAAACGAGCTCACTTCTTACTCATTGACACCAAAAAAGATGGGCAATGTAATCAGCCCATCTTTTTTGGGATCTCTTTATGCTTCTCTTGTCCTTATACTGTCTCCACTCCAGGATCCTAGATGTCCATCTGCCATCCTCTCTTCTAACTACATGACCATTTAAGCTTGGAGATTTTATCAATTATATCTAAAGTCTTTGTCTTTTTTCGAATTATTTCGTTTCTTATTCTGTCAATTAATGTTCAGCAGCGGTCAGAATCATTTTTTCATTTTCTGTTCATGGGTTTCGCTGTTGAAATAGTTTGCCTTGTAGAAAAAAATTGCTCCCCTTTCTTCACGCTTTCAAGCAGGCGTTCAAGGACCACTTTTGCCTTTAAATTTGCCATCTGCTTCTTAGTCCCCTTGCTTACCCATTCTTCTCCTTTGTACCTCCTCTTTTCCTTACTCTAAAGTATTTTTGCGAAAGTTCCTTGAAATTGGGTAAGTTGGATGAAATCCACCTCTGCGATAAAAACGCCCTCTGTATAGGTATTGAGTATAACTTTTACCTGTAATCAATAAATAATTATGTTTGAATTAAATGTAATTTTGTGTCAAATTGCCGGTAATCAAGGTAAAGTAAACGATAAACAAATAAATAATGTTGAAATAACTTTATTTCTTGGATATTTCAGGAGTCCAAAGATTTCTATTTATCCGTTTAGGTGACAATTTCTTATTCTTTCAACTCTCTCCAGTCTATCAGTATCACTATGCATCTCTGGCATCTCTGACTCTACCACGTCAGTGGGTGATGGACACGGCTGACGTAGCAGATCCCACCTTGAGACCCACACAATATCCACGAACACCTCATAACATGCAGCGTTCGTGGCATTTAAAAACACTTCCCCAAACCAGATGGGTCGAGGAGTGTGGACAGTCATACCCAGAATCATTTCCTCTCTTGCATCCATCAAATAGTAAAAAATAAATAAAAAATAATCGCTGTAGTAAAGAATTTTGATTTCATTCCCCAAGTAGATGAAGAAGATTTCAGTACTACCTACTATACATAAAATGATGAAGCGCCTTCGTGTCTTTCAATTTGATAGAGCGGTTAGTGATCCAACAAAAAAGAAAATAATAATATGTTTTTTGTCATCCACCACCGATATTGATAAAATCACGAACTAGATTGAGAGCCTGTAGATTATTTATAATGTACACATTATTATTAGGTAAGTTATATTATACAACATATTATATACTTGTGGCTCTATTAATAAATAAATCGGTGCCATGAAAGCAATAGATGCCTTGCACCAGCCATCTCTCCATATACACGGTAATCAAGGATCACGCAAACAATACAATTCTTCTCACTGTCTAGGTGTTTAGGAAGCAAATTTCCATAATGAAATTATGTATATACAAATATAATATGATCTTAGGCTTTCACGGCCGGCGTCACTAGTAGGAAAGTAATCTTCCGGGCTGAGTGACCGTGGTCTATCGGGCAATTTATGTTCCAACGTTTTTCAGTTGGTTATTAGCCGTCGATGGACACACACGTTACAATTTATGTCCCAACGTTTTTCAGTTTGCTACGAGCGTCGACGGAAACACACGTTGCAATTTATGTCCCAACGTTTTTCAGTTTGCTACGAGCCGTCGACGGAGACACACGTTACAAATTTATCTCCCAACGTTTTTCAGTTTGCTACGAACTGTCGACAGACACACACGTTACAAGAAACCTGAGCCCTTCTAGCACATAGAGTTGCCAGTTGCCAGCCATAATAATTTTTAACAGCTTTTCGAATGTGATAGACAGCTCACGTACACTTTCCCCTGAAGATGCCCGCCACAGTTGAGGGTGAAACGTTCGGACATAAATTGCTCTATAGACCACGTCCACTTAGCACGGAAGATAACATTCTTTCTAAATACAAATGTTTTCTTCTACTACATATATGTTCTTCATTGAGAGAGGCGTCTTTCAGATTGACAATGTCCTTATAAGATGCAATACGTCTCTCACGATAAACATCGCGTAATGGAAGAACACATTTGTTTTTTTAAATATCATTCAATACAATTCTTCCTTCTGATTGAAACTAATCGAATGACGCTGGCCTTTTTACTACCAAACCTTGTTTATGCAGATTTCGTTTCTTACTGGATTGGTATACAGCAGAACCTGGATGACCTGCAAAGAGATGGCGAAACAGCTGGAGTTCTGTGTCCCAGGAAACCTCGACGACATAGAAACAGATCCATCAAAAGAGGATTAAATTCGTTGCATTCTAAATACTTTTTTTTAATTTTATTCACAAACATACGAGTATACCAATAGGCACAACATAAAGGCTAAAACGTATACAGTGAAGAAATTACATGGTCAAAGCTGTGTCCTATTACAGGCACAAATGTAGTATAACTTGGACCAGTATTTAAAGTCGCGTTGTACAAATCCGATGTATATGGAGGGTATGCATTTAGGTATATCTTGGTTGTTTACCTTCGTTGCTCGGCGTAATTGTTAAATCGTGACTCTTATCCCTCTTTCATTCTTTCTTCATCCATTCCAATAGGAGGAGAAGGAAGAAATGAAGCAATGAGAATGAGGTAGACATTATATCTATCTATCTATCTCAGACGGACTAAGTTTTTATACTAGCTGTCTCCTTACTCAGTGATTTAGCTCATTGAATGAGATTATTATTATACCAATCATGGCATATCCCACAAGCTGTATACAATAAACCAGTGATATGTTACAACTAGATTCGCAATGTCATACAAATATTCTCTAAAAATGTGTACCCACCCGTCGAGGTATAATATGTACCTGAGTAATATATATTCATCTCTTTTCTTTTGTATATATTCATCTCTATCTACCGGCCTTTGTCGTCTGTTATAATCCCCATTCTCATATTGTCTATCTCTTGTTATCTACATATAAATATATGTGTGCAGTGATATGTTACAACTAGATTCGCAATGTCATACAAATATTCTCTAAAAATGTGTACCCACCCGTCGAGGTACAATACCTGAGTAATATATATTCATCTCTTTTCTTATGTATATATTCATCTCTATCTACCGGCCTTAGTCGTCTGTAATAATCCCCATTCTCATATTGTCTATCTCTTGTTATCTACAAACAATTTATATGTGTGTCGCTTTTTTTCAAACTAAAAATTGCGGCACCGAGGACCGCAAAGAGATTTTATTGATTGTACATGTTTGAGATTCATATTGCAAATCTAGGTATAACATATCACTGTATGTGTGTCGCTTTTTTTCAAACTAAAAATTGCGGCACCAAGGACCGCAACGAGATTTTATTGATGGTACATGTTTGAGATGCATAATTGCAAATCTAGGTATAACATATCACTGCAATAAACATGCAATCTGTTCTCTCCGCGTCAAAAAAAAAGTTCATTATATTTATTGTGGGAATTGCTGTCCTAATTAAGACATTCAGGATGGATTGCTGAATTGAAAGTGTTAAATATCATCTACGGGATGTTTTTACCAATATCTGCCTTTAACAGGACTCTTTAGAACTTACAGCAAAGAGTTGGAGGCCTAATCTTTGCCGGGGACTCCACCACGAGACAAATTGTTGCAATTACATAAATCAGTTACAAAATTTTGTAATGTTTATTTTATTTATTTATTCTTTACTTGATTTGATTTGATTGATATTGATATTGATATTGACATTGATAACAAGCAAATTCACACAATAATACATTTAAAACAAAGACAATCATACAATCAATATACAGAGGGCGAGTTTATCGCAGAGGCGCGATTTCTTCCAACTAACCCAATTTCATGAAACTTTCACATAAAGAAAATCTTAAAGAAAGGAAAGAGGAGGTAAAAAAGGAGAAGATTATGTAGGAAAAGGGACTAGTATACAGAAGCCATATTTTGTGTGATATAATGGTCCTTGACCGCCCGCTTGAAAGCTTGAAGAGTGGGGAGCAACCTTATCCTGGAAGGCAAACTATTCCAACAGCGAGCACCATGAACAGAAAAAGAGTTTGTAAAAAAGTTTGAGCTATGAGCTGGTATCGCCAGAAGATGTCATTCTTTAATATTCTATATAAACTGTTTCTATGCATTATCACATTATTTTTGTTACTGAAAAGATATCATATTCTACAGAGAAAACAAAACATTTACAACAGTGCTTGTAGTAAGGAAAGGAAAGTAATTTCCTTTTGTATTCAGCTTACGTTATGTGGAATATGTCTATATTCGAGGCAATAATTGAATTGCCTTTGCTATTGCTATTGGTGAAACAACCTCAACTTCAAACTCTGATATTATTTTATATATTAAGATTGTATGTGTATGCGTTGTTGTCTTCGGTCTTTCGGTCGGTAAACTCACAAATTACAGACCGTCGTTCCTCCACCGGAGGCTGTACTCCATCTTTATCTTGTTTGTTTAATAATATCTACATACATACATACTAATGGTATGGGCCAATCTATCGCTTTATTGCAATTTATCCTCAAGTCATCTTTCTTCAAACCCATATTGGAAGTCTTTAACTCCTTGATCGAGGTGCTGATTGTATTTATTTAAATGATAATGTTTGTTGATTTAGGTCGATCGACGATATGCCAAAAAGTCAAATTGAGATTAATAAGAAACGCCAACGCTATAGGCAGCGTATAATATTATTATTTTATTGAATATTTATATCATACTCTACTGGCACAATTATAGTTTTTAGCCAATGTGATCCCAGTGAAAACAAAATATTTATAACACAAACATTCGCAACTTTTTTCTAATCGCCTGATGATGGAGTCGTGAGTCTCCGAATACTAAGCAGTAAGCGAAGTTAATAAAGTCACTTGGAAGATAACGAAATTCTGTGTTTTTATCGATTTGTCTTGAAATGGACTTCCAACCTTCGGTCATTAGGTAATATCTAAAAAAAATCACAACATTGTTTCTATCATCCTCACAAATTCAGCGTACGTTACGTTTAATATGTCAATATTCGGGGCTATACTATTGGACTACCTTTGCCGCTGAGAATATCTTTGCAGTTTCTGTAATACAGGAGAGACGATGGTCCTGGTTGGGTCATAGGTACTTTGCTCAGAATGTTGAATGGTTGTTGCTCAATGAGGGCACAAGGTTTCCGACAGTCTGTCTGAACGACTGATCTTCATAATTCATCGTTCTTAATATGTCAAGGATATTAGAGCGTCAGAGAATACTTATGTTCTGGGGTGGCATAAGTAATCTTCTTCTTCTACTATTACTATACCATCACGGCATATCCCACTAGTGGGGTAGCAAGCAGATCACCAGCATGCAATTGACGTGCAAGCTGTCTTCTCTGTGTCAGCAAAAAATAACACATTCATAATGGATGGCAATGACAACCTGGAAAAAGTAATTATGACTGGGGTTGTAGAAGGGAGGAGGGGAAGGGGTCAAGTACCAATAAGATGGAGCGACCAAATTAAGGAGGCCACCCTGGGCTCACTTCACGGGGCCTTACAAATGGCGGAGGATCGCACATCATAGAGATAGATGGTTTACAGAACGAGGCATGATGGTCACGATCCTCAGCATTGAGGGACCGACAGAGATAATGAATTGATGGCAAAAAATCATCGCTGAATTTACAAGGGATATTTTACGAATACTAGCTGCCTCCCAACTAGCAAAAAGGTTATATAACAATAAAATTATACGATCTTAAGTCCTTTAACTGTTATATTAAAGTGTTTCCGTAACTACGACGTCGTAAAGAAGTTATCATTCGACGATTAAGTTATATAGTCTTAAAGTCAAATAAAAACGTCGAGTAAACGTGTATTCAACTAATTAATACAACTAATCGTATATTGGTGTCAGGAAAACCTTTATATAACATCAATATATAACCTTTTAGTCGAGTAAACGTTTCAGTTATATAAACGTCACCAAATAGATAAAATAGTCATATAAGTTTCATTTAAACGACTTTTATACGAGTCATAATCGTGTAAAAGGTTCCGAACCACCATAATATAACCATAATATTTTGGGCAAAATGGCGATGATAAATAAGTTATGTAAACGTTTGTTTATATGACATGTCGTTATATTGTCGTCGATTAGAAGTCGCTGCATAACTTCAGAAAGATGGCGGAATTTTCGTTAGATATTATAATTAATAATTAATTTCACATTCCTTATTGCTGACAAATTTGAAAGGGGCATTATTATTATAACATAAATATACCCATAGTTGACGAAAAAAATAAATTCCCAAAATAAATTAAGAGTGGGTATAGTAATATTCGACACAGCGCATGTATTGATGAAGAGTTCAACTAAATTTATACTCTATCTGTTAACTTAATATTATATTTTAATATGAAAATTACCTATCTTTTGTTTTGTCACTCGATCCTGTCACTTTCTGTATATACTGTTGGAAGAATGTCGTATAACACGACTAATTCACCTTTTTACGACATTTACGAAACGTAATAGTCGCATAGATGTATGGAAGAGACCATTATACAACGATTTTAGTCGCGCTGTCACCACTACTCGACGACTATGTAACTATAATTAGTCATCAATAAACCATAACACAACCACTATACGATTAAAAAGTTATATTATTTGGGCCCTTTTCGGGTCATATAGACGTTTATATGACAGTTATATAACATGTGTAGCGACGTTTTCTCGACCACAATTTTGCTAGTTGGGCTTTTACAGGACACTCAAAAACTTACAAAAAAGAGTAGAAGATCTATTCCTTACCGGGGACTCCAAGGGCTCCAAAGGCCATTTCAACAGAACAACAAAACTAATAAATATTTACCCAACAATTATTATTGTCCGTGAATGTTGGTACCTACCTGCTCACCAAAACAATGATTTAAAATAATGTATATTTATAAGTAGGCGCTCAAGAGAAAGAGTAATTTAGTTTCATTTTATAGTAAGTAATTGGTCCATTTTATGCACTTATAAACCGTTACAAGATCTGATAAAAATTATATACAGGGTTTTACGATATTTTTTTTTTAGAAGGCAGAAACACAGAAAATCTAATCTTTATCCCGTGGAGCACCCGGTAAAGAATTGGTCTCCCACTCTTCTCCGTAAGTTTTCGAGGGTCCTGTAAAAGTCAGGTGTTCGAAAAATAAAAATATATTAGGTACCTACATCTTAAATTCAGCGATGAGGTTTGCCACCCATTCTGAATATCTTGATTTTATATTGGCACGGAGAAGACAGCTTGCATGTTTTATATGCCGCTGGTCTGCTAGCCTTTTGGAATTTGGTTACTCAGGATGTCAATTGATTTTGTCTTCGGTGTACCTATGTGCAACTTCGCATAAATCATACATGTTTTTTTTGACCCAGCAATTCCTTGATAGGTCAAAAAGTTCACCAGAGCAAAAAATCTATAAATTAAATATAAAGCAAATTATAAGTAATAAACGGAAAGTCTTCTACCTTAATCCGGGTTGGAGCGGATTTCTTATCACAACATCCAGCGACGCTAGAAGCCTATTCTGTTAAAAATTGGACTCGCTGGCTGAAACCAAATAATCAATTTAAATTGATTCAGAGAGGATTATTGGATAGATTTTATATGCCTGTTTCTGTGTAGAACTCTATTTTTCTCTCTTCACTGAAGTCTTAATCATGAATTTTTCTAGGTTATTTGGCTCTTTTCTCATGGTGTGTCATAGCAGACAAGTGATCCTGGATGCTAATACCCAGATATGATTGATTCATTACATACTGGTGACTCACGAGCTTGCGCCCTTTGAAAGTCTAACAGACGTCTCTGGACACTTCACCTCAGCCTTCTGTTATTCATCAATATGTATGTATAATTAAGTTTTTATTTCTTAATTTTATTTGTATTTTTTCTCTGTAAACTTTCTTCCTTCCTTAAAGACACAATGAAGAGAGAGTATGTAAGATTTTTACGATGGCGGTTATGGCTAGCCGACCCGTGAGGACAACTTTGGTTAAAATGTGCTGATAAATAGGAGTCTACCACTCTTGAGATATCCGGGTGTGAGCTGGGTCTCTATACAATGATTCATTTCTTGTTCTCATAGATGTCCATGAAATCCAGAGCATACTTCGCCAACCTCACATTTTAAGTACTATACTACTATACTATACCATCACGGCATATCCCACAAGTGGGGTAGCCAAACATGCAAACTGTCCTCTTCGTGCCAATATAAAATCAAGACATTCAGGATGGGTGGCAAACCTCATCGCTGAATTTAAGATGTAAAATGTCTTATTTTTTTCGAACACCTGCCTTTTACAGGGCACTCGAAAACTTACGCAGAAGAGTGGGAGACCAATTTTTTACCGGGTGCTCCACATTTTAAGGCTTGTGTCTTTTTCATATTCACTTGCAGTGTTCGGAGCACTCCCTGTATATCTGCATTGGAAAGACGGGAAAATAGTTGACCAGACGTGGATGTACAACATCTTATATACGACCAACTGGTAGAATAAATACGTCGGTGTTTTCTACAGTACCTACATGATGCTTTAGTTCCTTTGTTCAACGCATTATATCCCTTGAGGCAGAACAAAAAATATCAATTAAGAATCTCAACAAAAGCATTCCTGAATGAAATTATTTATTTATATTTTATTAGGTATCTTTATTCAACCCAAGGCATTTTAAACATGTTTTTATTGTCTGCGTTTTTTGCTTTGAATTCATTGCAAATTTTTCGTCTCAATGAAAGTATTGTTACAATTTTTATTTTCTTACCCATCTAAATAAAATAAATAATTAATAAATAAAATAATCTTTATTTAATAATACTAACGAAATTTCACAACGAATCATTGGTACGTATTATCAGATTAGGACCAGAGATAGAACAAACGATTCATTAGTACGAATCTATAATATTAACTTTTCGCAAACAAATCGTTGGTAAATTTACCAATGATTCGTTTTGAGTATTTTTCTCTGTGTGGAGACCTGCATATGGCGGAGTGTCGCTCGAGGTGGAGACGCATAGAGTATAGAATGAGACATGATGGCCACCGTCACGATCCTTAAAATTGTGGGACCGACGGAGATAATACAAAAGTAATTAAATTACGTATTATTATTATTACTATTATCAGTAGCACATAGGTATATTGGAGTAATTAAACGTTATGTTCTGCTCTCATTAAAATATAATTTATTGCCATTAACAGCTGATAACAATAATTCAAAACATAACATTATCAATAATTATGTATTTATAGTATATCTATGTTTAATAACAATAAATTATTCTAAATATATGTACCTACCTATTTATTTAATGTCTATTTCTAATCGATTTCTTGGCATTTTGTGTCGGCTCTTTACTATTATGCGGTGTTTTAGTACCTAATGTTAACGTACGTATTCTATTTCCAGTTGAAAGGATTGTACATTAGGGTGGAACACTTTTGTATGAAAAAATTTTTTTTTTCGAATATCGAATTGGAATACCAGGCAAAAGTTGCCTTATATAATTGTAAATAACACCCACTAATTTGGAAGTTCTAGCTCAACAGCAAGAGGTCCCGCCATAGACTTGAAATTTCAATTTTTAAGTTTTTACAGACGCTATGTTAAGTACACCCTATTAACAAAATATTTACTAAATATAATATTTTATGCATTTATATGATAAGATAAAAGTATATTTTAGTTAAAAGAATCATTTATTTTTAAAATATACACAGTTTCAGAAAGTTGTGTCGGTATGAATAACGTCATTTTTCATAACAAAAATCCTTTTTCGTCTCAAACTTTGGCATGAGCTTTCGAGACGCTAAATTAGATTTTACAAAACCCTATCTTCTTGTCTTATCGCATACACGTAGAGCTGCTTCTATCACACATTTTACTGATCTTTCCACAGCTTGGGTGTGGTAAGGCAGTCTCATTAACTCCAAAAACGATTCTCCTCCATTTTCAATAAGATGTTGTAACTGCTTATCGGAAATATTCATCAGTATTGAGGTTTCGTATTTATTTTGTTGCCAGTTTATCAAGTCTATGTAAGAACTTGCATTTAAGTTCACTTTTGGCACCTCAAACATACGCGAAACAGAACTTTTATTCACTTGACGAGCTTTTGAAATGCGTCTGGCAGCTAGTTCTCTAATGTGCTTACGCGTATCTGTTATCGTACTCAACAACAAGTTTTCTGGATGAGCAAAGTAACTGTTCCGAAATAAAACAGGGTCCACAATCGCTAAGAATTCGTTCGACAAATAACTAGTGCTGTTAATGAGCTTCCATAAATGTTTTGAACCATCTTTAATGCTATACCAATTTGACCTGCAAATGATTTAGATCCTGCTATAGGGCTATCCAAATAGGAAAACAAAGCGTCAATAGCAACTCATTGGCGTATAAGAGACAAATTATCCAATGCAATGGTTGAGATAGTCTATTTTCCAAAAAACCAATCACGCCTCCCACATTCCCTGTATTTGTGGTTGTTCCATTACATCCAACAGTCATTATTTATTTATTTATTAAACTTTAAACGGCTATTGCCTTTTTTAAATACAAAATAAAATCCTAAATTAATACATTTTACATCAAAACATATCATTACTCTACTCTCCATACAATTTAACATGTATACAAGAAGAAAACAGTTCAAAAATATCAGCAAAATTAAAATATATAACAAACTTTAGAAATTAATGTTAAATATTACAAATATACAATATTATACTCTCTGGTGATATATTTTCAGTCGTCAAAAAGCCGTGGATAGCTCTTTCAATATTTCTCGCACTGCCCGATGTTGGAAACACATACCCAACATAAACAGAACCTGGTTCTTTAATAATCGAAACATGTTCCTCTTGTACAATCACTTTAAATCTCTTCGATCTTTTTAAAACAGTTTTAGCCGTCTGGTTTTTCCTTCCATCAATATATAAGGCAGGAATTTCTGTTACTCTTTCTTCTGTTAAAATTTGCTCGAAAACTTTCTGTCTTATTCTTCTGAGTTTCATCCTGCCCACGACGTTAGTCGACTGCGCCTCAAAGTCAGCATCAGAAGCAGAATATAGAACATTTATGATACGATAACCGCCGCAGCTCGGTCTGATACTCCGTATCTATCGCATACAATCGTCAAACTAAAGACTGGCATCCGTGAGCTTTATAGGCTTTTGATCCACTTTGTTCGCGGTGTCAAGACCATCTGCGGCCGACGAACAAGAAGGAAGGTCATCATTAGAACTAACTTCAGATCTATTTAGCCTATATAAAGAAAAGGAAATTTCTTTAATTCTTGTATTTGAATTAGGTATGCCTGATTTCTTGTTTAAGAGCACGTAATCTTCTTTTCTGCAATTTTTTACTCTAGATAAGATCCGTTCTTCCTAAAACCATTTGTCTGTTAGTGCGTTGGTCTTCTAAAAATATTTTTTCCTCTTTTGGCATTTTATTTTCTCTCAAACAAGTACAGTTTACAAATTCTTTACATTTACATGCAGCTATGTCAAAAAGCTTTGCACTTTGTACTCTGAATTCTTCTACCTTTCTTTCCTTTAGTTTCTTCAAAGAATTTTTCAAATTTCAAACAAAATCAAACAAATCAAATCAAAACATTTTGAGTGATATTTTTTAAGTAACTGTAAAACTCGTTTGTGTGAAACAATTGAAATAGAAGATTTTATTCATACCTAATTCTTCAATTTTTGTTTCAACTGTTTCGGCACTTTTCCAAAAATGTAGGTTATTTTGTGGTGTTGTTCTTTATTTTTAAGTCTTGTCGAACACATTCAAAGAATTTCATAACATTCTCATACGTAAGTAGTATATTCTCCTTGAACTCTGCACTTTCACCAAATATCGGACATTTTAACTTTTGCCTTGTAGAAGTCATATTTATACACTTAAAAAACGTAGGTACATCAACTAATACCTACTGGTGAAAATAATTGACGGGCTACCTTCCACCTTGAGACAATATTATCGACACTAGTTGAAACGAAACACTGCAAATTCGTAGATCGAAGCGTGCTGCCCCCGCTTTGTCCCGCACTTTGCTCAACTGTCCCAGTACCAAAGTATATTAAAATGATGAAATATTTGATTAAAACTGCTAGTTAACTATATTTGAATATGTTTTTGAATAAAATAAACTTATTTTAATAAGTTCTGTATCGTTTTGTAGGCCGCGCAAATAGCCCCTAAATTGTCCTTTTTGTAAATATTCGATGTCTTGTCGGGGGCTCTTACCGTTGTCTGATAATTTTTATATTTTTAATGCAGGCAATTGATGGCAAAAGGCAACTAAATACAACTATTCCAAATCAAAATTCGAGAAAAAAAAAATTCGTTCCACCCTATTGTACATTCATACAGTTTCTCTTACTCAACACGCGGCCGTCCTTGAGAATTTGATTCACGTGATCAAGCCACGTGATTCTCGGAAGCCCGCGCTTCCTCACACCCTTTATTTCAGACGAGTATATCCTCTTTGTCATTCTTACCTCGTTCATTCGTTCAACATGTCCAAACCACCGTATTTTATTCACGCGCATTCTGTCCACAACTATCTTGCATCCGCTCATTCTTCACTCGATTTTTAATGTACCCATTTTTTAACTACCAACTTTGTCGAATTTCTGGCATAGAATAGAACTCCCATTGTTTTCTGTAAGTTTTCGAGTGTCCTGTACCTAAAACATCACGACTTATGTAGATATTTTATATCTTCAGTTCTGCAGCGATGATGTATGCCACCTATCCTGAATGTCTCATTTTATGTTATTGTCTCGCAGATAATGATCTGTGACTACCTAAACATTTCATTGGATTGGTCCTCAACGAGTTTGGATATTTGATTTTCTGTTATTACCTTTAATTCTATGTATGTGCTATGGCACATTTTGGTCTATGGTCCATTTTCTTCATCACTTGATCCGTACAGGTTTCTCTTGGTCGGCCTTAACAATTCCCGCTTTCGGCCTTGTCTTTCGCGATGGTGATTTGCAGGTTTGGATGCCTGATGTTGTGGTCAATCCAGTTTGCTCATTGTTGGCTAATCTTTGTTGAAAGTCGCTTTCTTTCGCTTACCCTAATCAACACCTCTACGTTTTTACCATTAAGCGTCTATAGCACCACATCTCAAAGGCAGCCAACCGTCTGCTTTCACCCTTGTCGAAGGTCCACGTCTTACTACTGCATAGCAGAATACTCTAAAGTATTTTTTTACCAATTTGCAAAACAAGTGGCATTTATACAGACATAAATAGATGGATGGGATTACGAGGGATGGAAGATGCGATAGGGACATTGAAAGAAGGAAAGTGGCCGGTGCTAGAATAAACGGTGCACTTCGACCCATTGTCAGCAATGACAATGTGTCGAACATGGCTAAAATGCTGGTGCACAATACCATTCTGGTACCGTCACTTACGTATGCAAGCGAGACATGGACGTGGTTGAAGAAGGACGAAAGTGGAATAAATGCAGTAGAGATGCGATCGTTGAGAAGAATGGTTGGTAAAACGCTGCGTGATAGAGTGAAGAATGAGGATATTAGAAGAATGAGCGGATGCAAGAAGACTGTTGTGGACAGAATGCGTGTAAATAAATTGAGATGGTTTGGTCATGTGGAACGAATGAAAGAGGAAAGAATGACAAAGAGGATATACTTATCTGAAAGAAAGGGTGTGAGGAAACGCGGGCGTCCGAGAACCACGTGGCTTGATCACGTGGACCAAATTCTCAAGGACGGCCGCGTGTTGAGTAAGAGGAACCGACGTGCGTGTATGAGGAACTGTATGAATGTGGAGGAAGCGAAGGAAGTGTGTAAAGATAGATCTGTGTGGCGTTCCGTTCTCTCTACTGCCTACCCCACTTGGGACACGGCGTGAGGGTATAGTATAGTATAGTAAATAGATAAAGATGACACTTTTCCAGGGAGGACAGAACCTGCAAAAGACGGACGATCGGTCTTTATTGTATAAATGAATGAATAAATCATATCCATTTCCATATCTTAACAAGTCAAAAAAATTATTTAATTTCAATACACACAATCAACGCCACTCTTTCAATTTCAAAATAACTATAAAAAAATACACGGTTCCCTTTGTATATTAAATAGTTTTTTTTTTTTATGACCTTCACCAATGATGGTGTTCCCGGTCAGTCTCAAGTATACTAGTTATATAGTTATGGAAAAAAAAATAATGTTAATATTTTCAATTCCACAAATAAATATTTGCTTTAACAAAGCAATTATTATCTAGTAGGTATATTTCACTTTCTGCTGTGTTTTAAAAGCACTAAAAATATAAACTAAATAACAAAAATGGTGATTTTTCGATTATATGACATTTCTACTTGTTGAATTATGGAACTGGAGAATCGATATTATGATAAAGTTGATATTTTCAACCGACGGTACTTGGTGGAAATTCATGTTGAATTAATTAAAATAAAACACTTATTTGTAGTATATCCACGGTGACTTTTTATTGGACGCGAGCCGGCTTTCAAGAGCTTCCGCTCTAATCATCAGGCTGGCTTTTCGCCAGCCTGATGATGAGAATAAAAAGTCACCGTGGATATACTACAAATAAGTGTTTTATTTTAATTAATTCGATATTATGATCTTCATTAATTCTCACTTAGGTACATAATAAACAATATATTAGAATTTTGAATACTAAGCAAAATCTTTGAACATCTGTTGTTTAGATTTAAATTCTATTACGTTTAATTATCAATTAATAATTAATTAATAAATACCTAAACAAACAATAATAATATTATTGTTGATAAATATCAGTTTCATGAAAATACCAAATAAAACGTTTAGGTAATTACATTCGTATTCACACATAATATCATATTTTATTGTAGGTATTTTTTATATCTTTGTGATTTGAAGGTGGTGTGATTTCTGTGAGCATTAAAACGACGCAATTTGTTTCTTTTACGTCCCGTAGACGAACCGCACTTATGGGGTGTTCACATTTGGCGAATATCGCCAGGCGAATTTCAAAATATATCGCCAGGCGAAAAAACAAAATTCGCCGGACATCCATTGATCGTCACACCTGTTCACACAGTCCACCAATATAGAAACGATCTGTCAGATGTGCTTTGATTTTGACACTGTTTTCAAAATGGCGTCGAGATGGAGATCGCGAAGTGTTTATTTTTAGTCGAAAATGTTATAGTAGAGGTTAAAATGCGCCTTTTTATTAAGAAAACAAACGCCACAAACCAACAACAAAGATAACAGCTGTCACGAAGCAGGAAACATTTATAAAATTTATAGGTTATAAAGTTTTTACCATAGATATGAACGCCGCGTACATCTGCGCATGCGCGAATCGTTCAATCGGCCGAAAATGTTGGAAGGTGGTCAACTCGAGACGATATCGTTTCTACTGGTTTTTATCGTTTCAGACTAGCTGTCATTTTGTTCACACGGTTCAAATGGCTGGCGATATTTTGGTGCCTGGCGATATTCGCCAAAGTGAGAACACCCCATAATGGATATTATGCACCTCTGTATAAATTTTGACATCAAAATATTCAAGAACTGTTAGAACACAATGCATTTATTTAGGATAATTCTAAAGTTTGTACATTCACAGTGTGAAAATTCATACTGATGATATTTTTATTTTAATTACACAACAAAGTTAATTTTTCACTTGGATTTATTTAAAATCTCGAGTAGGTACTTTTTATTAAAACTATTATTATTATTAAATAAAGCGAAATTCAACAATTTCTCATAGTTAGATATTAACTTTTGTTTTTTCTTGCTCAGTTCTCTTGAAAATGTCAATATATCTACACTAGCGGCGTATAGACAGCTGGATGCGAACGTCAATCATCAATCATCAAGCAAAAATCTTAAATCTTTCGGCGACAATTCGGATCATTATCCGAAGAAATATTCGAATGAATGCCTTCTTTACCCATCTATGATACGTAACGAAGGCATTCATTCGAATATTTCTTCGGATAATGCTCCGAATTGTCGCCGAAAGATTTAAGATTTTTGCTTGATGATTAATGATTGACGTTCACATCCAGCTGTCTGTACGCCGCCATTGACGAAAGTACTCGAGATTATAATAATAAATATAAGTGAAAAAATAAATAAAATGTGTTGTGTAATTAAAATTAAAATATCAGCATTTATAGGAGTTCATCAAAGAATCGGAAAAAAATCCTGCTGAGATCGCTTTGGCTAAAAAATGTTACGATCTCAGTGCAGGGTAACGTTTTTGAGATGATAATAATACACATCGCTGGATTAAAATTTTTAAATGTCTCATTGGAGACTTATTAAAAATATCTACTACAAGACACTTGAAAACTTGTAACTTAGAAAGGAGTGAGGGTCTTTGCAGGAAATTCTAATACTTTTTTTAATATGTAGGTCTTGTATTAATTTTTATTCATAAATAATGTGGGTTAGTTCCAAGAACTTTTATCTCTGCTGTTTATATTTTTTTAGTTAAAAAGCATTAATTTACGATAAACATTAAATTCAAAGTCGTAAAACAAAGAAACTTGAAAGGTAAAAGGATTTAGCAATATTAAAATTCTTCCAATGGATTACTCATCAGATGTCAGTCATCAAGTATTTATTTAATTAGAGGAAACGATACAAATTCCGTCGTATATGAGACCTGTTCCCAGAACTGTGTAACAATAATTATATGCCAAAAAAGGATTGTCAACCATCTACTTAATAATACGTAATCGCCTGTTTATTCTACTATTGCATCACGTCATATCCCACAAGTGGGGTAACCAGCAGACCAGCCGCATTCACTAAACATGCAAGTTGCCTTCTCTGTGCTAACAAAATATTAAGACATTCGTACTGTCCCATCATAGCATATCCTACATGTTTGATACTTGTTCTTGGCACTTCTTCCGTTTCATCATCAATTAACTAGCATTGACCACTCTGTTCCACCAAAGCAGTTAACGAACGGTTCTGTCTCCCATTATTTTTCTTTGTCAAAAAGGAAAATAGATGAGACAGAATATTTTTTTTTTAAAGATGACTTCCATTTACCTACTAAAATTCTACATTTAACCAATCTTGTTCACACCAAAGGAGCTATAGTGGACAACATGAAGGGCTGACCGGCAGAAATAGCCCCGGATGTGGCATCTCTCGACTACACTTCTTCAATATCCCTCTAGCCGAGAAAAGAAACACAAAAGAGTCAGGCCCTTTCGTGTACAGGGATCGCCAAGCAGTGTGAACACGGTCTCCATCATTTTGAAAACTTTCATGCAGGCAAATTTGAATAAATAATTCAATTTCATAAAGCCAAGTGGTGTAGCTGTGTGTCTGTAACTCTGTATATAGCTTATCTTTATTATAATATGTTGCGTGTCCTTTCTCAGGATCACCTGGCTTTGGTATGTACGTGTACTATAATATATTGTTCAGAGGACATCGTTATCTAAATTACAATTCAAACAAAAAATGATACACTCGGAGACGAAGGAATTAAGCTCCCCTTTGGATAGAATTACTTCGTAAAATCTCAAGCATCTTCATTTTTGTGTCCTAGAACGAAAGGAACTAAAGTGGCATTCACATTTTTTCGCTCTGGACGATCATCACGATAGATAACATTGTACAAAGTTTTATTTTTATTTATTTATTCTTTACTGCACATCGATTGCAAGCAAATTTACACAAAAAATATACAAATAAAATACAATCATACAATTAATATAAGTACAGTAGGCGAGTTTATCGCAGAGGTGCGATTTGATTATTGCTGAAACGATTCCAAGTAAGGTTCAATGGGAGAACTCTATTCCGTTATGCACTCGGAAAAGAATTGATGACCCACTCTTTTCCGCAAGTTTTGAGTGTCCTGTAAAAAGGCAGGTGTGGGAAAAAATAAAGACATTTTACATCCTAAATTGAGCGATGAGGTTTGCCTCACATACCGAATGTCTTAATTTTTGTTGGCACGGAGAGGGCAGATTGCATGTTTATTGCATGCGGTTTGCAACTTAAACCTTCCTGAGATAGCGGTACGCATACTCTTTTACTTGGAGTAAGAAAGAGAAGTTTGCCAACACCTGAGATTGAATCGCTCACCTCTTGCATTATGAGGTTGAGACTCTACCTGCAGGCTATCGACAAACTCAAATAATATTAATGATTGAAACAGAATGTTTACAAATTCAACGCAGTTAAATAGCGAAAGTATAAATTACTTGTCTGATAACGGTAGGCTTAAATGATCTAAGCCTTACAAAAGAACTTACAAAAATCGCTATACAAATAATTTATCAAATAATATAAAAATGAGTGTTAGAGTCTTATTCATCCCGATCATCACAAGCTTGTCAACATTTTATTGTCCTTCTAAATTATGTTTGCCAAAGATAATGAAATAAAAAACAACACCACGAAATGATATTATCGTTACAATCTACCTACATTATGTAGAATATTCGGTTAGTTTGTGTGTCCATCCATCAAGCATTTTATTATGTGTTTTAGCCAATGACCCTTAATATAATATAGACTGGTAATTTAGAGAAACAATTGGTAGGTAATGCGACCAATGAAATTTTGCGACCAATATAATTTTTTATCAATCAGTGTTAAAAGAGCGTTGGTTCAAAAAGATACGTTCATAATATCTCCCTCGAGTCTCTCATTTTAGATGCATTTATAAATGTATGTTACTGTTGATTCAGAATATATCCGTGGAGTACCCGGTTGAGAATTTTCGAGTGTCTTCGAAAAGGCAGGTGTTTGAAAAAATAGAGACATTTTACCATAGATTTATATGTACTTGAATCCTATCATGAATGTCTTAATTTTTTGTTGACAGGAAAAGAACAGTTTTCATGTTCATTGGATTTGGCTCGTTTGCTGGCTACCCCACTTGTGGGATATGCGGTGACCGTATAATAGCAGTAGTAGTAGCAAAATATATTCTGTGCCCGTCACTTTTTCAAATTGCTCAACGGTATCATATTTAATCCAATAATACTGGAAAATTTCAATATGTTATAATATATGTTCCCTATGCATACGGACGTTCTCGCCATCACGATTTTTTTACCAGCCTCAAAGCAAAACAAACATATTGGCAAAGTCCCCAATAGGAAGGGCTATTAAAAAATTTAATGGTCTGGCTAGATACCTTGATATATTTGGCGTGACGTATGCGGAGATTGTCAGGAAAATTGAAAGTGTATTGTGTTATTGATCTCATTGGCCTTCAACTGTAATGATCCTTGTGAGAATTCTGGTCCATATATTAGAAGTGAAACAGCATATATTACTATTATTAATAATTTTGGAACATAGTTTTTGAGTAAATTTGTACTGCGTTTCCATTCTATTAGATCAATGATTTAAGTTACATCTCGTGAATGTATTTGGGAAAACCTTATCAGTACTGCTATCTCTACTACATTATTAATACTACTCGACAGTGTCCTGTCATTTCTATCATACCGATTTAGGGATGTCAAACAAAAAGTGTCGATGTTGTGTTGTTCATAGAATTAATGTAGATTTCAATATTTACACATTCAATGAATATTATGCTTCAAATTATTTTATTTATTTATTTATTTATTTATTTATTCTTTTTGCACATCATCATTACATAACAGTGTAAACAAAATATTATAAAACTTTAAAAACTGGGACGCTGTGCAGTGGCGAGATTATCACTATAAAGTGATTTCTTCCATCTAACCATACTATCACATTTTACAAACATACTATCACATTGCTTCCTCGTGGGATAAGCAGAAGGGCGCACCACTTTCTCCTATCTTTGCGTGCACATTTCACTTTCGTTACTGTCACACAATGCACTCAACATGTGACCATATTGCAGGATCTGGTTTATAATGATGAGCACCGTTCCTGTCGGTCAAAGATATTTTCTTGGTCATTCTGTCCTCCCGTGCGAATAAGAATAACCAAATATTTAAGTTTGTTTCTTTAGACTCGATGGATGACAATATGATTATATAATATAATAAGTTACAATCCATTGGATTGGTCTGCAACGAGTTTGGTTTTTCTTCTCCATTCGTCTCTATTCTCAGCCAGTCTTTTCAGCTCTACGTATGAGCCACAGTTCATGTCCCTCTTCAGTTGGTCCATATACGCGTCTCTTGGTCGGCCTCTGCCATTTGTCCCCTCGGTCTTACCCTCCGCGATGGCGATGAGTAGTCCTGGGTGCCTGATGTTGTGGCAATATGATTATTTGCAACAATAATCGATGTTTTTCAAACTAAATCTATTAGAGTATTGTCACCTCTTGTTGGTTTTCTATTATTTATTGGAGGCAATTGGTTTTAGTGGGAGAATATTTACAGATAGCCACACTATTATAGTTGTGCTGTTGTTTCCACAGAAATAGCACAACTATAATATAATAGGCAGGAGCACTTATCTACCTGGTGATAATTGCCGTAAGGCAACGACAGGTACCTACTATTATTATTATTATTCTATATTATAGACACACAGTGAAGGCTGTGTGGGAAGCTACACATATCAAAAATATTCAAACTTTTAAATGTAATTTATTCAGAAGTCCCCAGCAAGAAATGGGTGTCCCACTTTTTTGTAAGTTTTATCCCTACTACTACTGTACCATCATGGTATATCCCACAATTGGTAATAAACATGCAAACTGTCTTCGCCGTGCCAACAAAAAAAAAAATAGTTTCAGGATGGGTGGCAAATTTCATCGCTGATTTTAAGATGAAAAACGTTTTTATTTTTTTGATATTTGCCTTTTACAAGGCACTCGAATACTTGCCGAAAAGATTTGGAGACCAGTTTTTTGCCGGATGCTCCGCGGAATAGTTTTACACTCGCGTATTTTTTGTGGTAATGTTTCGTCTTTCATGTAGATTTCGCTTTTTTGTCTATATCTTTCCCTCCTTTACCAGTGATATGTTACAACTAGATTCGCAATGTCATACAAATATTCTCTAAAAATGTGTACCCACCCGTCGAGGTACAATACCTGAGTAATATATATTCATCTCTTTTCTTATGTATGTATTCATCTCTATCTACCGGCCTTTGTCGTCTGTAATAATCCCCATTCTCATATTGTCTATCTCTTGTTACCTACAAACAATTTAGGTATATGTGTGTCGCTTTTTTTCAAACTAAAAATTGCGGCACCAAGGACCGCAAAGAGATTTTATTGATGGTACATGTTTGAGATTCATATTGCAAATCTAGGTATAACATATCATTGTCCTTTACTGCTCACTTCGGTTGCGTACATATGGGGTCACCGGTAGATTAAACGTATGTGATAAACAACTTAGTCGTCCTCTTCGTGCCAACAAATTAATGACATTCAGATTAGACAAAAGTATAGTTTATTCATTTATTTATTTATTTATTTATTCATTCTACGGCAAAAAGCCCTTATTACATGATACATATATATAAACAATTTCCACAACAATAAAATTGAAAACACAACACAAACACACTCAAATCTCAATGATATAAAAACATAAAAGACAATGTAATAGAAATTATATAAAAGATATTAAAATTTAAAAATAAAATTACAGAATATAATTTTTTTAATTAAAAACCACAACACAAACAAATCCAATGTCAGACATGAAATTCAAAATTCAAAACACGTGTAAACTATCATCAATTATAGTTACCAATAAAAATAACAAGACAGATTGGATACAAGAAGTTCATCGCATTATTAGAAACACTATTGTAAATGTTCGTTTTCTCTGGGATCGCATTGCCCGAAAGCTGTAATGTTTCCAGTAGAATGTAGTGTCATTTTAATAATAATAATAATTATTATAGATATTAAATATCTCTTTCGTGATGTATTACAAATACTAGCCTTTTACAGGACACTCGAAAATTATGAGAGTCTAATTATTATCAAAGCAGAAATGCGAAAAAATAAGGAATTATGTTTAATTCAAAAACTGTTCAAAGTTTGAGAATAACTTATTCATCGAAATTCCGGCAATGTTTTCCAAATCAAAGCCTTTTTAGACGACGTAGACTGTTTCCTTTGCCAATATTATTCGAGGAATCCAGTCTGTCTTAAGGGAGGTCCTGTCTGCAGCCGTCTCAAGACGCAGGGACCCATTGTTTAAATATATACATCCTCAATTATCATCCTCGATATAAAAAGGATCTCTTGTTTCTTGACTAAAATATTTACAAGTTTGTTTTTGAATGAAATTGTTACGATTTTGGAATTTGTGTTTTGTCTTTTTGAAATTCCCGGACTTTGTTGAATTTGTTTTTTTTTTTCATTTATAGGCGCCGTAATATTACCGTTGCAACCAAAGAACAAGTAAGATGGAAGACATTTTGTTATCCCTATTGTTTTATGTTATACTGAGTCATTTTTTTTTATAGCTCTTATGCAATTTCGACGTAGTAGACAAATATTAATATTGGACTGGGGTATTTGAGAGCGCAAACAAGAATGCAAGAACCACGTCCATGTCTCGCTTGCAACACGTATGCAAGCGAGACATGGACGTGGTTGAAGAAGGACGAAAGTGGAATAAATGCAGTAGAGATGCGATCGTTGAGAAGAATGGTTGGTAAAACGCTGCGTGATAGAGTGAAGAATGAGGATATTAGAAGAATGAGCGGATGCAAGAAGACAGTTGTGGACAGAATGCGTGTAAATAAATTGAGATGGTTTGGTCATGTGGAACGAATGAAAGAGGAAAGAATGACAAAGAGGATATACTTATCTGAAAGAAAGGGTGTGAGGAAACGCGGGCGTCCGAGAACCACGTGGCTTGATCACGTGGATCAAATTCTCAAGGACGGCCGCGTGTTGAGTAAGAGGAACCGACGTGCGTGTATGAGGAACTGTATGAATGTGGAGGAAGCGAAGGAAGTGTGTAAAGATAGATCTGTTTGGCGTTCCGTTCTCTCTGCCTACCCCACTTGGGACACGGCGTGAGGGTATAGTATAGTATAGTATAGTAAACAAGAATGATGTAGGGAGAACAAGAGGTCTAGTAAGAATCCTTTTGATGTAATCCAAATTTACAGAGAGGAGCTTCAGCGTTCAAGAACTACGTGGCTTGATCACGTGGATCAAAGTCTCAAGAATGTCCACGTGTTGAATTTGAGAAATTGGCGTGAATGTGTAAGAAGCGAAAGAAGTTGAGTTCGTCGGTAGCTTGGAGGTAGAGTCTCGGCCTCATACACAAGTGGTAAACGGTTCGATCCCAGATGCCGGCAAACTACTCTTTCATGACACAAACTTTTAGCTTATTGTGAAATGGGTATAAGGTTGTATTTGGGTTTATAACGGAAACCCAGATATACCTTTTTTGTTTAAAAAGTAGTTACAGATAAATGGAAAATAACAGATAGATATACTCGTATTATCCTCTTCGTCATTCTTTCTTCATTCATTCGCTCCACATGTTCAATTTATAAATAAAACATATTATATAGTGTTTTGTGGTCAATCATCATTGCTATAAGTAAGTTCTCTTGCTGAAGTAGTGCCTACCTAGTACCTACCTAACAAGTAGAACAAATTACAATATGCATTGTGGTCAATGACATTTATAGTATAGACTAGGCAGGGTAGTAGGGTACTAATAATCTCGGAAAGCATGTTCCAAAATTTACAAACTTACTTATCTACTTACTTCCGATGGCCGAACAGCCCTTGCAGGACCTTTGCCTCCGAAACAATAGATCTCCAAGCCTTTCTATCTTAGCAATGGAATGCCAGTTGTCTTTAGCATTGAGATCCTCTAGATCTCGGTTGATGTCATCTTACAATCCTTGTCTTGGTCTGCCTAACGGTCTTCTGCCCTCGGGCATACCCTGCAGAACACCTTTAGTCTCCCTTTCTTCTCCGTATCTAAGGACGAATCTAAAACGAAGGAGATAATATTATGAATGTTGAAATTGATGTTTGGACATGTTGAGCGAATGCAAGATGAAAGGATGACGAAGAGGATGTATTTATCTGAAAGAAGGGGTGTGAGGAAGCGCGGACGTCCAAGAACTACATGGCTTGATCACGTAGACCAAATTCTTAAGGATGGCCGCGTGTTGAGTAAGAGAAATCGGCGTGCATGTATGAGAAACTGGATGAATGTAGAGGAAGGGAAAGAAGTATGTAAGGATAGATCTATATGGCGTTCCGTTCTCTCTGCCTACCCCTCCTGGGACATGGCGTGAGGGAATTATATAATATAGTAAAGTATAAATTGATGTATGATATGAAATTATTTTGGCCGTACGATTTGATTGGTCGCATTACCAAATCTTTTTTAGAATTTCTAGTATATACAGTATAGGTTAGTAATCATGATGCGGGTCTCGAGATCGGAATGCGCATCTCTCAGATGGTTTAATTAAGTAGTAAACACAATATACTTAAGTATACTTATGAATATTATGTTTTATATGATTATTGGAATGCATTAACTTACCAGACTGCTAACAGTGGTAACGCAGTACAAATTTCTTGTAGTATTATGTTACCAAATTAATAAAAACAGTAATAATATTATTCTGTTTTACTCCGTAACATTAAGATGGTTATGGTCTCTTTCCCACCAATACGGAAGTATTGGACATACTCTATACCTGAAACACATAAAAAGAGCTTATTATAAAAAAAACAATGAATATGTACTTCAAGTCTGAAACACAAAGTATATTTTTTTTTATTTCACAATATTTGCAGGATCAAACAGTCAATTACAGAATAAGTTAACAAAATATAAATTCACGATGAGGTCTGCCACCCATCCTGAATGTTATATTTTTTTATGTCCCGGAAAAGACAGCCTGCATGTTTATAGTAGTAGTAGTAGTAGTTATGAAGTATTATCGAAATCGATAAATTTTTGATGCGTTAACCATAAACTCCTTATTGGTTGTCTTTAGTTTATTTTGACTCAGCAGTAGGTATTTGTTCTTTCAAAAGCAAGGTTTGGGAGAAAAGTTAAAGAGAGAAAAGTGGAGTAGATTGAAAAGACAATTTCCTCATTTCAGCCCACTTACCTTATATAAATCTACGCAAGTCAATAAATATCCAGTCCTGTAACAATAATTTCGACTGTGCTCAGGACAAAGGCTTCAAATTCAAACTTCAAACAGGCAAAACCTGTCAGTAAAATTTTGTAGGAGAAGCAAAAAATTCTAGGAATAAGAAAATGTCAAATTATTGTTATTATTTACCATCTTATTGTAATGCAGTTTTTTTTTATCATTTCATAAAAATTCAATTCAATAACGAATATTATCAAGCTATATGCAAAGTATTAAAAAATGTAGATTATTTACTTTGTACTGACAGATTTAAGCAACATGTAAAAGATATAATTATTTGTGTTATATAATCATAGATTTATATGTACTAAAGTACATAATAGGTACGTTACATTTTTAATGTGTCCAAACATAGTCTTTTTAAAGAACACCAGTTCTTTACTGAAACATCACACAATTTCTCTTAGTTTCTTCTGGGGTGGTCTGGTCTCAGGTCTGACAGTTAGTTTCCTAGATTCCCTTACAGCTTCTAAGATTTCATGTACATTACATTACGACCTTTCGTGTGTCCATCTCCTGGGCATAAACAACATCAGATAAAATCTACTGGTAGGTATCACAGGCCTAACAATAATGATTAACCAGATAATATACTATGCTACTTAATTCATAGCTCTTTAATAAAAAGACAGTAGGGGTCTTCTGCAAACAGTAAGTGGGAGTCCTATTGTCCCTAGAGACTTTACGAGGATTATATTACAGTTTAATGACAAATTATTTTGATTTGAAACTTTTATGATATAAATATTTTTATTAGTGTTTACTGACAGACCTAACTTCTTAGTCTATCTTTATTCCATCAATTTCAAGTTAATTAAAATTTTATTGAGCTATATAAATATTAATGATTATGTGTTGACCTTAGTCCGCCGCGCCAGTTCGCCAGCCAGTCCGCTTGACTCCTCTATTGCTTTTAGAGCGGTCATAAAATCCTGCGATATGAAGATTGTTAAACTGTGTGTCGTTGAAATGTTTCAGTTTTGATTTGGATATATTTTTGTGTAGATAGTTACCTTCCAACTTATTTTTATAACATGGGACGGACGATACGTGTGTTTGTCATAAATTATATTAACTTACTGTGTTACTGAGTATACTGCTTGTGGGAATCGTGATTCGAACGATAGAGTTTCTTGGGAAAGCCTTACAATTGGCACATTTTCTTTCATTTTATGGCAATGCACCCGCAATCGACTGACTTATGCCTAGATTTCATTATAAAATGCATTTCACAAAACACAATTAGGTTGCAATCAGTGTGATCAGATTTTATTTTACAAACCTACTGATTGTGGAGGTTAAAACCTACTCAATTCTACTGAAATAAAAATCTACTCCAAAATGATATGAGTCTTACTTTTAATAATTCTACCCCCCGTCATTCGATGCAATCTCAGCCCTGAACCGCGGAAGAGTAAGATTAAATATGCAGTATAATTTTTACAGGAATGGCGAATGAACTTATTTCTGGCATCTTACTCCCTCGATGGACCAGTAATTAATTTTATTAGGATTTATCAAGGGTCAACTTAAGTATAATGTCTGGTAGACAATCATTTCTAATATTTTAATTTAAGGGGGTTACATGTAGGTTTAGTTTGAGAATTTGTGTTTCACATACTTGCCTATTGTCCGCAGGTCTTCACACACCTGTGCTGCGTCCATATTATAAAGATTCTATAGTAAAAATAAGATTATAAGTTTTTATGTTATAGGCAATGTCATTAAGTAAGAAAATTACTTTCGAAAATACAATCTAACAACAGTTATTGATCAGGGGCCCTATTCTCCAATCTCGATTGATAAATGTCACCTGTGAGATATGTTGATTGAAAAACTCGCACGAAAAGTCGAATGGCAGTCTACGACCCTATTCTTGACGCCATTCTAGACTTAAACTGTCGACATTCGAAAAGCTACCGGCAACGTCGTACTTTTTGTATGTTTTTGTATGTGGGCATTTTCAAATTTTTTTGCTTCGTTACGTAGTGGAACCTAAAAAAATATGTGTAGCAAATTATGCCTGATTTTGTATTTAAAATATATATACAACAGTAACGGACGTGAGAAATCAATTACTTTTAAGTTTTTGTTTTTTCTTTTTTTCAGGAAATGCGTTTTCGTGAAGCAATATCTCAAGAAATTTCCATTACATCACACAATTCAACGGGATTTTAAATAAAAACATTTCAGTGAATAGTTGTCGAAAGTATTTAATATAGTTATAATCACAACATTCTTTAAGAAAATATATAATTTTATTAGGTAAATAACGTAAAATGTCACATTTTCTGTCCAATTGGTCCATTACGTTACGTTTTGTACTATACAGTAATGAGTTTTCTTATATTCTACACTAATTATGGCAAATTTGTTGGTGATTTGCACTTTCCAACAACAATTCAGTTAACATACTATATTTTATATATTACAATAATACAGTTGTATCAGTTGTTGGAATAAAATCTAAAAAAAATAGTCGGAGATATAATAGGACAGTAACGTAATAGGAAGTCTCTCGTTACGTAATGGAAAAGTAAAGCTAACATCGCATGGTAATAATATTCATTAATTATATCAGTCGAAAATCCGAGATAAGTTTTTTGTTTTTTTTTTTATATATTTTATTTATTTATTTATGCATATTCACGGCTTTCGCCTTTTACATGTTAATAAAGAGAAAAAAAATAATAACAACAATTAAATCCAAAATAATATAAAAAATAAGTAAAAAATGATAATAGAAATTATATTCATATGTCAGTTTATTAATTTTTTTAATAAATTATTTTTAATTTATTTTCAATCTTTCTTATTATCAAGGGAGATAGTTCTTGGACGTTCACGTTTTCTCACCTCCCTCTTTCAGATTAATACACCCTCTTCGACATCTTTTCATCCTCAAATCACTTCACATGTCTAACCATCGTAACTTAGGTATTTACACGCGTTCTATCCACAACACTCCTCTCGCATCCTTCCATTCCCCTAATATCCCCATTCTTCACTCTATTACGCAACGTTTTACCAACAGCGTTTATTTCACTTTTATCCTTCTTCAACCACGTCCAAGTTTCACTTGAATACATTAAAAAACATTAAGGGTAGGGTGTAGCGCCGTAAGATTTCGAAAATGCGTTCTACGGTAGATTTCTCCCTCCGCGCGATCTGCATCTTCCCTTTCCCCGCTGTTGTTTCCTAGATACGAATTAAAATCTTTCAAATTAATTTCTTATAAGAATTCAGTAAGAATACTACGTAGTTCGTATATTATGATTATTATGAATACATTTGCTTCTATCTCGCTTGCACCATACCACACTCTTCACATACCGCACTATTTACAACCGAGTCAGCAGGTAATAACAATATAGATATATACAACAATGCTATTATCGAATGGCTGTACTTCAGAATACTGTATAAAGACACCAACATTATAATCTCTCTGGCGGCTGGCGTGGCACGGAGATAATGCTCTTGCCTTTGAGTCACGAGGTCCCTTGTTCGATTCCCGGCCAGAGCAAAATGAAGAATTACCTTTTTCAAAGTGTTCTGGGTGTTACATTTTTATTAATCTTATTTTTATTCTTCAATATTACAAAAATTACTTGGTTACAATATTACAGAATAAAACAGTATCATAAAAATATCAGTTATACAACTCAATGTGCTTAGTGCATTTTTTTATAACACAACTCGTATAGACAATTCACAGAAACCGAGCTAGTCCCAAACTAGGATAAGAATCTTGTATTTTGGGTACTAACACGACGATACACATATATACAATGCACTGAACACATACACATGTAACACCCAGACCCAGGACAATTTGAAAAAAGATCATTCTTCATTTTGCCCTGGCCGGGAATCGAACCCGAGACCTCCCGGGATGCCTTCTGTTAGACAAGTATATCCTCTTTGTCATCATTTCCTAAATCATTCGTTGCACATGTCCAAGTTGATATTATTGTGTATACTTATTGTACCTAGGTTGATACATAAATGCATAAATGTAACACTAAGTACCTATACACAATACTTTATAAAATAATGAGTACATAAAAAGAAACATAAAAACGTGCTCGACTAAAAAATTACAGAAAAAAGTGGGTATAAAATATCTTGGCAGAGAACCAAGATGCCAAGATGAGGTGTGAGGAGGCGCGGACGGCCAAGAACCACGTGGATCAAATCCTAAAGGACGGCCGCGTGTTGAGTAAGAGAAATCGGCGAACATGTATGAGAATGAGGAGGAAGCGAAAGAAGTATGTAAGGATAGAGCGACATGGCGTTCCGTTCTCTCTGCCTACCCCTCCTGAGACACGGCGTGAGGGTATAGATAGATAAGATAAAATATCTGTCTAACCCCTCACCTCAAGTCCTGTGCAGAAAGGATGTAACGCTCGACTAAGCTAATACATAGATAAAGAGAACTTGAGATTTGATCGTTACAAGTGATAACTAAGCTTATTTTCTGTTTTTTTTTTTCTAAAAAACTGGCAATATTTTTAAAAAATGTCTAGAAGTAGGTGTCTAGATAAAAAATCGATCTATATTATGTTTTTTTTTCATGAACATTGCATGAAAGTTATGCGTATTTCAGTAGCTGAAAGACGCATAACAAGCCTGAAAATTAATGGATAGAAGATTGACAGATTTATTCTCTACCGGAGATTCCACGGGTTATATAAATATGTATATCATTATACTATCCCACTTGTGGGATAGACTGTGATGGTTTAGTAAAAATAGGAGAAACTATACGCCGCATCCCAAGTAGGGTAAGCAGAATATCCTTTTTTAGCATCTTTTCATCACTCATTTGTTCGATTGGGAAACTTTTCGAACAATAATGAATGATAATAAAAAACCAAAATAGAATTTAATGTTGGTACAATTTCTATCTATTCTCTCACGCCGCATTCCAAGTGGGGTAGGCAGAGAGAACGGAACGCCATATAGATCTGTCCTTATATACTTCTTTCTTCTACATTCATACAATTTCTCATGCACGCACGTCGATTTCTCTCATTCAATACACGACCGTCCTTGAGAATTTGATCTTCAAGGTCAAGCCATGTAGTTCTCGGACATCCGTGATTCTTCACACCCCTTCTTTCAGACAAGTATATACTCTTTGTCATTCTTTCCTCTTCCATTCGTTCCACATGACCAAACCATCTCAGTTTATTTACATGCATTCTATCCACAATACTCCTCTTGCATCCACTCATTCTTCTAATATCCTCATTCTATCACGCAACGTTTTACCAACCATTCTCCTCAACGATCTCATCTCCATAGCATTTATTCCACTTTCGTCCCTCTTCAACACATAAATGCATAAATGCATCAATGCATATAACACTAAGTAGAGCCCGTAGACAATTTGTACTTAGCGATCGTCTACTGGCGAACTTTTCGACAATCTACCTACACGTACCGTATAATTATGCGTTATTGTTGCAGTTATTGACGAAAATTCGTTTGTAGGCGATCGCCAAGTACAAATTGTCTACGGGCTTAGGTACCTATACACAATACTTTATAAAATAATGAGTACATAAAAAGAAACATAAATAAGTGCTCGACTAAAAAATTGCAGAAAAAAATGGATATAAAATATCTGGCTAACCCGTCACCTCTCGTCCTGTGCAGAAAGGATGGAACGCTCGACAAAGCTAATAGATAAAGAAAATTTGAGATTTGATCTTTACAAGTTAGTGTTAACTAAGCTTATTTTCTGATTTTTTTCTGAAAAACTGGTAACACTTTTAAAAAACGTCTAAAAGTTTTACCAACCATTCTCCTCAACGATCTCATCTCCATAGCATTTATTCCACTTTCGTCCCTCTTCAACCATGACCACATTTCGTATGCTTACATTGGTACAATGGAGCGGGAAATAATAATCAATTTTGAACAAGGTATTTTTTATTACTAGAAATACATTAAATACATTTCCAGTAAAAGAATACTTCTCTCTTCTGTTAGTTTTCGAGTGTTCTGCAAAAAGCAATTATTTCATTTTCCGAACGCCTGTCTTTTACACGACACTCGTAACTTACAGAAAAGAGTGGGAGATCTATTCTTTACTGGGTACTCCTCGGTGTATTCTAAATGTCTTATTTTTACTGTTACGGAGAAGACAACCTGCATGTTTATACATGCAATTAGTCTACTGGCTACTGGTGTAGTAGTATTTCCTTTAGTAGGTAAGTAAGAAACGTTTTGTGATCGGGTTTAGTTTCCCTGAAATGAATAGGTTACCTATTCAAATCTAACTTTTATAAGCACGCAGAGAACAACTTGGTTGTTTATTACGTGTTACTGGTAGAAGTTACGCTACGTTCTACACTAGTGTTACCCCACTTGTAGTAGTTGCATTGTTTAGGGCTATAAATCATAACGTGTGAAATATTTGCCCTAATCTGCTCGCAGATATAAAAAAATAATTGTTCTTCTTTTTTATGACTGCTGGCTATTGTGAGAGATAAAGTAGGTACCTATAATGATGGTAGAACATAGTAAAATAAAACTCACTACACTAGAAAAATCACTGCATAAATATTTTAGTCTGTTAGTTTATGTCATTATGGATGTATGTTTGTATGTCCTCAATAGAAAAAATAATATGATAAGACTGAGGAAAAATAATGTATAGTTTTATCTGCTGGGTATTTTTTAGGCTAAAAACGTTATACATATTTTTTTTATTGACCAATATAATATAAATTAGAATATTATGTAATAATAAATGGTAAACAACATTGTTATAAATGTAATCATGATAATATTTCCATAAAAGTGTTGCTGGTTTTAGAGACAAAATACTAAAACTACCGATAAGTGTTTATTCGCCAATTTGGTATTCATTTCCCGTAGTAAGCCGGGCATACCCTTATACAGGCAGTATGTTATAACTTGAAGAACAATATTTATTTTGAAAACGTTAAGATTTTTTATACCTGCATTTAGGGCAATCTTTATTTTGCAGTCTTTATGTCGAGCATTTGTTTATAACCCATTAGAGCTCTTCTTTATTTTTGTGTATTACCTATTCATAATAATTATGTAGATAATAATATACTATATTATACCCTCACGCCGTGTCCCATGTGGGATAGGCTGAGAAAAAATAGCGGCCGGCGTGACGCGGAGGTAACAATCTTGCCATTGAGTCACGAGGTACCGGGTTCCCGCCCAGAGCAGAATGAAGAATGACCTTTTTCAAAGTGTTTTGGGTCTGGGTGTTACATATATATGTACAGACAAGTACATAATATATCCTCTTTTTCATCCTTTTTTCATCCATGGGACGCTCGACTAAGCTATCCTTAGACGTTTCTTTCCCTTCTTCACATTTGTGAATTTTTTTTCCTATTCGACACATACTTAGATTTATTTATTTAAAGATTTTATAGGAAAAATATTTTCGAATATACCTACCATAGATTTTTTTTTGTATGTCATCAAACGGAAAGAAGTAGGTTTATGTTCGAGGTCAAGAAGAAGTAAAAAAATGCTTTGTGAAAAGGCCTATATCTTGATCCGTGTATGTAACTCCAGGGATAGAAAATATTCCCGATTTTCGATTGATTTGTAAAAAGCAAGTATTCCTAAAACATTACGTATAAGACATTAATAAAATAGCACGATGAAGACTACTCCTATGTTGATTTTTTCTGGTTTGTTGAATATTCGGCTTAAAAATTAATTTACGGGTCATGAGGCTTTCAATAAATCAGATGCAATACATACATCTAATGCAATGATATAATTTCGTTGCTAATTACATGCGAAAACAATACGCATTTCGATGGATGAAAGATCATTTCACCGGAACCAAAGTAATAGTCAATGGTTAAAATACAATCATGAGATAAAAATATTCTTATGTACCTACCTACTTATTACAAAACAACTGATTATTATCTCATTAGATTCTTTTTAACAATATAATTCTTTCTCAATAATTTATTCATAGAAATATGCGATACGTCCACCCTCTTTGACATTCAGCTCAATACTAACATTTTAAACACTTGTAGAGAATTGTATGGAAATTTCGGTAAGCGAAAATGATATTGTTTAAAAATACACGTTTTTAGCTATTTTGAAAAGAAATATACTTAAATTAAAGAACGTCTACAACTTAAAAACGAGATATTAACACATGTCATTAATCAAACCAAAAATAAAAATTATGCGATAAAGAGAACTTGAGATTTGATCCTTACAAGTGTTAACGAAGCTTATTTTCGGATTTTTTTTCTGAAAAACTGGTAAAACTTTTAAAAAATGTCTACAACTTAACTTCGAAATAAAAGATTGATCTATATTATATATTTTTTTCATGAATATTGAATGAAAGTTATGCGTATTTCAGTAGCTGAAAGACAGCGAAATTTACTAGGAGCGGGAGGGAGCGGGGGTCCCGTAGAGCCTTAATAGAACTTTATAACAATAGTTTTGGTTTGAAATAATGAATCGATAAAATTGTATGTCATATAAGCATAAACATTAAACACACACGTTGCGTAGTTTTCTCATTTCACTGGATTTTTTTACATCTATTTGAGTAAAGATATTAAGAATATTACTCAACAGATACCTCATCTGTACAGTCAACAGACTGCGCAAACTCCCTTTAGTAGGAAACAGGAAAAGGTGTTCCAATGCTTACGAACTGGTTTAGGTTGGTTAAAGTGTGACTTACTACCCTTTATCTACCGGTGGCGAATAGAGTGAGGCATAATGGTCACGGATCTCAGAACTGAAGGATCGACGGTGAAGAAGAACTACAAAATAGTAATATTACCTGCTAGTCGTGGAGCAATCGGCAAAGAATTGGTCTTCCACTCTTTTCCGTAAGTTCTCGAGTGTTCAGTAAAAGGCAGGAGTTCAAAAAAATAAAGACCAATTACGTCTCAATTTCAGCTATGAGGCTTGCCACCCATCCTGAATGGCTTAATTTTTTGTTGGCACAGAAAAGACAGCCTGCTTTTTTTTACATGCATCTGGTCTGCTGGCTACCCCATTTGTGAAGTAGTAGTAGTGATGTTGCCTGTAACATTTCAGTTGAGTTATCGGGTACAATTGTCTTGTTTTCATACAGAGATTGTTTTAAAAACAGCAAAGTTATGACATGATAATATATATTACCTATATATTATTATGTGTGTAAGTCATGGACGTTCCCAGAGGGAGTAAGGAGCAAAAGGGGGCAGCTGCCTTCTCTTGGATTTCGAATAGAGTACTATAGTGGGCAAAATTAGTATTAACGTGAAATGATATAAACAAATTTTATTTATTCACTTTAACAATAACAGTATACAAAATGCAGTGACAAATTACACTGTCTGATTAGATATGATTTGTTCTGAGACAGTAGAAACATTGACTATAAACTGGAAAAAATATATGGGAATAGAATGAAAATTTGACATCGAAGTGGGAAGATGCTGCCTTCTGCTCCTAGAAGTCAGACAATATAAGGTGTCTCTAAAATTGTTGAAAAGAACTTGAAACATTTCTAATTCCTATACTAAAATGGAAATCTGGCTACAGGGAAAGCGTGGAGGGGGGGCAAAATGGCCTAGTTCGTTTAAATATAAGGTAGCTCTAAAATTGTTGAACAAAAACGAGTCTTGTGCTAAAATAGATATCTGTCGACAGAGGAGAGGGGGTTGGCAGAAATTTGTGTATAAACTAAAATGTGAAAACTGAGACCAAATATACAAAAATAAACAAAGGTCCACACATTTTGATACCTAGCTGTCAGTAACTTATTATAAATAAGTAAATGATTCTAATATATTCTTTAACAAAATTGAGAAGATTGTGAAATATTTCAAATTCCTATATCATTATGCTGAGCCCCTTCTTCTTTTCTTCTTGACCTGTATTGTCGGATCTCCCCGACGTTGATGACCATTTGAGAGAAAGCTTCCCTGTCCCTAGCGGCGCGAAACAGCTCCCCCACGGTTCTGAATGTTCTGATACCGGTACATTCTAGAATGTTAGTGAAGCCCCTCTAGAAAAATTCCTTGTTACGCCTATAGTGCAATATATAAAGATAAAAGTATATTGTTCATACATTGTTGTATTGTTTTAATAAATATTATTAAAAGTTTAATATTATTATAACATTTTATGTACGTATTCAACGGGAACAATAATATAAAATATATTTTATAATCAAAATATTATTTTTTACTAGTTTTAATAAGCCCGGTATCGCTCGGGAAATATTTTTTAAATTGCCTACTATTACTACTATACCATCACGGCATATCCCACAAGTGGGGTAGCCAGCAGACCAGCTGCATGTAATTAATAAACATGCAGGTAGTGCCAACAAAAATCAGGATATTCAGGGTGGATGGAAAACCTCATCGCTGAATTTTAGATGAAAAATATCTATTTTTTCGTAAAACAGAATACTCAAAAACTTACGGGAAAGAGTGGGAGACGAATTCTTTGCCGTGTGCTCCAAGAAATGTAAAAAAATGATAATGATAACAAACTGTAATTTTAATACTACATACCTATTATTAATAAGATACATACAATCTTGTTATTCCGATAGACGCTAAAAAAATGCAAATTTGCATTTCTGCACTCCAGAACATCACTTTCTCATTATCATCATCATTATTACCATAACGCAGCATCCCTTTCGGGGTAGGCAGAAAGGGTTGAACGCCATTTACTCCTATCCTTGCATATACATTTTTTTTTTTAAAGATATATCTGGGTTTTGTTATAAACCCAAATACAACCTTATACACCTTTCACAGTAAGCTAAAAGCTTGTGTCGTGAAAGGGGAGTTTGCCGGCGCCTGGGATCGAACCCCGGAACTCATGTTCATAAGGCCTAGACTCTACCTACAGGCTACCGACGAACTCACATATTTCCCTTCCTTCACTGTCATACAATTCCTCTTGCATATGCTCTCCTATTCAATGCGCTCAACACCTGTCCATTCTGCATGTTCTGGTTTATAATTAAGATCTCGCAATTTAATCCTTGGAAGAACACGCTGCCGAGTTCCATTCCTCTCAGCCACATTTATTTTCTTTGTCATTCTGTATTCATTCATTCTTTCCATGTGCCCAACCACTGTAGTTTGTTCACTTTCATTCTTGCTATTACTCCAGATATTATCATTCCACACTCTTCACTTACTATTACGTACTCTATCTTAAAAATAAAACAAGTTACACAGTGTACAACAAAAAGTTTGTATGTGTGTATTTGAGAGCTGGGATCCTATTTTGTTTTTATAAAATATAGTTTGAAGACACGAGAGGGCAGAAGTGAATTAAGAATTAAAATATTTTATCATTTTGTTTAAAGTGGTTTATCTTATTTAACGATTAATTGCAACTTTTTTTTATTCTTCTTGCACATCATCATTCACGTAGGTAACAAAGTTAACAAATCAGTTAACATAAGAAAAAAATGCGATGATATGCAGTGGCGAGATTATCACTTTAAAGTGATTTTTTCTATCTAACCACGTCATATTAACACTAAATACAAATAAAAATAATAATAATAATAAAAACACAAACAATAAAAAATCTCAATACATCAAAATTTAGCTATTAAACATAATCTTTTAAACTCAAATAATGTAATACCTTATTATAAATACAACCCGGAACAGGTATTAGAAAATCAAAATTATAGGCTCTATTATGATAAAACCATAATAACAGATAGACAAATACATCATAATAGACCCGATTTAGTATTACATGATAAACGTAATAAAATAACGTACCTAATCGACATCGCTGTCCCAAATACACATAATATACAAACAACCGTCGCAGAAAAAATACGTAAATATACAGAACTAGCAGGAGAAATAAAAAATATTTGGCATTCTAGGTCCGTTTATATAATACCTTTAGTCATGTCAGCTACAGGGGTAACTCCGAAATCTTTAATAAATAATTTACAAAAATTAGATTTACCGGTTAATTTGTACATTAAAAATCAAAAATCTATTATGATAAACACTTGTAATATTGTAAAAAGGTTTCTGAACACAGATATTTCAGGCACAATGCTGGTATTTTGATCCCGCGTTTTGAGCCTAATCCTTTGATATCCTGTATATCTGGATAGGTGAATTTTTCCCGGCATTAGACTGTTAAGTTTTTGTGTGATCATGACTGATCATATGGAGACTTATCTGGTTGTATAATGCTGTGAAGTGTGGATGGCAATTCTGCCGCCGCGTAAAAATCTCAACATCAATCAAAATGAGAAAAAAATCTACAATCCGTGTGGATTGTAGACCTAACACTCTAAAAGTCTAAAGAGACCGGGAACTATAGGAATTTAAATGAGATATTAGAACAATAATTAAGCTATGTTAGCGTTTTGTCTAACTTAGCGCTATGCCTCAAATGCGCCAACACTCTCAGTAAAAATCTGTAGTAGGTATCTCTGTAATACAGCTTATACAGCAGACGATGATCTAGGCCGGATCATGTTTTATTGAGAATATTCAATATTAGTGGGCCAAAAACAGCATTACTCTTCCATCCACAAGGTTTTCTTTAACGACCCTCTTTCACAATAACCCATTCCTATGACAACGACACCAAAGCGTCAGGAATTTTGGGGCGTCACTCAATTGGTACGAGATGTTTGGAGTGGATAAGTCTGAAAGTTTCTGCCCATTCTTCCAGGAAGTGATCGTAAGGCCAATTTTTGCGGACTATATAATTATACCAATGGACAATTTGTATAGCGTCGTTTGCTCGTAATATGACCTCAAAGGTGCAATATTGTTATGTTTGTCTTCCGAAGCTTTCATCAAAAAAGTATGTCTTCAGCTTCCTTCTAAAGGCCTCTCTTTTTGCCTCCTCTCATAGACTTGGAGGCAGCATTGATAGAAATAAGTAAATTTTATTATATCATTATTTAGCCGGATCTGTTTGTTGGAATCTTTTCGAGATGGTAGGGTACTTAGCCATAATATTAGATATGTCGAGATGCGAATTTTATGCGCGATCAATGCGGCCTGCATTGTTTTTCTTTTTCTTATATGTATATAAATATTAAAATCGTTCAAAAGTTTTATGACAATCTTTCTTATTACAATTGAGGGCTTTAGATGCAAAGGCTCATCTATCCATTTACCACAATTTATTTACTATAAAAGCAGAAATTTTTCTAGTTTCGCTGGCTGCCATGTGGTTTAATCAATACGATGAAAATCTACCTCTATTCTCGAGAAAATTGATTTAAAAAACCTGATTTAGAAACATAAACAGAATAGTCGGTCCCGGGTCCCGGGTTCGTTTCCCGGCCAGGGCAAGGTGAAGAATGACCTTTTTCAAATTTTCCTGGGTTTGGGTGTTACATGTATGCTGCCCTGCTAAGTAAAAACACAGCAATTACCAAACACATGTGTCAGAATCGCAGACCAAGTTTAAAACTAATTTTTTGTGTGTATTTTTTCAAGTATCAAAAAACAAGCTTTCGAGTCGTCACAAATATCTATTATAAATTAGCTTATTAAAAGGAAGCATAAATATTTTTAAAAAATATTGAATATTTTAGATATTTGTGATGACTTTTTTTTTGTTTTTTGTTTTTTTGTTTTTTTAATACTTGAAAAAATACACACAAAAGGTAATTTTAAACTTGGTCTGCGATTCTGACACATATGTGTTTGGTAATTACTGTGTTTTTACTTAGCAGGGCAGTATGCATATGTGTGTATCGTCGCGTTAGTTCCCATAATACAAGATTCATCTGAGTTTGGGACTAGCTCGATCTGTGTGAATAGCCTATGTATGTTATGTTTATTTATTTATTTATTTATTTCAATTTTACAGGATAGATACAGTTGATACAAAAAATACAATGGTCTATAACATATTTAGCAATAAGCAAACCAGTGAAGATCCCTATATTACCCTTATGTGCTCTACAAAACATATATAACTAAACACAATAGATAAATCAACAAACAACAATTACAATAGAATAGAGTAAATTATGTAAAGAAAATTAATAGAATAATCCTCACAAAGCAATAATCGTAGGATTAAACAATAAAACAATAAGCAATAAAAACAATACAATGAGTCATGAAAAATAAAATTAAAAATATAAAAATATCATATAAAATCTCTCAAAATTCAAAATTTAACATCATTTAAAATTTAAAATTCAATATTAAAATTTGTCATAAGCAAATAGGAATAATAATTATCCAACACATGCAAGAAATAATTACCACCTATAAAACAAAACATGCAATACCACATAGAACAAATACTAAACATAAAAAGAATTGATTTAAACAATACACGACATTAAAGGCAATGTTATGTATGTCTATGTATATGAGGACAAATAGGAGCCTATGGCTCTTGAGATATCCGGGTGTGAGGTGGGTCTCTCTTCAATATTTCTTTGTTGGTAAACATGAACTTCAAGGAAAACTTCAATGTTGGCATCTTTAAAAATGGAGCGGCCAATGGATTTACTACGAATAATAAATACACAGGTCATCCTCTGCGTCCCGAGACTGAACCACAAAATGATAAATAGCACAATCAAAATGAAAAGTTGAATCTCGCCGCTCAACATTAACATTATAATGCCCGCGACCATCTAATATCAAGAACTCCCGCTGGGCAGCATCTTATAACAACCTTTATAATTTTATATTATAAATAGATATTTCATACTTTTTGTATCGCTGTCAGTAGCCGAGGATTCAATGAATAAAATAAACACAGGTTTACTAGCTTTTATACCCGATTTCGGAAGCTACAAAATTCTGTTTAATGAGTGGTGGAAATTAAAAAAAAAAAACGTTGTCGGGAAATCGTCCATTTGCGATAAGAATGCCCTCTGTGTGCTAAATGTGTTTAGTGTGAATATATTTTTTACAAGTGTCTTTTGAAGATTTTGGATGTAAAATAATAGTATGAACATGTCACGAATGATGCTGTGCGCTGACGGATCCTTTAGAAATCTGTAATCTCCGTGATACAAGAGAGGCGATGGTCCGGACTGGGTCATGTTCTGAGAATGTCCAATGATAGTTGGCCAAAAAGAGCACTGTTCATCCGTCCGCAAGGGTTCCGTTAGCTCGGGCATCCCTCTTTCAAAATACACCGTTCCTACGACAACGACATCAGAACGCGGGGAATGTCGTGGGAAGAGGTGACGCAATTGGCGCAGAGTCGCTCTAAATGAAGGAGGCTGGTTTCTGTCCTGTGCTCCCGAGAGGAGCGTTGAGTTGTATATGTTATTTTTTTTTCCATTTGGCGCGATCAGTAGCGTCCTGTTCCCAGGTGTGCTGGATATTACTGTCCTTCAATGTTGAGAGAAACACATAAACTCGAACATACACGAACATACACGAACATTTATTTGTTAGTGTATTGAAACCATTAAGGTAAACGTGTATATCCCATTGATCATAACATTATAATAATATAAGTCCTATGACCCCAGCGTGAGCTGTGGTCCACTATAAAGCATCGTTTTGATAATACACAATCACAATATGGAAAAAACGATATAACGTTTTGTCACAGTCTTTGTTGTATTACAATATAATAATAAACAGACTTGCGCTATCAACAAGTTAACTAATATTTTATAACAGGTGATATTTTATTTATTAATTCATGATTTGATTTATATTTTAATGGGCTACTGAACTTTTTAGGAGAAAATTAGATGGTGTTAACATGTCACAAATTATCTATATCTATCTATCTATTCCCTTACGCCGTATCCCAAGTGGGGTAGGCAGAGAGAACGGAACGCCAATTAGATCTGTCCTTACATACTTCTTTCGCTTCCTCTACAGTCATACAATTTCTCATGCACGCACGTCGGTTTCTTTTACTCAAAACACGGCCGTCCTTGAGAATTTGATCTACATGTTCAAGCCATGTAGTTCTCGGACGCCCGCGCTTCTTCACACCCCTCCTTTCAGCTAAGTATATCCTCTTTGTCATTCTTTCCTCTTTCATTTGTTCCACATGACCAAACCATCTCAATTTATTTACACTCATTCTATCCACAACACTCCTCTTGCATCCACTCATTCTTCTAATATCCTCATTCCTCACTCTATCACGCAACGTTTTACCAACCATCATCCTCAGCGATCTCATCTCCACAGCATTTATTCCACTTTCGTCCTTCTTCAACCATGTCCACGTTTCGCTTGCATACATAAGTGTCGGTACCAGGATGGTATTGTGCACTAGCAATTTCGCCAATGCAAGTGCACCGTTAATCCTAGCACCGGCTACTTTTCTTCTTTCGATATCCTTGTCACATCTTCCATCCCTCGCAAACAAACTTCCTAAATATACATACTCGTCCACTTGCTCCAAACATTCATTTTCAACCTTTATTTCGCACATTGTTCTATCAATCTCTCTTTCAAAAACCAGCACTTTCGTCTTTGTCACATTCATTTTCATCCCATTCATACTGCAACTATCATATACAACTGACACAATCTTTTGTAAATCACATTCACTCTCAGCCACAAATTATACTATGCACCAATGCACTCAGCAAAGGTCTATAGTTTCTATGATGCAGAAGAGACGTCCCAGGTTCGATTCCCGACCAGGACAGAATGTAGAAGTCAAAAATCTTAAAGACGGGGATGTATGGAAGCGCGTACGTCCAAGAACCACGTGACTTGATTACCTGGATCAAATTCTTAAAGGCGCCTGCGTGTTGAGTAAGAGAAATCGGCGTGAAGTATATATTATGTAGGATAGATCTACATGGCTTTTCGTTCTCTTTGCCTACCCCATGTAACAATGTATTGTTTTAGTTTTAAGAAACATTGTAAAATCTCTAACGGTTGTGATTAACTATGGGGAGGTTTTGTCGTGGGGTGTCCTTCAGGCGATCTCTGAGGCCTCTCATATAAATAAAGATTTTGCTTGATGAGTGTGGATGACATAGGAACTACCATTCTTAAATCATCCACGGGTAAGGGAGGGTCCCTTAATGCCTACCCCATCTGGGACACGGCGTGAGGGTAAAGTATAGTAACTAGTAGAACATGTCTCAAGTGTTAACTTTGTCAAATTATGCCATTTTTTGACGAAGAATAGTTTAGCTTACACATACAGAAATCTTTCCTACGCTTGTACAAGATTCAACTGGTCTATTTTAAAAGATTTCTTCAACAGATAACAAAAACAATAAGGTATTTCGGTTAAACTATTTCGCTTAAAACGATAACAGTAATAACAGGAATGATAATGATCATGTAACAAATGTGTCAGCTTTTTTTCCGAGAAGCAGGTAAGTTTATGATTATTACAGTCTCTGAAAATAACACTGACGTAGATTTAAGATTACGGAGATAATAATATATACCTACTAACACGGTGCGAATATCGTCAGGACAACAAAATATCGTCAGCCGTTGAACTGTTTGAACAGAATTTCAATAAATTTGAAACGACAAACGATAAATTTGAACGACACTGTACGCGTTGATAAGCGCTGCGTCTATTTCTATGGTTGAAACTGTTTATTGTCTGTCCGTTGATTTAAGTTGTGTACTTGTACTTCTTTTTTCATGTTGCTTTTACAAAATTGCCGTTATTTCTTTAATCAAAAGTTGTCTTATATCCTCTACTACCACATTTTCAACTAAAGACACACACTCTGCAATCACTATCTCAACTTCTGCTATTTTTTGAAGTAGCAGTAGTTTTAAAAACGTAGTGTAGTGTATTAATTGTATGTGTAGTTAAATCAAAATCACGTCACTTTAGAAACTATGTCAAAATCAATGCGCACCTGACAGACTGAATCTATTTCTGTGGACTGTCTGAACACGATTCATGTTTATATTGACGTTCAACAGATTTTATCTTTCACGCAAGCAGGAAATCGTCCGGCCTTTATGTCGCTTTGTGTGAACATCACATAATTCTGCAGGTTGTAAGTTTCCTGCAAAAAGTAAGTAGGTAGGTTATTATTATTTTCTCTACGGTTTCCTGGATACCTTTTGTTTTCTAGTTGTTCTAGCTTTAAACTTATAAAGAAATAGCTCTACTGATTGCATAGATAAATAAATACGTTTTTTGTTTACCATCTTTGAAGATACCGTATTGTGATTATTTTGTGTGATAAGATTGTAACTGATAATTCCGATGCAAGCATTTTTGAAATACGTTGGTATAAAGTTTGTAGATTCTAAATTGTGTTATATGAGAGTCAAAAGAATAAAGAATTAGTTACCCAAACGGATAAATAGGAGTCTTTGTTTGTATTATTATCTTTGAACTCTTGAAATATCCGGGAAAAGAGGTTATTTCAGTATATAATTTTCAGGATGGGTGGCATATCGTATAGTGGTGGCATAGAGTTCGTCGGTAGCCTGGAGGTAGAGACTCGGCCTCGTGAGCAAGGGGTCCGTTGTTCGATACCAGGTGCCGGCAAACTCCCCTTTCATGACACAAGCTTTTAGTAGCTTACTGTGAAAGGTTATACAACTTATAAGGTTGTATTTGGGTTTATAACAAAAACCCAGATATATCTATTAAAAAAAACTCATCGCTGAATTGAAGATGAAGAGTAGGTAATATAATGTGATGTTTCACGAACAATTAATGTCTTTTACAGTAAAACACAGGAAAACTTACAGCATAGATTGTAGGAGATATATAATTGTTGGTTGGGGATTTCAAGGAGTGAAACTACTCTTTAATTCTATTACTTTAAGTAAATTCTTTATTACCATAAAATGTTTAATTAGAACTATAATGGGTAGATAATAATAATACTCATAATATTATGTATCCAGTTTCATTGTGTTTATTTTCATCATCAGATACCGCCCCGCCTAATGGTTACTTACATCAATGAACAAACAAACAAACAAACTATGAACGGATGCAGTCCATACTGTATATTCTGATTGTATAGATAGACCAATGTAAATAAAAAACCATTAAAAACATAGATATTTACTTACTTCATACATAATTTATATTGCGTAAAAGTGAGTGCAATGGCATCGAATGTAGATGCATAAATAAATGAATGCTGGATGATTTTTTTGGGAATGATGTGTGAATCTCAAGAGCGAGAAAACTCCTTAGGAAGTAAGTAGGTAATTCCTTTAAAGAGCGATGTCTTCAATTTATTCCTGAACGTTGTTCCTGAAGGCATTAGTTAATCTATGGTTAAAACCTTGTCGTGGAAGAACATATTTAGCTTCTCTGACTCTTTGAACTTGTTGGCTCTATTGTGTAGGCATATCTACTTGCAGGTGTTTTGAGAACATAGCTCGAAAAGTTAGGTCCTCTAATACCAGCTATTACTCTGGCCTATAGGTCTTCTTGTTTTATAGTAAGACTTTGGTTCTATACTAGTCGAAACGGCTTCTCCATCCTTTGGATTTTTCCATTTTCTAATACGTGATGTTTTACGAATACCTGCTTAATTGGAAGATCTATTCTATTCAAGCATTCCATGCTCAGTTCAAATTTAATCAATTCTTTTCTATGTAAAATAATGGATAAAATAAGATCGATGCACTTAGACGTTACATCGGAAGAAAATGAATTCCGTTCATACAAAAAGTGAAAGATGTATTTATTTAAATTGGGTGTGTGAGAAAAGTTATTACATAGTTTACAAAATTACTTTGAAGTTATGTTCCACAATAATTTACTTAAAACATGCATGATTTATTGCACACATCCTAAATCTATCTATTAAAAAGCAGCACTTTCATAAAAAGTTTAATCGAACACAAGGTATAATGCTATTGGATGAGTCAAATAAATGGCTATTTTTACAAAATGTCAATTTATACGATGATTCAAGATTCTTTGATGCAACTTGCAATCTAAATAAGATTATATAACTTGCGGAACACTCGGTGAATGAATAAAAAAATATGTTTACAAACTGAGAAAATATTATAATTCATAGAATAAAGTTGCTCCTTTTTACTATACACAATATTTTAAAAGCTTATTCATAAATAATAGCTTAGATTTGATGACAGAGATCGTGGTCTTGTAATTCATACGTTAGAATGAGAAAAAATATGATGTTTACAGTGTATAAAAAAAGTTGCGGCATCGGTTAGTTTGTTTATAAAATGTCTATTTTTGAAGTTTTTTTTTCAAGTACCCTGTCTAGACTCTAACCAGTGACGCCAGGCGCTTTCGTTAAGTATAAAGATGTCATAAATCACTAAATAAACACCCGAAAAGAAAAAATAAAAATACAATAGGGGACCTAGAATATAACCCTGCGGACTACCAATTGCAGGGATAATTTTCAGTCATATATTTTTTTGTCTCAGGTATCTATGCCATTTTTGGTTTCAATTTTGTCATAAATAATTGTCGTGAATTACCTGTTCAAAATTTATTATTGTCACCTTATCTTTCGGAGAATTTAAATACAGGATATTGTCAAAATTGAGCTATAAATTGAAGTTTCAAGAATTCGTCCTGCAATTAAATTGTTCTTATAGTGTAAATATTTTACCTCTGACAAAGCGTGTTTTAAATGTATTGATAAATATTATTTATTGTTTTATTCCTAAGCTCATTTAGTTTTGTGGGGCTTTTGTAAAATATTTCAAGAATTTGACTAATTGCTTGATAATATTGTACTAACGTTTTAAGAAATTATATTAGGTATAATGGATGAACACCTTTGTGATTTGTGACGTTTTTTTCAAAGGTATCAATTTTCACGGGTTCTTGGTAGAGGATTTAGAGCTACCATCATTGTTTATCATAATGTAAAATTGATCTTTGTGAATTGTTTAGATATCTACAATACTTTTATTAAAACTATCGATATTGCAAGAATGGGTTGACCATTATTTTGGCCATTATCTTGTTTTTGGCAGCATTTCGTGGAGCCCGTGCCATAAATATGTTTCGAGTGTTCTGTACAAGACAGGTGTTCTTAAAAAATAAACTATAAGAGATTTAACATCCACTATCTACCCCAATTGTGGGACATACCGTGATGGTAAAGATATATAGTATTTCAAGCAACTTAGCAAGAATTCTGAGGTTCAAATTCCTTGGATTTTTATTATAGCTTACAGATTCAAACCTCAACAACAAACTTTTCTGAATTCATCTGACTTCAGCTGACGTCCAAGGATTACGTGGCTGGACCATGTCAAACCAAATTTTCAAGGATAGACGCGCATTCGCAAATCGGCGTGCATGTAATAATAAAAAAAAATGCATGAATGAGGAGAACGTTAAAGAAATATGTATGGATATATCATTATGGCGTTCCATTCTCTCTGCCTACTCTACTTAGTATACGACGTGTAGGTGGAATTATGGAACTGTTTGCCCTCAATAAATTGCTTAATTTTAAATAATGAAAAATGCAATTACTGTACGAGTATTTACTTTTGAATGACTTTTAATGAGGCCTTTAAGAAGGCCATTGATTGTAATGAGTCGTTCAATGAGTGAGTTTTTCATGAATGATATAAAAAGTCATACCTACAGTGATATGAAATAAATTTAGTTAACCCAGTCCATGGATGTAAGTATAAGTATTCACATTAACCATCTGTTTCTGAGTGTTCCATTAGACGGATGTAACCTCTTCAAACTTAAGATGTCAACCAGAAGCCCTACTGGAAGCTAGGCAGGAAAGATATTTTTTTATAGATGGATCTATTTATTTATTTATTTATTTTTATTGCTATAATTTAATAATCCTGTTGAAAGGGCAAAAGGGTCGAAGAATTTATGTTAATTTATAACCCTGTGTTATGTTTATATTCACTTCTATATAGTGCTTCTGCATTAATTGTTTATGCATCAATATTTTTTGAGTTTGTAGGTATATACACAAGAATGTTAATAAAAAAATAATTATGAGAAACCGTCATATTTAAAACATTATGGAATCTATGTTAATATTGATAATCAATCTATCTATATTCTATTCCCTCACGCTGTGTTCCAGGTGGGTAGGCAGAGAGAACGGAACGCCGTGTTGATCAATCCTAATATATGTAGTTACTTCTTTCGCTTCCTCTACATTCATACAATTTCTCATGCACGCACGTCTATTTCTCTTACTCAAAACACGGTCGTCCTCGTTCCACATGACTAAATAATAAAAGGAAGTCGTCATATTTAAAACTCTACGGAATCTGTCAATTTTGAAAATCTATCTATCAATACCCTCACACTGTGTCCCAGGTGGGTAGGCAGAGAGAATGGAACGCCGTGTTGATCTATTCTTAATTAATATAAAATTAAAATACTCTATATTATAAAAATGTCTTCACTCTTGTTTCAATATTTTTCATTGAAATCTTCACAAACATCATCTTTATATTTCCGTCTATTTTGTTTCAAATTCCAGGTACAAAAATAATAATGACTCCAACCTATTCATTTGTATTGTTCCTAAATTGTCCAGGTATATAAATTTAACTATGTACCTATAATGTTTGTTCTAAGATCTAAAAATGTAACAATAATTTGAAACAAACTAAAAAAACTCAGGTAGTTTTGTAAAATAAAAATTCTTTGTGCAAAATTATCTCATTTTACTGTTTAGCCCTTCTGAATTGATTCATAGTCGAAAGGTTTTTAATTTTTGTTGCTGTTATGTTTTGACTTTGTGAAGTATTAGTACTTTACTATGAATTCAATAATTTTGCTAGTTTTTGAAAATTTAGGGATACATGACGTTCTATGAATAACGTTGTTTCGCTATTCGTATTGAAGAATATTTTTCTGATGTTTGTTGTTTGTTTTTTATTTGAATAATAATTTAACAATTTATATAGCGCTGTTTTGTGAAAATATCACTTCAAGAGCATTTTACAGCATCTAAGATCAACATCCACGTCCATTTTTAAAAAATCACGTTGATAGTATTAATTACAACAAAAAATTATTGTCAGAACAATAAATAATTTTGTTAACATAAATACATTTTTATTTATCCCGTAAAATTCCCGGCAAAGAATAAATCTCGTATTCTTTTGTTACCAATTTTTCGAGTATCGCTTAAAAGGCATACACACAGTTTAATTTATAGGTACATGGTATTTATATATTTTATATGTAATTCATTTCTACTTTCTATATTAAAAAAATTAATAAGAATTTTATATCTATTGATACCAACATTAAAAGAAGAATGAGCAGATGCTTGAAGGGTGTTTAGGACAGAATGTGCGTAAATACGTTACGACGGTTTGGACATGTGGAACGAATGAATGGGGAAAGAATGACAAAGATGATACATTTGTCTGAAAGAAGGGGAGTGAAGTAGTGCGGGCGTCTGAGAACTACGTGGCTTGATCACGTGGATTGAATTCTCACAGTAGAATTGAAGACGTTTCATCTCTTATTCTGATGTTTGGTGAATAGTCGTATTTTACGGGATACTCAAAAATTTACAGAAAATAGTGAGAAGCATATTCTCCGCCTGGGATTTCACTATCTTATAATCAAAGTTTTTTATTAAATATAAAATTAATAATTTCCGTAAATCGAATCTAAGAACGTATAGACAAGATCGATTGTAAGCACCTTCTCATAAAAATCTTCATTGAATGCACTTTCCGTGTTCCTTTGCAAACCTATTATTATCTAAACCCGTGTTCTTGGAATAAATATGAAAAGAAGGACGGCACTTAAAAAAATAATGTAGGCAATATGATTATTTTTAAATTATACACTTATATCGTAGGTGGGGTCTATGGTTAGAGACCTGGACTATTCAAAAACTAAATTGCACTATAATGAAGAGAGTTAAAAAATGGGCCTAACACGGTACCTTGAGGGATACCGGATATTTTTGAAATCCAATAAAATGCTTTAAATTATTAGTGTTATCGCTAGTAATTTCTTTAATCGCTATTGGATCAATTTGGGTTTGCTAAATTTCAGTCATTTTATCTATTTTATCTATTTAAGTGGCTAGTTTGTATTTTTTTGTCGTTGTTTTAAAATTGACAAAATTATGGTTAGTTGTCGGTGATAGGTTTGTGATTATTTTAATCACGTATAATCTATACTCATGACTGGTAAATTTCAAGGGAACAAAGTCGGTCTCATGCAGTCATTTTGAGGTTTATAAATTATATAGTTTTTTATATAACGAATCAATAGAGAAAACTAATGAATTGAAATATAGTAGTCATGATTAATTTCAGCTTTCAGCTTGCGGTCTTTATTTCCCGTATGGAAATAGTATCATTCCGAATATTTGAATAATCCGATTAAAAATTAGGTTAATTAATTACGATTTTATGAATTAAAATTGTTTGTTTATACAAGTACCTACCAACTTTTAGTAAAAAACAACGATAGTAGTTTCCTAAAAAGCATCATTATGAAAATAAACACTCTTCTGTTTTGAGCAACACAGGCCTAGTTCTTTCCCATCACAATTTTAATAATCAGTCAATCCCTTTGAAGTCTCTCTATCGTTCACTTGTCTTCCCAAAGTCTCCACTCCTAGATCCTAGGCGTCCATTTGGCCATCGTCTTTTCTAACTACATAATTATTATACTAGCCCATTGCCATAAGATCGAGGGAAAAATTTGGATGTTCCATAATATTCCTATACTTTAGAGCCAAATTATTTAACCATTGATTCGATTAAATTAAATAAATTTACATAAGTATGCGTTAAAAGGACATAATTATTCTTAACAAATATTGATAAGAAAAGGTTTCGTGGGAATGCATGATTCAAAAAATCTTCCCAGTATCTTATTAGATGCAAATTAAATCACAAATTACGGTATTTTAGAATCAGATAGGAATGCCATTAAATAAAATTTAAATTCAACCCTATTATTTTGACAAATTCAAAATGATATGAAATTGAAGATAGTTTGCAACTATTCTTATTAATCATTTTGGGTCAGATAGTTTTACATGATATTTATTGAGACCTATTTTGTATTTTTATTATTATTAAATTTGTAATAACATGCCAACCTTTTTATTTTTATATTCTTTCTCATTTTATTCTTAACAATATGACGGCGTCTCCCGCAGCAGAGTAGTCAGTGACTAAATACATAATTTTCTTTTTCTTCTTAAAGTCCCATATCAGGTTTTGGTAATACACACCATAATCAACGCCATTCTTTCAATTCCACAAATGACTATAGAAAATACACGGTTCCCTTTGTAAATATTTAGGAAAATAATAAAATTATGTAAGTAAGTACCTATTTTTAATTCCACAAATAAGTATTTGGAATTGTCTAACTATTGAACGGAACAAAGACAATAATAATCGGACTATTTATATGTGGCGCCGTTTAATGATCCGTGACCATCTCAAGGGCGCCGTGACTTCTCCCGAACAGTAGTGTTTTCAACTTGGTTCTAAATGTGGTTGTGGACTGATTCACCCTCAGATCTGTGGGCAGTCTGTTCCAGGCGGATGGCGCGGCGGCTCTGAAGCTCCTTTCTGCAAATTTGGAGGTGTTCGCCATATTGGGTTTCACGAGTTTGTTGACAGCAGAAGAGGCCGAGCGCAGCGGTCGTCTCGGAGTTTCGTCAACGTAGGTACCTAGCTATATCTTTAACAGTGCGATTACTACATAGTTTATTACACTTTCTGTTATTTTTTTAAGGTATATATAAATAAACCAAAATTACAAAAATGGCAATTTTTCGAATATTACATAATTCTACTTGTTGAGTTGTGGAACTGTCGATATATATAAAAAAAAGTATCATGTATGATTCTAAGCAGTTTCCAGTAAGATTATCAAATATCGATGTATATTTTTGACGACCGTAAATATCTATTCTTTTTTTAATAAATGAAACCAAAGATCAACTAAGTAGGTATGTAAATATATTACTTACTCTATGAATGAAACAGTATTTTTAGAGATGCAACGAATAGTATATTTGCCGAATACCGAATATCATGCAAGTTCGACGACGGTGTGGCGCGGAGGCTAACGCACTTGCCTTTGAGTCACGAGGTCCCGGGTTCGATTCCCGGCCAGGGCAAAATGAAGAATGACCTTTTTCAGATTGTCCTGGGTCTGGTAATTTTAATTTTAATAATTTTAATTGTCGAGTGGGTTTTTTTTTTGCAGAGGAAATCCCATTAGGATAACCTCGAGCCCACTCTTTGTTAAAAAAATAAAGCTTTTGCTCTAGATTGACTGGATGACATGAGAACTAATGTTCTTGAAACATCCAGGGGTAAGTGGTGGGAACCCCTCCCTTAATGTATGTCCTGGGTCTGGGTGTTACATGTATATGTGTTTAGTGCATTGTATATGTGTATCGTCGTGTTAGTACCCATATTGAAGAGAGACCCACCTCACACCCGGATATTTCAGGAGTCATAGACTCCTATTTATCCGCACATTCAAACCAAAATTGTCCTCACGGGCGGGCCATTGGGCAGGTCTGAAGGACCGACCGGCTAAAACCGCCGTCGTGGGAATCTTTTAAACTACACTCTCTTCAATGCCCCTTTTGAAAGTATGTTTATTTTATTGAATAAAAAAAAAGTAGTTAGTACCCATAATACAAGATTCATATCTTAGTTTGGGACTAGCTCGGTCTGTGTGAATTGTCTGTACATGTTATGTTATGTTATGTTCATGACGCGCCGAATGACCGAAATCAAAATTATTGAAATCTTCGAATTGTTGAGTTATGAAATTAGACAGTCGAATATGGCGTCGTGTGTTTTAGTAAATGTATAAATGAATAAATAAATTAATAGTCTACTATCTCTTATACACAATATTAGACAATTCTTATTATTATTATACCCATACAAATATAATTAATAATTAAATAAGTACATTGATGTCTGATGATGAATGGTTGCCCTTAATGAAACATGTCACACGCATCAATTAGCGTGAAGCATCTCTTGACAGTTACTGCATGTACATTGTACAGTCTAACTAGAGAACTCTAGCGGGATATTGTTAATTGATTATTATTTTAAAAAGAAAAGTTTACATGTCTATCCTGCATGTTTATTTCTTAAGGGCAGGTAACTTTTTGGACTGGTAGCATTGGCAAAGAATAGGTATCCCATACTTTTATTTTAACCCATTCAGGACCCCAAGTTTTCTACAAGTTATTTTAAAATTGGAAGAATTTATATTGAATTTTTGACACAATTGGATGTCGGAGACTGGATTTTACTAACTAGAAGTGTAGATGTTAATCATATTTTTAATTTTGAACCACTCTAGATTAATCATTCCAGTTAATTTTACTAACCGATAGTCAGCCTATTTTTAGAATAGGTATTAACCAGGTAGGTACGTGGTATAGAAGATTTTTTCTTTCTATTATACCATATCCCGTCAATAGGCTAGACAGCAGACCAGATACGTATTGTTATAAACATGCCAACAAAATTTAAGCCATTCAGGATGGGTGGCAAACCAAGCCTCGCTGAATTTAAACTGTAAAATTTATTTATTTTTTCGAACACCTGCTTTTTACGGCCAGAAAACTTACAGAAAAGAGTGGGATAGGTACCGATTCATTGCCGGGTGCTCCACGATGTATTATTAGGTACCATTACGGCATATCCCACAAGTGGGGTAGCCAGCACACGCTGCATGTGGTAAAAATGTAATCTGTCCTCTATATATATGCCAACAAAAAATTAAGACATTCAGGATGGGTGGCAAACCTCATCGCTGAATTTAAGATGTAAAATATCTCTATTTTTTCGAACACCTGCCTTGGACATTTGAAAACTTGCGGAAAAGAACTGCATGAATGCAGATTATCCTTTCTTCCCAATAAAAAGATAAGGCATTCAGGATGGGTGGCATGTTAATTGTCTTATACTTCAATAATTCTTCTTACGGTCACTCACAACTTGATCTCCAAATTCTGCAGCCGCTGCGGATCAGTAAAACCTGAATTTCTACATGGGATGCGTGTGTGGGACATTCATTAATATTATCAGATGATCGATAGTTTGTGTTTTACCACATGTGCTATCAATCCATTCCCATTTTTATAAGTTAGAAGCAGTACAGCCTACACCTCTACACCACATATATAAAAAAATGTAATAAAAAAGGCTTATAAGATTCTCATTTAATCTGTTTATTTATCTATATTTATAATATGACGTGGATGTAATGTCCTAGAATTGATGAATTGTACAGTGTCCTTGAGGTACTTTGGCACGTAAACGACACTTTAATGTTGTCCAATTATAATAATAATATAATTATTAGAGTCTCATAAAAGCTAAACTAAATTAAACCAAACCTCATCTTATACGACATCTGCTTTTTACAGTAGGACTCTCGAAAACTTACAGAAAAGAGTTGGAGATCTATTCTTTCCCAGAGACTCCACAGGAAACTAAAATAAAACAATATATAAACAGAATAATTATGTCTACTTTAGCGCCAGCGCAGCAGTTCAATAATCTTGGCTGGTTTGGTGCAACACATGGCTGAAACTGAAGACTGAACATCCGTGTTCGGGCGCCTCTTTACAATATATTAATACGAGTATATAAATATGTAGTTACATAAAGTATTTTATATATTATGTATATTATCAAGCATCGTGCGCCATCACAATAATATGTATCCATAATTATTTATATTCAGACATGAAAGGAGTATGTCTTATTATAACACATTGTTGAATTTCTGTATGACGGAGACAAATCACGCTATGTCGAAATTTGGCCAAAGTAACTCAGAAAGCACGCTTCAAAAATAATAACGTATTTCTCACTTATGTTTTTATTTATTTATTCATTAATTCAAATATATTGTATTCTATATTTTTTCGGTGGTAACCTTATGAAAGTTCATTTTTATTAATATTACTTTCTAAGTTGACGGCACTGACGATGGACTAAGTCCGAAAGGCCTCTGCCAAAATAAAAATTTATACAAGTGAAAGTAACAGTGTTTAACTCTATCAAATATATTATTCCCTTTCCTTTAACCATGTACACGCTGCAATATATATGTTCTACTTTTTATCATGAAATGTGTCAAGAAGTACATTTTTGCTTGCATGTGTTCTTTTGCTTTTGTTTGCTTTATGTTTTATTATTAATTCAAACACAACAGCACATAATACGTAACTTAAATCACAATAACAAAAAAAAATAAGGCCAATGTTGTATTATTATTTCTGTTACTGCTGTTGATATGATGAAAAAAAATATGAATAAGTATATATAATATAATGTGTGTAGGTATATGTTTTTTTTTTTTAATTTTAATATTCGGGTTAGTTAAAAGAGATCGCGCCTTTGCGATAAACAGTAAACACGCATTTTTTTGGAATATTGGCGATGCATCCTTGTTTGGATGATTTCCGCCATTTAAAATCATGGATTTATTGTTTCAGCTTATAACTATAGATTAAATTAATTAGTTCAATAACGAGCAAATGTGATCAATTCATCAAAGTACAATGAAATTTTTCAGAACAAAATCAAACAACATTCCATGCACCTTATCATCCTCTAAACCAAGCAGATAACTGATGTTAAGCGGGTATTCTACATTCTGAAGGGAGAAATACAAATCACCGCGGTCCCGAAGTGGGCACGCGAAAAAGACGTGGTCGAGAGTCTCATAATCTATACCACATTCACAGTCAGGAATTGATGCGAGACCCAGTTTAAAGAGATGGCTCTCCAATCTATGGTGATTGAATCGCATGCGCGAAATCGTGACAATCTGGGTTCTATTTATCTTCTTTTTGTGATACCAAGGTTTTCTTGCTATCTGTTTTTTAATACACTAATAATAAAATCCCTTATGGTTACTTACTGTTTTCCAAAGTTGTTCCCACTCCTGATATACTTCTCTCAAGGCCGCTTGAGAAAGGTCGCTATTTGGTATTATAAGCCCGGAAGGATACAAACCATCTTCAGTAGCCTTCTGTATATAGATTGTATTTGATTTCAATGTATGTCTTCAATGCAATTGTATGTAGGTAATCAATGTACAGTAAAGAATGAATAAATAAATAAACAAATATAATTGTTGATGTGTGGAACTAGACAGCCGTTATATTTTGGGAACTCATTGAGTTGGTAGGCCCCAATGTCAGATATCTGTCAAATATAGTTTTGTATGGAGGAAAATTGTTGCTACAATAATATTATTTGGATTTTTTGGCGAAATATTTTTATATTTACAAAAATAAAATGAAATCGGCAAAAATAAAATCTAATTCGAATACAAATTTCCTAAAGCTTATATTCGAGGTAGGTTTTATTATACGAGGTAGGTAGGCAAAAATGAAATCTAATTCGAATATAAACTTTAAGAAAATCGTATTCGAGTAAGATTTTATTTTTGCTGGTTTTATTTTATTTTTGCCGGCATAAATAAAATAAAACCAGCAAAAATAAAATCTAGCTCGAATGTAAAGTTTGCCGGTGTCGAAAAACTTGGTGTGTCCAAAAATAATTTAACGTGGTGATCAAAAAGTAATTCTACATATGGCAACAATTTCGTGAATATTACTTTTGCTATGAAATCTCACATTTGACAACAGTGGGGCCTACCATCTCATATAGTGCCATATTTTGTTACATATTGTAGTTTTGCTCCGACATTCAGATTATATTAATATTGTATAATGTTGTACAAGAAGAATATTTTAATATAATATTATTTTGATTCAGACACAAAAAGATCACAGTGCACCGTAGTGATAGTGATAATATTATTATGAACACAGCATAATGTTCAATATACAATACAGTATTCATAATAACAAAACACAGCAGCAAGATTTTAAAAATAATACTGTTTTATGTTGTACCTACTTGTGCAGTGACATTTAATATAGACTGGGAATTCGAAGAGAAAAATGGTATTGCGGCCAATCAAATTTTGCGACCAATATAATTTCATATCAGTCTTAAACGAGCGTTGGCTCAAAAAGATGATACGTTCATAATATCTGCCGCGAGTCTTTCATTGTAGATGCATTTATTAAAATATGTTACTGCTGATTCACAATATATTGATGGTCCATATATTAGAATTGCACCTTTTGACAACAAAGGTCTATTTAAAGAACGTGTTAAACTTCAAGAAAATCTGTTTTTTTTATATAATTGTAGAGCCTTTTTATGACTTTGTCAAGTATATAGGATGTACAATAAGTATGTATTAGAGCATTAGAAGTGCACATTTTTACAACAATGATTAGTATGTTCATATAGGTACATAATATATTATTTTGTGTTTTCGACTTGAAGGACATTCATTGTTTTTTTTATTGTAAAGGTGTGTTAAGATCGTTTTATGGTATTTCAGGTATAAAGGATGTATTATACTTCATTCACCATTAGTAGGAAAGAGACCATTGTCATCTTAACGTTATAGAGTGAAACAACGATATTTTTACTACATATTACTATTAATTTGTAACATAATTTTACAAGAAATTTGTACTGCTAATCCAGTTTAATAAGTCCATGTGCTTATGCATGTTAAATACTTCTGTTATTATCACAATATGGTAGTGGGTAGCAGGGATGTCATGTAAATATCACTGTGTCTGTCTCCATCACATTATCTTCTACAAGTGAGGAAGTCAGCGAAAATTTGTAATGTTAGTATTTATTGTTTCAAACTGCTTATGTCCCTTGAGACTGTAAATAAAAAAAATAAAAAAACGCAATCCTAAAGGCGATTGTTGTCAGTTGACACGTTTGCTTGACAGAATGATGTCAAACATAGTAGTTTGAAACAGGCATTGGTGAACTTATCATGAGTAAAGTGCACATAAACCAGACTAAGCCAATTCGTAAGCATCGGGACACCTTTCCTGTTTCCTCCTTAAGAGGGTTTGTGCAGTCTGCTGGTTGTGCAGATTAGGTGTCTGTTGAGCAATATTCTTACGATACATAAGTGTTTTATTTCCAATTATTTACAAAATATTCTGTAACTTCTAATGTGGATATCTTCATGTATCCGAGATCCCCATTTATTCTATTTATTTATTTATATTATTATGACGTGGATGTAATGTCCTAAAACTGATGAATTGTTGAGGTGCTTTGGCATGTAAACGACACTTTAATATTGTCTAAAAATAAACAACTTCAACAATCCCAACACAGGCGAAAGCCCAGTGAGATGTGCCAGTGATTGTCTGATGTGTCAAATATATTGTAAATTGTTAATGATGTGCCTATATTTTAATGTAATAAAGACGATTATATTATATAACATGAACTTCCACCAAGTACCGTCGATCGACAATATTCACAATAAAATTATTCCCGTTTTCTGACAACCCTGATATGGTACATTGAGTTGGTTGTTTGGTGCTCTTATAGGCACATTAATTACTCAAAGTTTTTGCCTCCATATGCGTCCAAGCTGTTCAGATGATATTGTAAACAGTTCATTACATTACAACATAATATAATACTGTACTTACAATCCTTATAGAATAAGTACAGAACGCACTTACACAATTACTATCAAGTATTTTGTACTACTGAATAGTAATTAATTTAAGTAGCCATCCAAGTCAAGTTGTTCTCTTGTGGCAGTGCTCACAAAAAACAAAGAAGAACTATTTTTAGAACAGTAAGACTTGACTTTAATCACACTTTACGCACAAATAAAGATCAGCATTATTCTGACTAAAGTTGTCCTTAGATTGGCGTCCAATGTTTCCCCGAATTTTCGACTTTTCTTGTGTGTCCAGCCCATCTCGATTACAGTTTAGAAATTCATTACCCGTCTGGTTTGGGGAAGTGTTTTAAATGCTACAAACGCTTCACACTTCAAGGCATTTGTGGATGTGTGGGTCTCAAGATGGGATCTGCTACGTCGGGAGGGTCCCTCGCTCACTGATGTGGTAGGGTTGGAGATACCAACACTGGCACAGTAGGACTGACAGACTAGAGAGAGTTGAAAGATAAATAAATTGTCACCTAAACGGATAAAATGTCACCTAAATAAATCCTTGGACTCCTGAAATATCCGAGAAATAAAAGTTATTTCAACATATTCGTTCAACGAGTTCGTCGGTAGCCTGGAGGTAGAGTCTCGGCCTTGTGAACATGGGGTCCGTGGTTCGATACCAGGTGCCGGCAAAACTCCCCTTTCACGACACAAGCTTTTAGTAGCTTACTGTGAAAGGTGTATAAGGTTGTATTTGGGTTTATAACAAAAACCCAGATATATCTTTTTTTAAAAAAAAAAAAAAAAGAAAAAAAAAAATATTCATTACTCAAAATTACAAATTCACCAAAATCTGCAAAAACCTTTATTCTTTCTTACAACAAACCCTCCTCTTTGGCTAATCTCAAGAATACTGCCTCCACTACTTTTCTGTGATTTTCCCAACACCAGCAGATCATCTTTTACATTTTTTCTGGTTGATTCCGGCTGCCACATTGAATTGGAATGATACCTGACAATATGTCAAGCCCAGCTCCATATTTAACTTATCATTCATATGACTTTTGTTGGTTTCCTTATTAGATGGCCGGTCTTTGTATCTTTCAACGATATTCCCAAAATACTCCTCTCCATTGCTCATTGAATACTTAAGCCTTAGTTTTTTATTAATTCTAGATTTTTTGAAAAATTGCAATATGCTCATGGCTGAACATGTTCCCCTTGTAGGAGGTCATTGCTACCAGCGAATCGCAAAGTTCAAACGTTCAAATTAAAACTCTTCAAAGTCACGGCCCATTAGATTGTCTATTATCACGAGGGGTGTTCTCGAAAACATCGAGACATCGATTTGCAACATATTAACGATACTTAGTCGTTAAGTCTTCGAAACAAACTCAATAAAAAGTATCAACTCTATATTTAGAATCTGGCGTGATAACATGATCAAGCCATTTGATTTGAAAGCCTGTTATGAAGTTATTGTCCCTATGCTGAATATTCTATAGAAAAATTGAAACTTCATCTTTTGAGTCTATTTCCATCCACTCCTGGACAAAAATCTCGTCAATTTATTACCATACTTTCCTTTCTTATGCCTATTCACATCCACTTTACATCAACATGTTCAACAAGCTCGTCTCTCTATCTGAATAGTGGCCTTCCCATGGTTTAGATGTGATTCCTCGGTCTCTATTCCATCATCCAATTTTAACTATCATTTGTGTTGGAGTCTTATGCGGAGAAAACTGATGGTATCCTAAACCAAAACCTTACCTTCAGCCTTTTTCTTTTGTCCAGTATTGATCAACAGCCTGCCTCATGGATTTCCAAAGTACTCTGTTGGATGCAACTCTCTAACAGTATAGGCCCGCCACTTTCTTGATGTCATTGGACCATCTTGTCTGGGGCCCACCCATTTTTTCTTTCAATTTAGGCGGCCAGTGTGGCGCATAGGTAACGCTCTTGCCTTGGAGTCACGAGGTCCCGGGTTCGATTTCCGGTCAGGGAAAAATGAAGAATGACCTTTTTCAAATTTTCCTGATTCTGGGTGTTACATGTATGTACTATGTGTATCGTCGTATCGTATCTATAATACAAGATACATATCTTAGTTTGGGATTAGCTGGATCTGTGTGAATCGTCTATGCATGTTATTTTATGTCATATTAGGTATATTAAAATATCAATGTCAACAATCCTAATGAACAATTACGAAACCAATTTTTTTTAATATAAAATTTACAAATCGATTGTATTAATCACATTTTTCATCTCTATATGTTGATTACTCAATTAAATTGCCATTACAGTTTGTTATGTTTGTGTCTAATTGTCTAGTCCGTTGATGATGTAGTGGGTTTGGTACATAGTGCGTATATTGTATTTAGTAATGACAATTATAAAATCATTATCTGCACATTTATCAAATGGTATGTCATCGTTTTAGAGAACGCTGATGATGAAATGTTTAGTTATAACATTAATTATTTATTTGTGAGTCTTGAAAGCTATAACAGTTGAGGTCACTGGGATAGAATGGGTGTCTTTAGCTCTTTTCTGTAAACTCTTGAGTGTATTTTAAAAGACAGATATTCGTCTGTTCGACGTGAGTTCAATTTCAACTATCTATTACTACTACTTACACTATAATATCGCGGCATATCCCACAAAAAGAATAGCCAGCAGACAATGTCAATAACATTTTTTTTCGATATTATTGACCGATATTACTTTTCAATTTATCCTGCACAAAATAGCATGCACAAACAGTTCACAAAGATCGAGCTAATCCCAAATTAATATAAATATAAATCTTGTATGTATTATGGGTACTAATGTGACGATACACATATTATACAACGCACTAAACATAATAATTATATACATACTCCCCTTTCACGACACAAGCTTTTAGCTTACTGTGAAAGGTGTATAAGGTTGTATTTGGGTTTATAGCAAAACCCAGATATATCTTTAAAAAAAAAACTATAACTCCCAGACCCGGGACAATTTGAAAAAGATCATTCTTCATGGCCCATGAATTGGTCTACTGCATTTTTCCATAAGTTTTCGAGTGTCTTGTAAAAGACAGGTGATGTTTGCTATCCATCCTGAGTGTATTGATTTTTTTGTAGGCATAGAAAGGACGGCTTGCATGTTTTGGTCAATGTAGCTGATCAGCTGGCTACCCTACATGTGGGATATGCCGTGATAGTAATGTGGTGTTCTCACTTTGGCGAATATCGCCAGGCACCAAAATATCGCCAGCCATTTGAACCGTGTGAACAAAATGACAGCTAGTCTGAAACGATAAAAAACCAGTAGAAACGATATCGTCTCGAGTTGACCACCTTCCAACTTTTCGGCCGATTGAATGATTCGCGCATGCGCAGATGTGCGCGGCGTTCGTATCTATGGTAAAGACTTTATAACCTATAAATTTTACAATGTTTCCCGCTTCGTGACAGCTGTTTTCTTTGTTATTGGTTTGTGGCGTTTGTTTCCTTAGTTAAAAGGCGCCTTATAACCTCTACTATAACATTTTCGACTAACATGTGATATAACATGTGATTAATTAATTTGAATAAGTAATATTTGAACATGTGTCAGGAATCATTTTATTGTGTTGGATATGAACTTTTGGTTTTCTATTGTTGTGTATACTTGTATGGATTTGGAACACTATATTTTTGATCGAGTATGTATTGTAATTGTGGTCATTTTATTGTTTTTATATTTGTGTATGTATTTTTGTTTTGGTTTTTAATTCATTGATATTGTCAACTATAATGATTATGTAATAAAAGGCATATTGCCGTATATTCATGAATAAATAAATAAATAAATAAATAAAAATAAACACTTCGCGATCTCCATCTCGACGCCATTTTGAAAACAGTGTCAAAATCAAAGCGCATCTGACAGATCGTTTCTATATTGGTGGACTGTGTGAACAGGTGTGACGATCAATGGATGTCCAGCGAATTTCGTTTTTTCGCCTGGCGATATAGTTTGAAATTCGCCTGGCGATATTCGCCAAATGTGAACACCCCATATGGTATGGTTGGATCATTCTTCAATATGCCCTTACTGGGAATCGAACCCGGGACCTTCTGACTCAAAGACAAGAGCGTTAGCCTCGGTGCCACACCGGCAGTCACAAGTTTTAAAGACTATAGTCAATGAAAGACACAGAATAGATGCTTTCGAGATGTGGTGTTGGAGAAAGTTGCTACGGATACCATGGACGGCCCATAGAACGAATGTGTCAATCTTGACTGAGCTCCAGATAAAGACTCGACTGTCTGTAATATGTCAAACACGTATATAAAAGGTATACATACATTCAAATTAAATACAATCAATATACAGAGGGCTAGTTTATCGCAAAGGCGCGATCTCTTCCAACTAACCCAACCCAACAGCATTAAACGGCACCAAATAAAAATTGTTAAAAACAAAACCAATAACAGAAATTCAATTCCATATTAATAATAATAATATCTAATTTGAATGCATTTCTCTATAAAATTGTAATGTATCGTGATCAATGTGCAGTAAAGAATTAATAGATAAATAGATATTATAACGAGTCATGGGCAGTAATCCCATCGGAGTGGTATCCTGGAAAATTGTAGAACAGAAATTTTGATGTACATAAGTACCTACCCACTTAAATAAATTATTTCGTTCAATGATGATTATGCAAATAATGAAAACATAGGTTTACTTAGATATTATACTTAAGTAAATCAACAACATGGATGTTGTGTGTGCGAATATTATTAGTTGCTGTCATTTTGCCGCAGAATATTGCTATATTTTGGAAGTGTTAAGTTGTTTTTTCAATTAAAAGTAAAAATTTATATTTTTAGGGCCCTCGCAACTCTTATCATGTATAAATTGTAAAATTATACCACCACCGACGCAAATACGAACGCCAAAATGTATCGGCAAATCTGACATTTCACAATTTTCACGCGCGACAACTATTAAAGTGTTGCCAGAAGTGTAAATCGGAACGTGAAAAACATTTTGTATTGCGGCATCACTGACTAATATTAGTTTGTCCCATAGATTTAACCGTTTGCACTTGGTGGTTCTCGAGTTTATAGTTGTTTATAGTTCATAACTAATGCTAAATACTATATAATATCTGGTATTAAACAACTACTAGTTTAGTTAGTTCATTAAGATTCAGAATTGGCCCTACTGTAGGTACGTACTGTTCTATGTATTCTTCAAAGAGTTAAAGTTAACGCCTCAGGTGTAAGGCAGTAGTTGCTAGTTGCTAAACAAAATCGTGCAAATCTCTGATGCAATTCACGGAGATACTGTACGGACTCAAAAGGTCTACGAATCACACATTGAATATAAAATAATATTATTGTGTAATCATTTGAAATCATAGATATTTTCTGCTGATAGAGAAATGACTAGGTAATAAAACCTCAACAATGAATAAATAAATAAATGAATAACAATGGATACTATTCAAAATATAGTGACAGAATATACAAATTGTAAGATTGTAGAGCACCCGGCAATGAATTGCACTGAGGAAAATACTAACGAAATTTCACAACGAATCATTGGTACGTACTATCAGATTAGGTCCAGAGAGAGTACAATCTTTTTCATTGCACATTTCAAGTAATTTGCGACCAGTTTTTTTAAAAATTATTGTTAACCTCAAAAGTTCACAGTTGGCTAATGCCGGTCACCAATGATGAGAGCTCGTCAGACTCCGACATTGACATGCTAGACGTATGTGATGACGATGATAACAGTGACTTCGAAGATCTTTAAAATAAGTGTATGCTATGTAATGATTATGGCCGGAATAATGAACTTTGGTACAGGTGCGTTCTGTGTGGGCTTTGGGCTCATGCTGAATGCTCGGGCTGTGAATCACCCGAAGGTTTGCCTTGCCGGAAAAGCCTGACCGGTATTGTCATCCTGCTGACCGGCATTACCTTATTACCCGTTTTTCGTGTCATATTTTTTCTTAACTATTGATCTCATTGCTTTTGATTATCCTTTGATATAAGTTGAAGTTATGTTTGCCTAAAAGTTTTTAAATAAAAAGTTGATTTTCACTAATTGGTGTTTGATTTCGCTTAGGTGACCGGCAATACCCGCTTTTAACCTACTTATTTCTTTTGGTATATTCTATCATTCACTCGATATAGGTATAAATTCGCTGATTTAGTATTTTTCGTCGCTCCTTTAGTATTTCAGTCGCTAACCCAGAAATGTTGTCGCCCATTTTTTGCATCTCGCTTATGAATTTTTCACCCAATATAAGTTTCCAACTTAGTTTTTGTCGCAATACAAAAAGTATTAGAGTCAGTTGATCGTTGGTCGACTATTATTTGTTTTTTCAGTCACCCATTCAAATATTTCCCAATGACAATTTGCCAACTCGCTTCTATTACAATTTAACTTACTTGTTTGTATGTAAATAATAATATTCTTTCTTTTGTTGACTTGGCAGGTCATGCCCTCAAGAATCTACTCATTGACAGCAATTCCATGAGTTGCGCAACCGCTTGAATTCATTGCTGTATACATTGACTTAATAGACTCGTAACGTAGTACTAATTTTTTCAGAAAACATGTCCAAACATAATAATAATAATATTAGTCAGTCTCCCTCGCTCTAATACACACGTATTGTTCATGCTATATACCTGATAAATTCATAAAAGGACCATGATTGCGACATTGAAAAAGACCCACCGTCCAGCCGGATATCGCAGATATCTGAGAACTTCCACATCGAAGTTGCCATAGTAGGCAGCATGAAGAGCTGGTCGCCCAAAAAATGTGATTAGTTAAGAGTGTAATTAATCACATTTTTTGGGCGACCAGCTCTTCATGCTGTTGGCCAAAAAGAGCACTGTTCTTCGTCCGCAGGGGTTCCGTAGGCCCGGGCGTCCCTCTTTCACAATACACCGTTCCTATGACAACGATATCAGAGCGCAAGGAATGTCGTGGGAAGAGGTGACGCAATTGGCACAGAGACGCTCTGAATGGAGGAGGCTGGTTTCTGCCCTGTGCTCCCGAGAGGAGCGTTGAGGGCGATGATGAAGAGTGTAATACTGATTTCTTAAAACATCTCCAAGTGGACCCACAGGCAGATTAAAATATTCAGTATCATGCTGGTTGTTATTAATCGAGCCAATAAACACTGCTTCTAAGCTGAAAAATACAGTAGCTTTCTTTTGCATTATAAAAACACAGCTCTAGCTTTTTCCATCTTTTTGAGAGTCTTTTTATAACGATAAAAGTTAGACTATTTATGATCGGTTTCAAAATTTGTCTAGCGATTACTATCATTTCAATTATTTTTTTTGTAAAAAGTCTTACACAATAGATTTTAACTGATAGTAATGGATGGATAGATTGTTGAAACCGACCGTTAACTGCAGTATAGACAAGGAAGAGTGAAAGGTATCCTTGTATACCTTTAAAAAGCGTTTTTAGTCTCTGTTAAATTATAATTATAATTGTACAACATACTGTGAATATTTAAGGTACAACAAATGTTATATCCATAGATGTATTTTATCATAGACTAGAAACTCAAACATAAAATTTGTATTGGGTCCAATCGAATGTTGAGTCCAAAATATTTTCATATCAATCTTGAACAAGCGTTGGTCCAAGGTTGTGAAATTGAAGTCTATTGTTATGAAAGTGATTTACAAAATTTACGATAAGCGGAAGTGAAACAAGAAATATCTATAATAGTAAATTAATATTTGGGTTAGTTGGAAGAGATCACGCATCTGCGATAAACTCGCCCTCATTTTTCTATAAAATTGTATGTTTTGTAATCAATGTACAGTAAAGAATGTTTTTTTTGGCATTATTTATAGCTATAGTGTAAAAACATGTAATATGTTTACAAAAGAACAAAACACTGTAAACTGATTTCTTCTAGCCAACCCAGAAAAAATAAAATGAATATATCTACAGTGTTCAATATAAATATGTATGATAAATAAATAAAGCACATCATGAATAGGAAGGGGAAAAGAGTAGAGGCAAAGGGGAGAGGATCTGCTCGGCGTAATTAGGTATTTATACGTAAGCAAACAAAACATACGCGATGAAAGGAATTGAAACAATACTATTAATTTTAATTTAGGAACCTGAATTCTGGGAGAATAAGTATTAAGTTTTTGGTCTAAGTTAACAATTTAATATGTCGATGGTCATAGCGGTTAAGTTTATTTGTACATAATAATATCAAAACACAAAAACAAATAATGTTTTAAATTAAATAGTTACAATATCCACAATACGTAAATAATTATCCTTTATTATTATTAGAGATGTAACGAATATTTGCCAACTATTCGGTATTCTGTCTATTCGGCAACATTTGTACTATTCGACCGAATACCGAATATTTAGTTTATTATTCGGTGTTCTGCCGAAAAGTTTAAATGTAAAAATTGATGAAACTAATAAAGCTTGTAGGTAAATTGTTGCTATTTCATTGTCAGCTGCAGATGCATAATTTTATTATTACTCAAATATCTAATTAATTATATAAAATATAAAAAAAAACATTGTTTTATGTTTCACATTTATGTATACCAAAGTATACTACAATTACGCCTAGCGCTTTCACCAATATATTGGCATCATCAGGGCGGAGTATAAACACTATAAACTATAATAATAATTAGGTAATTTGAAACAAGTGTTTTTTTCTACCACAAGTTCAATTGATAATGACCTGATAAGTCGAAAGACGTCTTTCTCGTGATCAATAACTTATAGTAGAAAGAAACACTTGTTTCAAATTACCTAATTATGGAATTCTACTACGTAGGTATGCACCGACACAATTAATAAAGTAATTAGTAATGTTGGTTCACAAAATTTTCCAAAAAAATGTACCAAGCTGCACGTCTAGTACATAATGATGTCTATGATGTATCTACACGAAAATGCGCACGGGAGTACCGCACGCTCTCACCATTGTTTCGCCGAATATTCGGTTATTCGGCACAATCATGATATTGCAAAATATTCGGTATTCGATCAAATATACTATTCGTTGCATCTCTAATTATTATTGTTGTATATTTATAGTATAGATATTATATAATGTAAATACAAGTATTTATTTATTTAGATCGTAGGTATAATATATTATTTTATTTTATGATTACAACAATGATAGGGTGTGCTTTAGGCGTAACGCTGTCACGGCTCATTAACAAGTATTTACCATACGTTTATAAAAAAGATGAAATAAATTCTGACATAAATATTTGAACTCGATCGTCTGTATGTCCTCTGATTTTATTATTATTATCATTTTTATTTATTTATTTATAGAATTTCACTGCCTAAGACTTTTATAGTTCTTGTCCAAGGCGTGGTGCCAGGCTTCGTAATCCTTGCTGTTTTAGAAGGAGAGGCAGACTGGAAAGTCACAGCGGTAGGCAGGCGGAGTTGGAGGCGAGAGCTGATGGAGGCCAAGGCTCGATATGAGCTGTAGGGTCATCGAAGAAGAAGAAGACTTATATGTTAAACATTGTAAACATACAATACATGTATAGAAAACTATTATTTCAAAAAATGACACAGGAACTATATGAGATGGTAGGCCCCACTGTTGTCAAATGTGATATTTCATAGAAAAAGCAATATTCACGAAATTGTTGCCATATGTAGAATTATTTTTTGGTCACCACGTTTAATTATTTTTGGGCACCAAGTTTTTCGACACCGGCAACACTTTTTCCCGTTAAGTATTTTTTTGTTGTTTTTGTTGCTTAAAAATAAAACCAGCAAAAATAAATTGTAACTCGAATACAAATTTCCTAAAGTTTATATTCGAGTTAGATTTCATTTTGGCCGGTTTTATTTTATTTTTGCCCTTTTACTCTACAAAAAATAATGTAAGTACTTAGATTAATACTTACAAAATAAGAGTAGAATACAAATAGTATAACAAGAATTAATTAAAGTAAAATATGTCAAAAATTATTGGTCAATAGTAAAAAAAGGCGTGTGAGAGATGTCAAGATGTCAATTTAAAAAAATGAAGTGATTTAAAAAAATGTCAAATATTAAACGACAGTAAGTTAAAATTAGGAAAATAATATTATATTGATCAAATGGTTGAAATAGCGAATTAAGTAATACCTATATATACAGAAAAATAATACACTTTTTTATATAATCACAATAAATTATTTAATGATAATAGTCCTTGTCTCTCCACTGCTGGATTGGTGATATCGAAGGAGACTCACCGACCACCTGGATAGTACCTACAGACGTCTGGGGATTTCCTTCTGTCCATAATTCTACACTGCAAATCTTGTCCACACCGAAGGTGCTAAAATAGCCCCCGTGTGTGGAATATTTTTATTATTTTCCTTCTTGTCCCTCTAGTGGGGAGATGCAAACAGTACGATAAAATAAATATATATTTATCTAACCTGAGGTAACGATTCAATATTGTTTACAACAAACAAATAGAAAACTACAAAAATATGCCTATTTAAATCTTTTTTATTTTCTTGAGAACACGATTTTACTTCTTTTCCATTACTTATTTGATAACTATTTAGTGAAAGGATACGGGTTGAAAACTAGTAAATAAATAAATAAATTAACACAAAAAACATAGCGCCTCTGGGTCTCGACGTCATGGTGCAATGGCTACCGGTCATTAGGACACAAACCATGACAAATACATTATAAAACTATTTACATTATTTGCGTAGTATAATACTGCAGTCCCTCATTCTGAATGTCTAATAATCTGTAACAGATAGCCATGCAATAGAGATAACAATCATAGCATTCATAACGATAGCGTCTCGGACGTCTGAGTAAATGCTTCGTGGTTTGAATCTTAATGTTGATTTACTTGGTACCTACTTACTCTATCTATTATATATTATCATCACGCTATTTCAAAAAAGTGGGGTAAACAGTGAACCAACTGCATGTAATAATAATAATTAAAGTATTTTTATACATTATTGCAGCTTTAGGCCAAAGCGATGTGCATAGACACATAATTTATATTTAGCAACACACTAGCAAATCACAAAAAAAAAATTAATCACCGCAGAAAATTTGTTGTTTTTTAATGGGCAATCTGGTCATCCTCTCTGCACAATTGAAATCTAACTTTTACTCTCAGAAAATAACAGATAAGATTGGAATTTTATTCCGGAAGCTCAACGAAAATGACTAAAAATAACGGACCAAAAACAGGTCCTTGAGGAACACCAAATTGACAAAACAAGACATTTCGCGCACTGCAGTTTTACCGTTGGTGTTCGTTTGAATTATTCTCGAGTCTAAACAAATACCATTATCTAAGCATTTAACACCTTATTTAAAATATTTTATGTATTATTATTTTACAGTTTGTAATGATTGTTTATTAATATGTACTTGTTAACACGTTTGTTATTAACACATTGGCATATCTCTGGTAATTTTCACCGTTGAAGTTGTTTACATGACGATGTTTGTCTATATACAAAGTCTCACAACTAATATTATCCATTTGTGTGTGAATAAACAAAAAACAGATGCTAACAAGAATACAATAACATAAATAATGCGTATTAATAGTTTTCCCAAAAGACAACACATTGAAAATTTGGCCCTAGTTATAATTTGTGAAAGATTTAGTCAAATTGACCAAAGAAAATTTTACTTACTTCACTTGTATGGACTGGTAAATACTATATTTTTACCTGTGTGGGCTGTATCGTCCCTCTATAGTCTTGGCTCCAGTGCTGTCAGCCATTCCACCATCTCCGGTCTTGTCTTATAGATATCCTAAAGCTCCCTCTGATTTTTTTGAGGTGGCAGTTCTGTACTCTGTGTTCACGCCGTCTGCACATCTCCACACTCACTGTCAGGATACTCCCTTTTACCTCGCCAAAGCAAGTTATTACAGCAGCCATGTTCTGTCTTTACTCTGCTATCCTGTTCTCAAATATATCTCGGCAGATCAAAACTAGGTACCTACTTGAATTGCAGGGCCGATCATTAAGTATTTCTTCATTATGTCCTCTGAACGTTGAAATAAAATTTTGATTTTTTTCTATTCTGTTACTACTCAGAAATATCGTAAATGGTTTTACTGCTTTCATTGGGTTTTATTAATTTTACGAACACCCGTTATTTACTGAATATTACTGGATACTCAAAAACTTACAGGAGATCATGGAAAAATTGTTTTGTTCCGGAAGCTTCATGGACATTTTTTAAAGAACTTATTTGAGTTTCCATTCTACTCCAAGCACTTCATTAAGTGCTTCATCACGGCATATCTCACAAGATAGGTATCTAGCGGATATACTGCATGTAATAAACGTGAAAATCGTCCTCTTCGTGCCAACAAACATTCGAGTTGTATAATTTGTTAAGTGTCTTATTTGCGTTGTTTTACAACTACTACCTGTCATTTATATGACGCTCGAAAATTGAACTTCACGAATCAAAACATAGAATAAGTCACTTTGATATAATAAAATAAGTAGAAAATAAACAACTTATTGTCTACTGGTACATTGCACGGTCGACTTATGCCCCTAAAATCACTCGTCGTCCCCTAAGAAGTCACCAAATAGAGGCGCCACAAGGGGTAGAGGCGCGCCCCACTGTCGCCCATCATGACCATGAAATATCGTTTTGTTGATTTCAGATATAAGTAGATTCAAACTCAATTATTCTGATACGTACTTATATAATACAATGTATATTTATAAATTTAAAAAAATATATAAACACTTTGTTTTTTATTGGACACATAACATTTTCGCTCACATTCGTAAGATATTCAAGATGATTTATTTATTAAGAATAATAATAAAAAACTTTATTGCACAAAAAAATCAACATAAGAAAATGTAGAATAAAAATAATGATAATAGGTATAATTATGTTTATAGTATTTAAAAAATCCTTTAACTGTTATAGTTTAAAAATGAAATTTAAATATATTATTTAGATATTAGAAACATCGTTTTAGTGAACCATGCATTATTTCTATATGGCTGTGACTCTCGGCACCTAAGCAAGGCACAAGAGCAGAAGTTACTTCTTCTCTAAGTGTCCTATCGGGTCCCCCCGACGTTGACGACCACTTGGGAGAAATCCTTCCTGTTCCGGACAGCACGAAACAGCTCCTCCACACCTCTCATCCCGGTCCACTCCTGAATGTTCTGGAGCCAGGAAAGCCGCCTTCTTCCAACCCCTCTACGGCCCTCAATCTTCCCTTCTATGATTAGCTTTAGGATGGCATATTTTTCTCCTCTCATTATATGACCAAAATATGAAGTTTTACGGAGCTTGATTGTTGTGAACAATTCTCTATGAGCATTTGCTCTACGTAAAACTTCAACGTTACTTGTCATGTCAGTCCAAGATATTCTCAACATTCTTCGGTGGATCCACATTTCAAACGCCTCCAAGCGGTTAATCGTATTAACCTTGAGGGTCCATGCCTCGACACCATAAAGTAGAACTGACCACACATAACATTTAATCATTCTTTGTCTGAGTTTCAAATTTATATTATCGTTACAAAGAAGATTCTTCATCCTATTAAAAGCTACACGAGCTGCTTCTATTCTGCATTTAATTTCTGTTTCGGGGTCCAGATTTTCAGTGATGATGCTACCCAAGTACTTAAACTGCTTTACCCTTTCAATATTGACACCACCCAGCTGAAGATTTGCATTTGGGTGACTCTCTCGACTGAAAATCATCAGTTTAGTTTTGCTGACATTAATATTCAGACCATAACGCTCGAAGAGCCTTAACTTAAGAAGTTACTAAGTTTCGAAAATAAGTGTCTTAGAAGGATTTTGGATGTTAGGTGGTATGAGAATGCCACTGTGCACCAACATACTCAGTAAAAATCTGTAGTTTTACAGTAGATACGATGGTCTTGGTTGGACCATGTTGTGAGAATGTCCAATAATAGCTGGCTAAAACGAGCACTGTTCTTTCATTCACAAGATTTCCAACGGTCTAGATGTCCCTGTTTCACAATGCACTGTCCCTATGACAACGATGATTATCTGAGCGCTGGGAGCTGGGAGTGTTGTGGAATGAGGTGCCTAAATTGGCAGTGTAAAGACACTCTGAATGGAGGTGGCTGGTTTCTGCCCTTTACTCACGAGAAGAGATTTATATATTTATTTATTTACATGGTACACAACAGATGAAAGACATATAAATATAAACATATAAGCAATAAAAAAATCATTCCAATAGTCTTACATCCAAACAGTGCATACTTCAGCAATAACACACAAAACAATTATAGAAAATCATACACATAAAATTGGTGGGCGAGATGAGATGAGATGATATTTTGAATTTGTACATTTATTTTTATATTTTTGTTCTTTATTAGAGCTCTCATTACATCCTAGGACTACCTTTGATGATATAATAGCAATAACAACAATATTGGGTTGTTATGCTATGCGAGTATTGATAGACATACAAATAGACTGAGGCACCGTTAATTATAAATTTAACTTTGTTAATCGTCAATTCGTTAGTGAAAAGTTAACCTCGTTTGTATAGTTAATTTGTAATATTAATAGCTAATAAAAAAATGTCACGAAAGTTACTTAAAAGAAGTAAAAAAATTAAAAAAGGTAAGTATTTACATTACAAAATAGTCGAGAAATAAAAACGAAAAAAGTATTTCAGGACTTAAAACAAAGGAAGAACATCACGAGAGTTTTGATTAACCCGTGACAGTTCCGTAGACTTCCCGACAAAAAATAGATCAACAACGTTTTTTCTGACATTCAGGATAAATGACATAATTAACGAATGCTGCTTTTTACAAAAGGACACTCGAAGATTTCTAAACTATCTAAACTCACTTTAATCAAACATTGTATTAGGTGAGGCTCTCAAGGTAGAACCAGTACTCCTGCATATAGAGAGGTCGCAGTTACGATGGCTGGGTCACGTGCTCCGCATGCCAGAAGACAGACTACCACTTGGATCTTTGGAGGCTGTGGAAGAGGGCAGAAGACCGGTGGGCCGCCCTAGAAGAAGCTGGCAAGGGCAGTTGTCGAACTTGTGTGTTGAAAGACTTGGTTTGGAGTGGTCAGAGGTCCTGGAAGCAGCGGTGGACAGGGATCTCTGGAGGAGGTACCCTGACGCAATGGGCCCCCGACCCAACTAGAACAAGGGGAAGAAGATGTATGTATTGTATTAAGTTTACAGGAAGACATTGCCTCAAGACAATATATACGATGTACGCCCTTTGCACAAATTTATTTTGACAACAATGTGTTTATGATTATTAAAGGATAGGAGACCTGTTCTTTACTGGAAAATTCCACAAGTTTAACGAAAAATCGTTAATTGTTAATCGTTAATAATGCCCAATTTTGACTGTTACATATTATTATCAATAATATATATCTTATAATAATAATAATAAACATGAGGAGCTAATAGTTGGCGCCAGTAAAACAGGCACCGCCACTAACTGACACCCTTCGCGAGGGGAATATTAGAGGGTGGACTATCTGGACTACTACGTAGTTACTACCAATTTATGTAACAGTTTCATACTCTGCTGTTCCAATATTTATATCATCATCCTCATGTATGTACCACACGAATTATTCAATATTATACAATAATAATTTGTTACTTTTTTTTTGTGGGCGTTCCACCCAACAGAGGGTGATTTTGCCCAAAATTGTTACTTGTTATTGTAGAAGAATAAGTGGATGCAAGAAGAGTGTTGTGGACAGAATGCGCGTGAATAAGCTACACGGTGGTTTGGACCAGGGATGTTGCGGATGTCGATTTTTACACATCCGCGGATGTGAATGCGGATGCGGATTTTTGAAGGCTCACATCCGCGGATGCGGATGTTTAAGATGTTATAGAAAAAAAAGTAGGAACTATCTTAGTTGGTAGGCCCCATTGTCAAATATGTAGCGAAATTGTTGCTACAATAATATTATGGATTTTTTGGCGAAATATTTTTTTACTTCTTTGTTATTTGCAAAAATAAAATAAAACCGGCAAAAATAAGAACGCGTCGGATCTTGTCACCATTATTTTTGTTCCCATTGGTTAAATTTAAGTGCAAACGGCACGCACCATTCGCCGGCCCGCCCCATTTCTTTCTTGTCGCAAATTGTCTTACATCCGCATCCGCATGAACATCCGCATCGATTATTGCGGATGCGGATGCAGATGTCCAAATACATGCGGAAGCATAAATGCATTTGCGGATGCGGATGCGAATATTCGCAACATCCCTGGTTTGGACATGTTGAACGAATGAACGAGATAAGAATGACAAAGAGGATATTCTTGTCTGAAAGAAAGGGTGTGAGGAAGCGCGGGCGTCCGAGAACCACGTGGATCAAATTCTCAAGGACGGCATTGTGTTGAGTAAGAGAAACCGAGGAATTGTATGAATGTGGAGGAAGCGAAGGAAGTGTGTAAAGATATATCTATTTGGCGTTCCGTTCTCTCTATCTACCCCACTTGGGACACGGCGTGAAGGAATAATATAGTACCTGTAGTATAATTTGTTATTCTTATATTATTGTTGTCACCTGGTTGGGTATCAAATAATATTGTATTATTATTATGCAAAGCAACAGTAAGACAAAATTTTGCATAATTTAAAATCATAAATTTGCAGTAGGTAATAAATGATATTTTAGTGAAAAATAAAAGTATGTATATGTAGATACCCGACTATATACTTGAATGCTTGTTTGATTGGTAAGTAATAAGTATACCATGTGCTTGAGCTAACTATAAATGTATGCCTATATTATGTATTTGTCGATAGAGTTCTAATGTAAGTACTTCTTTTTACGCGGCGGCAGAATTGCCATCCACACTTCTCAGCATTATACAACCAGATAAGTCTCCATATGATCAGTCATGGTCACACAAAAACTTAACAGTCTAATGCCGGGAAAAATTCACCTATCCAGATATACAGGATATCAAAGGATTAGGCTCAGAACGCGGGTTCAAAATACCAGCATTGTGCCTGAAATATCTGTGTTCAAAAACTTTTTTACAATATTACAAGTGTTTATTATAATAGATTTTTGAATTTTAATGTACAAATTAACCGGTAAATCTAATTTTTGTAAATTATTTATTAAAGATTTCAGAGTTACCCCTGTAGCTGACATGACTAAAGGTATTATATAAACGGACCTAGAATGCCAAATATTTTTTATTTCTCCTGCTAGTTCTGTATATTTACGTATTTTTTCTGCGACGGTTGTTTGTATATTATGTGTATTTGGGACAGCGATGTCAATTAGGTACGTTATTTTATTACGTTTATCATGTAATACTAAATCGGGTCTATTATGATGTATTTGTCTATCTGTTATTATTGTTTTATCATAATAGAACCTGTAATTTTGATTTTCTAAAACCGGTTCCGGGTTGTATTTATAATAAGGAATTACATTTTGTGAGTTTTCCGGGTTGTATTTGATAGGAATTACATTTTGTGAGTTTTATTTTTGCTTGATTTATGTTTTTTTTTTGATTGACTGTAGATTTCTCTCCGATGGCGTTACAGCCCATATCGAGCCTTGCCCCCCCTGTCCTCAGCGGCTGACTTTCAATTTGCTACCTGGAGAAGCTGCGCCGCATCCTTTTTCACTTCGTCCTCCTATCTCAGTCTGGGTCTTCCCACATTTCTGCATCCACGTAGGTCTCCAATCATAATTCGTTTAGGGACGACGCATGTGTTCAGTATGCTCTGTACATGTCCAGTCCATTTCAACCTGAGGAGTCTCATATTATGGCTGCAGATCAATCGCTACAAATTGTTTTCTTTGTGCCAATAAAATACAAGACATTCAAATCAGTTTAACTCCGTATCACTACTAAATTGAAAATCTTAAATGTCATTCATGATATCAGAATTGGCTGTTTTGCATTTATACCTATGTCGCAGGAAAATGATGAAAACGGAAATTTAATCAAATGCCTAAAGAAGATGATCAATTCACGGAAGATGTTGAAATAACAACTCTGTAAGATGATATTCCTAAAGAAAATAAGTGAAGAAAAGAAAATAAGAAAATAAGTGGTTTGATCGATGAAATTAAAAATATATAGGTATAGAGGTATATTTTTCTCTACTAAGGAGGTATATGTTTTTTTATTGAGAGAGACTTCTTTCATCTTATGAGTACGTTGTCGATCTTTTTTCATTGGAATAGATCAATCTCAAAGTCAGGAGTACATTTTCAACCTTTTTTCATTGCAGAGAGAGAGATCAATCTCAAAGACAAGATTACATTGTCAATTTTTTTTCATTGCAGAGAGAGAGATCTCAAAGTCAGGAGTACATTTTCAACCTTTTTTCATTGCAGAGAGAGAGATCACTCTCAAAGACAAGATTACATTGTCAATTTTTTTTCATTGCAGAGAGAGAGATCTCAAAGTCAGGAGTACATTTTCAACCTTTTTTCATTGCAGAGAGAGAGATCAATCTCAAAGACAAGAGTACATTTTCAACCTTTTTTCATTGCAGAGAGAGAGATCTCAAAGTCAGGAGTACATTTTCAACCTTTTTTCATTGCAGAGAGAGAGAGATCAATCTCAATGACAAGAGTACATTGTCAATCTGTTTTCATTTGAGAGAGATCAATCTTTGAAGTCAAGATTACATTGTCAATTTTTTTTCATTGCAGAGAGAGATCAATCTCAAAATCAAGAGTACATTGTCAATCCTTTTTTATTGGAAAGAGATCAATTTTGATTATTTAGGTAGGCATATTATACTTATTCTTTTAAGTTAAAGTTTAGGATTGACTGGAAGACATTGCTCAGCAGCAATTCCGACTTTTGGCCTAATTTTGTTTATTGTCACGTTTTGTAATGTTGAGTATTATTGTATATGCGTATTTATGTAAATTTATTTATTTATTTATTTATTTATTCTTTACTGTACATTGATAAAAAACAATTACATAAAAGGTATACATTCAAATTAAATACAATCAATATACAGAGGGCGAGTTTATCGCAAAGGCGCGATCTCTTCCAACTAAGCCAATAAAGATTTATTTATTTGTTATAATCTCAAAGAATGACAATGTCCTTATAATGCCGCGTACAGACAGCTGGATGCGAACGTCAATCATCAAGCATCAAGCAAAAATCTTAAATCTTTCGGCGACAATTCGGAGCATTCTCCGAAGAAATATTCGAATGAATGCCTTCTTTACGTCTCATGGAAGGGTAACGAAGGCATTCATTCGAATATTTCTTCGGAGAATGCTCCGAATTGTCGCCGAAAGATTTAAGATTTTTGCTTGATGATTGATGATTGACGTTCGCATCCAGCTGTCTATACGCCGCTAGTGTAGATATATTGACATTTTCAAGAGAACTGAGCAAGAAAAAACAAAAGTTAATATCTAACTATGAGAAATTGTTGAATTTCGCTTTATTTAATAATAATAATAGTTTTAATAAAAAGTACCTACTCGAGATTTTAAATAAATCTAAGTGAAAAATTAACAGTGTTGTGTAATTAAAATAAAAATATCATCAGTATGAATTTTCACACTGTGAATGTACAAACTTTAGAATTATCCTAAATAAATGCATTGTGTTCTAACAGTTCTTGAATATTTTGATCTCAAAATTTATACAGAGGTGCATAATATCCATTATGGGGTGTTCACATTTGGCGAATATCGCCAGGCGAATTTCTAAATATATCGCCAGGCGAAAAAATAAATTCGCCGGACATCCATTGATCGTCACTGTTCACACAGTCCACCGATATAGAAACGATCTGTCAGATGCGCTTTGATTTTGACACTGTTTTCAAAATGGCGTCGAGATGGAGATCGCGAAGTGTTTATTTTTAGAAAGATTTAAGATTTTTGCTTGATGCTTGATGATTGACGTTCGCATCCAGCTGTCTGTACGCGGCATAAGGCGAAAGAAGTCTCTCTAAAAGTCTAAAGAAAAAAAACATAGTGTAGAAAAAAACATTTGCTTTTTAAATGATCTAGAGTTTTATTGATATCAAATTTGCTTTTTAATTTAATTGTTGAATTGTACCTACTATCTAAACATCTTCCTTAGGGATTTGATCATATCTCCATTTTCATAATTGCCCTGTGACATATTATATACCTATATAGTATATATATTATAATATTGATGTTGTCCCACTTCTGTTCTATTACCAATAATATTATTAGGTAGCTATGAATAAACTTACCAAACTGTTGCACAGTACCTAGATATAATATTATCTACATCAATAAAGTAACCGTTTATGATGTATGTATAGTACTGTGCAAAGAGGGTACTCCCAAAGCGGATCTTATCAAAAATTCCGGATTTGTATTTGTTTTTAATTATTATCATAAATATTAAATGAATCTATTCATCTTATTAATTTGTTTAAAACACATTTTATCATGATTTTTTTTTATTTAACACATGCAACTACCATATAAGGCTTAGAAAAGAAAACGTCACCTCATTTGATAGTGCCCCGGACGTTGTCTTATTAAATTTACATAATGTGTGACCTCATACAATGTTTAATTGTAAAAAATAACATCGAAATAACATATTATTTTTAATTTTACTAAATTCATTTGTTTTCGTTTAATTCATTTATTTAAATCTCTTCATCTTACCTATCTTATTTGTTCGAAACACATTTTATCATGATTTATTATTTTTATTTGATTTTAATGCTTCGAAATGTAGTTTCTATTAAACTACAACACATTATGTCTTTCCAATTTAAAAACACAAGAATTGTATGAAATCGTATGAAAACCTTAAATTTCAACAATGGAAAAATATCGAGTTGAACTAAATATACAACTTTCAAAAATGTCATATCATGTGATAAGCATGACACAGAGGGATTGGGAATGTTATCTAGGTTTAAAGAGTACCTACTCTTAACCAAGTCTTAAGTCGATTCATAAGCGTCGAAACTCTGTGTTATGCACTCCTTAAGGAAGTTTACGTATGTATGTGTATCATATACAACATACCTATCTAGTTAATACCTATTCAAATAGGTTGACTACCGCTAAATGTAATCAGTTGGAATGATTAATCTAGAGTGGTTCAAAATATAATTAAGATTTCTATTTATTGAGTTATGGAGCTGTACAGCTGATATGATACAACATTGAAGTTTATTAAATACTAGAGGTTATGCCGGCTGCGAGAGTATCCCCTCAGTACAACAGTGGTAACATAGTCTAGGAGTGACATTAGACGTTTGGTATTCAGATGGCGCCAATGTAAATGTTACACTTCGCCCACTACCATAATATCGCGAACACACTCATTATACATACATAAGTACACGCCTTACATACATAAATATCGAAATAAGTCATGGGCTGGTGTCAGTATCAATAAATTGTAATCATTTCAACCTTAATGGGTTTAAATATTGTGAAATTTGTGTGCACTTTTAAATAGGGTAATACATTATTTATATTTTGTCTCTTGTATATTGTTTCTACTTATATTTACTATCTGAAGTGTGTCATAGGTGAATGAATAAATGAATGAATAATTTTCAATTGAAACTCAAAAATTGTCAGCTGAGAGAAGTCAACGAGTCTTTTTGACGGAAGCTCGTGACCATAAGTCCTGCTTCTATGTTAAGGAACTTTTTGGCGTCGCAGGACCCGTCATCTGCAATCGACTCCCCGACGACCTCCGTAAAAATTAATCGATAACAACGTTCAGGAGCAAGTTGAAGACATCGCTCTTCCAACATAGTTTCCTGCGCCCTTGAGATGGATGCTCCATTAAACGGCGCCAAATAAATCATCCAACACATATTTATTTATTTATTGTAAGGGCCAACATTATAAAAGTCCATTAGCTCAAGTCATTTTAGGGCCAATATTATAAAAGTCCGTTAGCTCAAATTATTTTAATATGGTCCAAAATTTGATATAACTACTCGTTTTTCAGCATTATAAACATCCGTTGATATTATTTCAGTAAAATGTTACCATCGGCTTTAACTGGCCGACCGACCAGGGCTTAGTTTTGACGACTAGCATTGCTGTCTCACTATTTGCCTGAAGAGAGAAAGAAATAACAATAGATGAAACTACGCACGTGTTTTGTTAGGATATATTCTCATAGCATCACTGTCATTTACTCATTTGTTTTGTGTAAATTATGAGATTGTTGGGTGAAGTTTTTATGAATGGGGAGCAGGTAGATAAAAGGGACAGGCAAGATCTTATGTGACCACCGGTTGAAAACAATGGGTACAGTAGGTAAAAATATTTCTTTTTAACGAATTGTCAAAATAGTTTTATAATGCAGTATCTAGTAGAATGTACGAACAGATCGCCATCCGTTCGTAAAGTGTCGACATACTTACGAATATTGGGTTCCTCGTTTATAATTTCGGCCCTAATGAAACAATGAACAACATTACAGTAAAAAACCTTTTCGCTGTCAAAGAACACATTCATTATGATGATGATGTCGAATTATATGTTTTTTTTTTTACACCGTTTTACGATACATTGACAGTCGTCATGATATAGGAGCTCTGCTCTTGAAATATCCAGGGGAAAGTGGTGGGAAAACCCCATTATGTCCATAGTGGTCATGTTAATGAATATGTAGGTAAACCAATAACAGACTTACTAGGTTGGTAACTCAGTACTTATTTGTTTTTTTAAGACCTAACTTTTGAAAAATCGACCAGAAACGCCAAATTTGAAAATTTAGACATTTTTCAGAAATCTATGACTCTTTTTTTAAATCCACGTACATTTTCAGTCTTTTTTTTTCAAAATCCGAGTCCGGCAACACTGCCTTCAACATTCATCTCGTCATAAACACCGGTACTGTACGACTGCATCGACTAACCGCCATCATAATGATTCACATCAATCTATTAATCTTCTTCAAATGACATTAATATTAGGTACAACATTACTGTACTAAATGAATCTATGTATCTACTACCAACTAGATAATAATAAAAACATTCAAATTGATATTTTGGCGCCGTTTGTATCTATTTTCCAAATAAAAAAAAAATTAAACAATATTAATAATAATAATACATACGATGAAAATTTAAATAAATTGAGTAAGATAAGATAATAAAATATCTCGATCTTGCTCACGAAATCAAAGATATGTAGAGAATACCAACCACAATCATCGTGCCTATAGTGTTGTCTATGAATGGTTTAATACCTAAGAGTCTGTCAAGCAATCTCAGAAAACTGGGAGTAGATGGCAGGCTCAAATACAGCATGCAGAAGGCCGTTCTTCTATTATCCACCAGGATAGTTAGAGCAATAGGTTATTTAACCCTGCCTTGAAGACCTCCACACTCTCCAGAGTTCGCAAATTATTTATTTATTTTATTCTTCATTGTACATTGCTACAATATTACAAAATAAAACAGTGTCATATAAATATCAGTTATACAATTCAATGTACAGAGGGCGAGTTTATCACTAAGATGCGGTGTCTTCTAACTAACCCGGTTATAGGGGATTTACTTCCACAGCAACGGACCAACCACGCAGAAGGCATGGTCAACATAGTTAGACAGACCCTATTCGAAAAGACGTTTGGTTATTATTATTCTAAAACTATCATCCTCCACTGAGACCATAACAGCTTAAGGGGACAGCCGAAGGGGAGCAAGAAAAATGAAAAAAAAAATCCAATTCAAAAAACAAAAAAAACAGCGAGAAAGAAAAAAAAACACGAAAGAGATATAATCATCAAAAAGAAACAGAATCAAATGAGAGTCTCTAGTTATGCTGTGCTATACCATATCACCACGGTATACATAACCCACAACTTAGTTTGTTGAAAACTGCGAATCGTTAGTGATTAGGTACTTTACGGTTTCAAGTGCCAATTACTGATGGCTTCAGGACGAAAGAATACAGAAAAAAGTATATTACCATAATTATTATAGACAGGAAACCAAAAAAATACGTCTATTAGATACAATTTCTATAGAAAAAGAGAAAATGAAAAGAAAACCAGCGAAGACAGAACCAACCACTGCAACATGAGTTAGTTGAAAACACTGCTTCACGGCAAAAGTCACGGCTTCCTTGAGATAGTCATGGATCATTGAACGGCGCCAAACACAAATTGTCTTTATTATTATTATGTGTTATTAAAAAATATAATGTTAAAAAGTGCTGAGAAAATAATATTTTGTGAAATACACTATTTCTACCAGTATTCTTCATCTCAAGATTTCGTGCCTGACTTTGTGATTTTGAGTTCTTAGATTTATTTTCGTTGATATTTTCATTTCATTCATTCATCGCCCTCAACGCTCCTCTCGGGAGCACAGGGCAGAAACCAGCCTCCTCCATTCAGAGCGTCTCTGTGCCAATTGCGTCACCTCTTCCCACGACATTCCTTGCGCTCTGATATCGTTGTCATAGGAACGGTGTATTGTGAAAGAGGGACGCCCGGGCCGTTGATATACTTTATAATTACTCATTCACCCCCAAAACAAATATGTCAAACAAATAGAAGTTGATGGTGATGATAATTCTGGATGATTTTGTTTTGACGCCGTTTAACAGTCCTAAGACCGTCTCAAGGGCGCTGGTGAAGAGTGCAGTTTTCCATTTGCTTCTGAAGCTGGTGACAGTCTGATTGTGTCTCAATGGCACAGGTAGGCGATTCCACGTAACCGGTCCAACAACACCAAAAGCCCTCTCATAGAAGTTTGAATTTGCATTATAGAGAACGGACATATTATTTTCTGACGAATGTCAATGATTCTCTGTTTCTTTCACAAGTGCTTGCGTAGATTAATTATTTGTTGTATAGTTAATAGTAGTTCGTGTACTGATTGCACTGTTAGAGGTAAGAGTAATAAAATATTTGGCAACTAGATGTTCAAATCAAGCGCCAACTGATACCAAACATTCTTCAGATAATGTCCTCAAACATAGATGTCGTTTTTTAAAATCATCTTTCTTCAAATGTTTAGAATATTTTTTTTTGTTTTATTAGGCTTAGGCTCAAATTGCAGAGTTGTTGTTGTTGTTCAGGTTTACCAAAAAAAATGATAGATGGTCACCTAGAATTCTAAAATATAGACCATGGGATCAAAAAGGAGGAACTGGTTGATCTTATAAGAGGTGGATTGGTGATATCACCTTTGTCACAGGTAGTGAATAATAATATCCTAAGAAAGACAAAATAGAAGACTGTGGAAGAGGCCAACATCCAGCAGTGAAGAGATGGCCATGGAAGAAGAAGAAGAACAAGAAAAACCCACATGGACTAGGTAGTGGAGGATATGCCTTGTAGCACATACGTGGATTTGAAAAGATTGGTAGGGGACAAGGGATAGTGGAAAGTAAAAATCAGGCTTTTTGTAGACGAATTTAAAGAATTGTAACTCAGAAGAGAGAGAGAGAGAGAGAGAGAGATAAATCATTAACCACTGTCTTTAGCTAACTACATCCAATTACATGATTATAACAACAACAAAAAATAATTCAAGTGAGAAATGGGTCTGGGTGTTACATGTATATGTATTTAGTGTATTTGTATATAAGTGTATCGTATATAGGTAGACCTGTTCTAGGATAATGCTTTTGTTACAACAAGATATATAAATCAAATAGGTATATAAACTAAAAAGTAAACTAAAGTTAAAATGAAATAAAGTAAAAGAAAGGAAGAATAAAGCAAACATATTATATCTCCATTATACATTTTGAAAACCCTAAATCGTCTGAGATCTGGTGTAGGAAACTGCCGCGACAACAGAGAACGATGGGGCTTCCTACAGGACGAATCCGGAGCATGTGACTGTGGTGCAGCACAGACCATGCCACACTTGTTGGAGTGTCCATTGTGCCCTGTCACATGCACTATGGAGGATATTTTTGACACATCTCCACCTGCTGTGCGTTTTCCACAGTACTGGAGATAAGTTTGATTGGTTTTTTTCTGGGTTTCGACACGATAAATAAATTATAATACATTTTGTATTGATTTTTCGACACTTTATATTTCTTTATAAATCCTTTCTAGATCGTCTGACTATATGATCAACCTACCTCTTCTTCTGCTTGCAGTAGGTAATATATTTTGAATTGAAATAATCATATTTTTCTAATCTCTCGTATTGAGCATAGTTTCTCGAATCATTATAGTTTTATCATCATGTGTTTGTTTCGTTGGTATGTTGCACCATACGCCAGTCAGTAGAAATAATAAAGTGCTTGTTGTAACAACAGACTGTGCTTCATTTGTTTTGGCACTACATTTATCAAGTGCCTATCTATCTATCTATCTATTCATAACATAAAACAAAATATTCTTAGTTAAATAAATAGTACAAATGCTTTTCAACCGTAACGCAATTAGAACAGTGGAACTGAATTAAACGTTCCTTAAAGTACAAACACACAAGAAATATTTTGTTTATTTATTTTATTATATTTTTATTCTGTACTATACATTGGTTACAACATGAATCATTAGAAAGTATCTTAAAATTATCAATTCAATGCACAGAGGATGAGATTATCGCTAGATTGGATGAATAAAAATCAATTCGCAGTTACAAAAAATCATAATTATTTTGAACTGACTTAATAGCCATGTGTTTACGTATTATTTACCTACTACCCCTCTTTTTTCACTGCTTGATACAAACCCCTTCAAAACTCTTCCACGCTTCCAGTCTCGACTATCACAAAACAAATCCCTCTGTTTTCCCATCATTTGGACAATATCATCATCAACCCATTTTTCCACACTTCTTCTGTCTTCCCACAGTCTCTGTATAAGAATTCTAGAAGTAAATCTGCCATCCTCTCACCTTACGATATGACTGACGTATTACCATTTCAGTTTGGAGTTAACATCTAGATGTTATAACACTTTGGTTCCACATGCAAAGGCATGTGCCAAGTCTCTGCCCGACTGTACGCAGCGGAATGGAGTAAAACTTTCACCTCTTATTATCTCCTGCGTAAAATTATATGATCTTTCATCCATGGAATTCATGTTGCACATGCATTTCGGATGAAAATTACACACAAATTTGAACTGCGTGACCAGTCTAGTAAGTAAGTCTATGTTGTTTTAGCATTCCTCTTAAATTTACTATTACTTTTCTTCCATCTCTGGAGACTGACGGTGAATGATATCAGTGGAAGATCATCTGGTGCATCTCGGTCATGCGAGATTGATGTACTTATTACGCATCACAAGTTATCTATGTATGTATGTAGATGTCACGTCGTTGGCATTTTGTAAAACTAGTTTGTTTGTAAAAGACGCAGCGGTGTGTCGTCTTTTTACAAAATGTCGAATGTATTTTCAGCAAAATAACTGTTTTTATTATTTTGTTACTATGCCATCAATAAAAAAAAATAGTTACTGTCGTTTTTTTCCCAATTATTGGGTCTAACCTGAACTTTTCAGGAGGTGTTATGATTCTTGAATGGGCTATTGCGGTGGTTTTTCCACAAAACAACGAATTTAAAAAAAAAGTCTAGTTATTATTAACACAGTATAGCCGGCAATAAACAAACAAGTTAATAAAGAATTGGGGAAGTCAGTACTCAGTAAACCAACTGTATCTTTTGATAATTTGGCCTTATTTTATTTTTTTGTTTTTATTTTTAATATTTATAAATTGTGATTTCAATTACGTATTATGTGCTGTTGTGTTAATAAAAATAAAATAATCGTCTTTATAAAAGTTTATGCCTTTATGAGTCATTCGAAATCTTGCAGAAATCAGTGGGAGACCAATTTTCTGCTTCGAACTCCTAGGAACTTGCCTTGCATATTTATATTACCTACATAAATACTAGTTCTTCTATTAATAAAGTTTTAATTGTGCAAAATCTTTTTCAATTACAATGTCGTCATCATCCGTAACAACACAATATTTTTCCCCAATGTTACACTAGAAAAAATAAGGATATTTAAAATGAGGACATTGGCCGTTTGTAAATAGACAAATTATCAGAAACAAACACAAACTGTTGGAGTTTTACTATATTTAATAATAAGTACAGTTAAGTACAGTAACCTGGTTTCGACCTACAAAGTCATTTTACAAAATAGCGTCAACTCAATCTAGAGACAAATTTTACAAAACACCTAGGACGTGGATACTCCAAAGAGAATATTTTGCAAAATAGCGTCAACTCAATATATAGAATTTTTTTACAAAATGCCTACGATATAGATACTCCAAAGAGAATATTTTACGAAATAGCGTCAACTCAATCTATAGACAAATTCTACAAAGTGCCTATGATATGGATACTCCAAAGACAGAGAATATTTTATTAAATATTAGCATGCATGCATCAATTATTATTCACGACTTCTATCGTAGTTGCTGTATGAATGGAAACGCAATGCGGATGTACAAGATCATAGATAAAGGATTCATTTAAATATTCTAATTTATGGTCTATCACAGTGTTGCCATTAATAAAATATATGATCAACTGTCACGCTATTATTATTGCTAATCTACTGACAACATGTAATATTATTTTAAACAAAATTGTATTTCTTTCATATGAGAAAACTCCTTATTCGATCATGTTCTTCCTGCGAAGGAATAAAGTAATAAACTATACTGTACTATATAATACTATACCCTCACGCCGTGTCCCAGGTGGAGTAGGCAGAGAGGACAGAACGCCATATAGATCTATCCCTACACACTTCCTTCGGTTCCTCTACATTCATCCAGTTTCTCATATATGCACGCCGATTTCTCTAACTCAATATACGGCCGTCCTTTTTTAATTTGATCCACGTTTTCAAGCTACATAGTTCTTGGACGTCCGCGCTTCCTTACAACCCTTCTTTCAGATAAATAAATCCTCTTCGTCATCCTTTCATCGTGCATTCGCTCAACATGTCCAAACCATTGTAACTTATTTACACGCATTCTATCCAAAACATTTTTTTTTTAAAAGATATATCTGGGTTTTGTTTGTTATAAACCCAAATACAACCTCATACACCTTACACAGTAAGCTACTAAAAGCTTGTGTCGTGAAAGGGGAGTTTGCTGGTACCTGGAATCGAACCACGGACCCCTTGTTCACGAGGCCGAGACTCTACCTCCAGGCTACTGACGAACTCACTACTCTCGCATCTGCTCATTCTCCTGATATCCTCATTCTTCACTCTATCTCGCAACGTTTTTCAAAACCATTCTTCTCAGCGAACGCATCTATTTATTATTTTTTTATTCTGTTTCGCAAAAATCAGTAATGACATAACTAATAATATACAGCAAATCAAGTACAGTTAAAGAATCAGCAAAAATTTTTACCATTGTTTTGTAATATATAATATACATTTAGTTGATAGTATGGCCATAACAAATTCACAAATAAAAATTTCAAAGTGTATGAAATTAATTATTTCCCATCAAGAGAGGAATAAAGGAATGGGACTGAAAATGGGAGTAGAGGAGAAAAGCATCCAATGATTTTTCTGTAAGTTTTCGAATGTCCCATAAGAGGCAGATGACGTTTCAGGCAAACACATAGAGGACATGAACCTCCAACATAATTTGACTATAATTTTGTTACTCAACCGTTCAATAAACCAAAGTTTATAAATTCTATATTCTATAATGAAAAAACAAAGAGTACCACGTGAAACGGGAGGTGTTAGGAGGGTGTCACTTTTTAACACTATCTGCGTAAAACTATTTTTTTATTCTTTACTGTACATTGGTTACAACATCAATCATAACAAAGTATCATAAAAATATCAGTTAGGTACACAATTCAATGCACAGAGGGCGAGTTTATCGCTAGGTTGCGATTGCGATATATTCCAACTAACTGGGTATGTGTTCAAAAGGTACAGCATCCCAATACTGAATTTGAATTTAACGAGTGATTTTATAGGAAAATTTTATAGGGAGGTCGACTCTTTGCCGAATGCTCCACGGATAATTTTTATATAATATATTATTTTTTTGATTTGGATTGCGAGATATTTTAATTTTTAATATTATGTCATCATGTGTATCTATGTATTTACTATCTAATAATGAATTAATTATAGCGAAAGCCGTTTATAAAATATAATATGTATTTTACAGTTATGTCCCATTTCCCAAAGCTCTCGCCATGACGAGTATCATTGTACAAATATTTTAGTTCGTTCATATATATGTATGTATGTATGTATGTATGTATGTCCTGAACACTGTTATTACACAAGATAGAGGTAAAATAATACACTCTGTACAAAGTCTCATCCTTTACGCATATTCTGTATATTTTATTTATTGACATACATACTATCACTTTGTTATTATTTTTGACATTAATTACAGCATCACATTTTATCGTATATTAATTTTATTTTGTATCTACATCATATATTTATTTATTTATTTATTCTAATACTTACTTACTTTTCGGGTCCGGACTTCAGACCTTGCCACTCCAGTATGCAGCGACGTACATCGCCTTGTCATTCGCCATCATCAGGTCACTCACATTACATGCATTCCGCATCAGCGGACATTGCAGTAGGTGAGAGTCACTCTGCTCCTCCCCACAGTCGCAGCTGGCGTCCTCTCCATCCAAAAAGCCCCACTTCCGCTGGTTACCTTTGCACCTTGTCACCATTTATTCTAATGTCAATATTAATGGGGGTAGAGTCTCGGCCTTCAGAACAAGGGGTCCGTGGTTCGATCCCAGGTGCCGGCAAACTCCCCTTTCACGGCACAAGCTTTTAGCTTAGTGTGAAAGGTGTATAAGGTTGTATTTGGGTTTATAACAAAACCCAGATATATCTTTTTAAAAAAAAAAAAATGGTAATATTTATTTATTTATTGATTTTTTATTTATTGATACATCAACGGCCCACTGGCCTTTTAATAGTAGGTAAGGTTGGCTCAATATAAAATATAACAACAACAAATATTTCAGTATTATACAAATTAGTATAGATATAAACATAATGGAAAAGATGCTATGTTAAAGAATATAAAATAAACCTTATCAAATAAAAACAGTCAAACAAACAATCAAAAAAACAACAACAAATATGTCAATAAATGAATACCTATAATTATGTTTTGTCAAAGACAAAAATTAACCGAGAATGACAAGCACGAAACAAGTGTCACGACTGCCCAATGTCATTCAACATTTGTAAAAAAATGTATTACGTCAGCTTTATACTTGTGAAAACTGTCGGTAAATATGTCAGTACAATTTCCCACCATATTCCCCAATCTGTGTAATCCAGGTAGGGGAGAATGATAAATTTAGTTAGTGCGAACTTTACATTGTATGTTCACATCACATTTTATTGTATTTGTAAGCTTGTTGTTAGTCTTACGCTATGAAGCAGAAAGCTACGATACAATTTAGAGAGCTTTGTGGGAAATGTCATGATGGCATGGATTAAGAATGAATGAGCTTATGTTTTCTGCAAATATTAAATTGTGAATTCCATAATGAAATACAAAACAAATATTTTTCTACTAAATTGTTTATTATTTTGAGAGACGTCTTTCGTTTTAAAATGTCCATATAAGGCGAAAGACGTTTATCTAAGTAATAAACAATATATTATGTAGTAGAAAAAACATTTGTGTTTTGATTTCATTATCAATTTGATATTTATTTCCTCAACGTATCCGAGTAAAAAGAAACTTTGCTGGTTTGTACCTAATATTCGTATTGCCTGTAAGATTGTATGGTTGACCAAGCTCTTTTTTCTTTTCTCACACTGCTCAGTGTGTGACTGTGGCGCTGCTCAAACGCTGTCTCGTTTATTGATTATGATCAATAAAATTTTTATGAATAATTTATATGTCAATATCCAGCGTTGTCCGGGCTTAAAAAATGTATTAATAAATTTATTTCTTTTTTTCTGGAAATGCCTCTAGTGTTGTATGTTTGTGTTAGATTCTCTTTGCTAATGAGACATTAAAGAAGTGTATTAGTCAAAAGATTTCACACGCAAAAAAACTTACTACTACAAAATTTTACTGCTAACTTAACATCAAATCTTAAAACACATATTCTTATGAAAATTTTAGAAAAAAGAATATACTGCCTCACTAGACTTGAGTCAAAAAAAAATGCATATGAATGAGACATATTTATTAATCCCAGATATTTTTTTAATTAAGATATTTTACATCTTAAATTTAACGATGAGGTTTGGCGCCCATCCTAATTTATATCTTAATTTTAATATTGTGTTTTTTTTTATTTATCTTGAAATGGACTTCCAACAACTACCTTCGGGCAATAATATCGAAATCTTAATTTTTGTTGGATACACGGATAGGAGAGCTTACATGTTTATTACATGCAGCTGGACTACTGGCTACCCCACTTGAAGGAAAAAGCCGTGATGGTTTAATATTAGTAATTCAGTATTGTGAGTATTTTGTTTACTTTACTTACGCACGCACGTCGATTTCTCTTACTCAAAACACGGCCGTCCTTGAGAATTTGATCTACATGATCCAGCCATGTAGTTCTCAGGCGCCCGTGCTTCCTCACACCCCTTCTTTCAGACACGTATATCCTCTTTGTCATTCATTGCTCTTCCATTCGTTCCACATGACCAAACCATCTCAATTTGTTTACGCGCATTCTATCCACAACACTTCTCTTGCAACCACTCATTCTTCTAATATCCTCATTCCTCACTCTATCACGCAACGTTTTAACGAACATTCAAATGAACGAACTTCAAACGATCATACAAATTTAGCATTTTATAGTAGAAGACATAATTTATGATTAAGGTATTTATAAATATATCTATTAATCATTGGTATATACCTAAATAATATATTATTTATGTAACTTTATCTAAGTGTGTCAATACGCCAATAAAATCAAACATTAATTCAAGCAGTGACAATTTTATTTCATAATCACACGGTATGTTCAACATATTATCGACTGTCCTATAACTCAACAAGTCGAAAATTTATTGAATCTTGATTTGATTTGACACACAATCAAAGCCACTCTTTCAATAATAATTCTACCAACAAGTAACTCTCTATAAATCAAATACAAATATTTAGTTTTGAAAAAAAAATGTACCTATTTTAAATTTTACGAATAAATATATCGAATTGTTTAACTATTGAATGGATCAAAAACAACGTATGTCTTTGACAGTGCGATTTTTATATTATAGCAGGTATATTATTTAACTTTCTGTTGTGTTTTTAAAGCATACCTACGTTGAAGCATATAAATATAGCAAAATTACAAAAATACCAATTTCTCAAATTGAAGACATTTCTACTTGTTGAGTTATTTATTTATTAATTCATTCTTTACTGTACATTGATAACATACAATTTTACAGAAAGTATACATTTAAATTAATATACAGGGGGCAAATTTATCGCAAAGGCGAGTCTCCGCCTTGTGAACAAGGGGTCCGGGGTTCGATCCCAGGTACCGGCCAATTCCCCTTTCACGAGACAAGCTTTTAGCTTACTGTGAAAGGTGTATAAGGTTGTATTTGGGTTTATAACAAAACCCAGATATATCTTTTAAAAAAAAAATATATAGTTTTTAATTTTATTAACATTTTATTAATGTGACCCGGGTTTCAACTAAAAGCCAGCCTGTGGGCCTAGTCAAAACACATTTAAGCGTTACGTTTTCGTTTCGTTTTCGTTCAAACGCGGACGACGTTGCGAGAACGCGTCAATTTTCGGAGCTAAAATACATAAGTAACTCCGAAAATTGATGCGTTCTCGCAACCTCGTCTTGTTTGAACGAAAACGAATTGAAAACGTAACGCTTAAATGTGTTTTGACTAGGCCTACTGGGGTCGATTTGTTAGCGTTGGGACGCCTTTTTCACATTTTCCAATTAGATTTTGCACAATGTTACATTGTGTAAACAAGGTTCACCTATCGAGAGGTCTAATTGGTTAAAAACTGTATTTTAAATTGTGTTAATTAATATTCTTATGTATCCGAATGTATATCGAACATGTATCCTCCCAGTGACAACATTATGGACTAGAAACCATATCGCTAACTGCAGCAAGTGTCCACAATCTAAAATGCTCACAAAGATCTGTGGAAAGACGAATGTTAGGGGTGACACCTAACAAAAGTCACAGATATTATGGATCGTGTTGCAAAGCTTAAGTGGCAATGGGCGGGTCATGTTGTGAGACGAAACGACGGTAGATGGACTCCTAGAATCCTCAAATGGCGACCATGGAGTAGCAAAAGAAGCATCGGTAGACCACAAAAGAGATGGACTGACGACATTACTCCAATCGCGGGAAGGAAATGGATACAGAGGGCACAGGACCTCAACGATTGGAAGAGGCCTATATCCAGCAGTGGAGAGATGGCTGACTAAGAAGAAGAAGAAAGAATATTTATTTATTTATTTATTTATTTTATTCTTCTTGCACATCATCATTCATATAACAGATAAAATAAAGCAATATACACAGGAAAAAATGTGATGATGTGCAGTGGCGAGATTATCACTATATAGTGATTTCTTCCATCTAACCACGAATATTCTTAACTTTTTGGTTGAGTTCGAAACGCCACAGACAATCTATGAATATACACTAAATATTAATTTTATGTACAATAAATATGTATATTATATTATATTGAATACTAATATGGTTAGTAAATAGTTAGTTAACAAATATGGTAAAGTAATTAAATAATTCAATTATGTATTAATATGTTAAATCTTATTAAATATACAGAGTATATGAACACTAGTGTTCAATCTAGAAAGTAATAGTCTATCAGTAGAAGATGATTGAGCAACAAATGCCTAACCCACAATCTCAAGATATTTTCTTTGGAACAACTCATATTAAGCAACAATCTAAAACCAAATTCGATACTATACGAGAAAATAAAAGGGGGATTTTTTTGTACTGAAAATGATTTCGTCAAATTTGGAGAAATTTATCGATCGATTTGCATAATTATTTTAATAAGTTTCATGTAACTATTATATTGCTACTGTTCGGGATAAGCCACGGCGCCCTTGAGATGGTCACGGATCATTAAACGGCGCCACATATAGTCACATATATTTTATTATTAATATTATCTTTATTATATGTCAAAATTTGGTATTATATCGATTAAAATTAAAAAAAAATTGAAATTACGATTTTTTTACTTCCATATGCGAGGTTGCTGCGGGTCTGTTCTGCTGCATAGTCCTAATTAACTTGCTTGTTCCGGCGCGCACGTGCAGTCACATTGTCTGTTTTGGCTGCCTTCTATGCATGTTGGATTGGTGTTTTGTTGTTTTTTCATTTTTTGTATAACTTTTGTAATAAATGACAAACTTGTGGGCTCATATAGCAAAAGGATAAATCATGAGTGCAGTTTGAGTAGGATGATGCATTGTCTTTGCTGTGTGATTATGTGTATTTTTTCTTTCCATGTGTATTTTCAAATGTTTTGTAATGATAATGAATAAATAAATAAATAAATATCTCAGAATAAACCTTGAGAGGATTAAGCTTTTGTAAGAAGAAAAAAAAACTAAAAAAAAAGAAAAAAAAGAGAATAAAAATCAATAGGTAGGTGGAATCCGTAGATTGTCCGGTAAAGAATAAGCCTCTCTGCCTTTTCTCAAGTGTCTTAAATACACAAATATTCGTTAAACAACACTTTTTTAGACATTCAACATCTTCAGTTCAGCGACGAGGTATACAACTCATTCTGAATGTCTTCAGCTTTTTTGGCACAAAGAGGATGATTTTAACATTTTTACATGCAGTTATTCCGTTGGTTACCTTACCTATGGGAAACGTTTGAATGGTATGGATGAATGAACAAGGGAATATAAAAAAAAACAGAAAAAATCTTTGATCTAAATTAGATGTCTGGCATTAATTTTATGATTTGATATGATTCAATATGTTGTATTTATATTTTATGATTTGACATGATGAATTTGCTTTAATTTTATTCTATAATTTGACATGACAGTGTGTTTTGTTTTTATTTTATAATTCGATGTGATGCAGTGTATTGTAACTTTATTTTATGGTTGGATATGATAACAGTTTTTTTTTTATGATTTGACATGATGCTGTTAGTATGTTGTAATTTTATTCTATGGTTTATGTGACACAATGTGTTTAATTTTTGTTTTTATAATTTGAAATGATGCAGTATATTTTATTTTTGTTTTGAGTTTTAATTTGATACGATGGTGGTGTTGTGCAATTATTGTTTTTAACTATGTATTAAAGGCGTAAGCCGTATGTATTATTAAATAAATAAATAAATAAATAAATAAATAAAATAAATAAATAAATTAATGTTGTTGACCGAAGGTACTTGTTGGAAGTCCATTTCAAGATAATTGAAAAAAACACAATATGTAGTTAACTTCCAAATGACTTTATTAACTTCGCGTACTAGTATTCGGAGACTCTCGTCTCCATCATCAGGCGATTAGTAAAAAAGTGATGATGAAAGATGTCTGGATTTAGTTGATTGAATTTACTGTCAAAAATGTCTACTGCAGCGATTATTGGTTGACTATCATTTAGGTTCCCAATAGATATTTTGATTTTTCTCTTCTTTTATTTATGTAATTTGAAACAAGTGTTTCTTTCTACTATAAGTTATTATTAGAGAGACGTCTTTCGACTTATTAGGCCATTATCAATCAATTTTCTCTTCTTTTTTCGTTTACACCCCAACATTAGTTAGTCATTACCAAAACGTTATCTCTTCCGTATTTTGCACAGGAGATTTTTGCAGCGTGTTATACCCTGTATAATGCATTTAATAATATGGAATGGCGCCAATGTAATCATTATCACTTAGAAACTAATGATTCTAACAATGCAAACATTTGAAATATTAATAAAAGGCGCGAAATTAATTATCTACTCGCGAGGTGAGCCTGCCATTCTAAATGTATGTAATCTATTGCAAATAAAGGAGAACCATTATAATTATATTGTAAGCCATACATGGGGCAGCCAGCCAATATAACACGTAATAAAAATCTTGTTTGCAATTTAAATAATGTGTGTATTGTTGCACATCATTACTAACTAAATAATTGGCAATAAAGTTCTTATCAGGAAGGAGATTTTTCTATTTAAGTTCCTATCTATATTTTTATATAAAAATATTCCGGAGAGTCCCCGGCTAAGGGTAGATCCTTTTGTAGGCTTGCTAGTGTGTAGAATATCTCTTATTCAGCGATGAGATATGCCACCCGTCTTGAACGTTTAAACTTTTATTGAGAGGACGACATATTATGTACCTACATGTTTATTACATACAGTTCGTTCGCTGCCTACCGTATACTATACTATTATTATTATAAAAACATCACCTTGCACCGAGACCATAACAGCTTTTGGCCAAGGCGGTCTCAGCAGGAAAAATGAAAAAAAGATATCAAAAAGAGACAGAATCAAACTATACCTACAATACCCTCACGCCGTGTCTCAAGCGAGGTAGGCAGAGAGAACGGAACGTCAAACAGATCTATCTTTACACACTTCCTTCGCTTCCTCCACATTCATACAGTTTGTCATACACGCACGTCGGTTCCTCTTATTCAACACCATCCTTGAGAATTTGATCCACGTGATCAAGCCACGTGGTTGTCTCACGCCCGCGCTTCCTCACACTCTTTCTTTCAGACAAGTATATCCTCTTTGTCATTCTTACCTCGTTCATTCGTTCAACATGTCCAAACTACCATAGTTTATTCACGCGCATTCTGTCCACAACAAGCTCTTCTTGCATCCTACCCTCCTGTGAAAAATGCCGTGATGGTATGAATGAATGAATTATATTTATATAATAACTTACAGGACTTCCACTCCATACTGTACAGGACAGCAGGATTACTCTTGACACAATCTAAATACGATCTTAATCTTAACTTGAACTAAATCCTATGACGCGCAAGGTGACTAAAGTTAAAAATACGTGCATACCAATCTCAGGGTAGCAGTATTTTTGACTTTAGTCCCTTCTCGAGTTGTATGATTAAGATCAAGGCAAGATTAAAATCATGTAGATTGTGTCAGGAGAAACCCTGCAGATCTTTTATGGTTCGTGGATTCTATCGCCAGAGTAGACAGAATTACTCTGTTCATATTCCAACCGATGTGAATAAATTCATTAAGAATGGTTAAAATTCAAAGATTATTAATATTGACATCTCCAAACTTAATTTCAATTTTAATTTTAATTCTTGACATATTGCTAAACATTTCATTGACATTCTATACTATTTTGTGATTTGACTAGAATTATTGATATTTTGTATTGATTCCCATTTGTGTTTTTGTTTTTCGACAGTTTTTTGTTCTTATCTTGCTCCAGCAGTGTTTGTTGATGAGAAATTTGATTTGTATGTTTTTTTGTATATTTTTAAACATGTAAAAGGCTCACGCCATGGATTTGTAAATAAATAAATAAATAAATATTTACACTTTTGAGCAAGCATAATACAATATTCGACGCCAACAATTCAACTCGTAGAAATAATTCAGTTTCAAGAACGCTGAAAAAATATTATTTAAAACACAACATAAACACATTTTACAAAATGCATTAAGAATAAATTCAAAGAAGAAGATATAAATCAACATATTCAAGAGAAATATTAAAATATTAACAATGTGTGTTGCATTGTTGATATTTTGGAATGTGATGAAAGCGTAGAGTGTATCTACATTTTATTATGCAAATGTATGGTCATGACGCTATCACCATTTTAATTTTCTGAGAATTATATTATACATCATGACAAAATACAAAATATTCCTATCTACTTAATTAAATTTGTAAAATATTAAATTTGAATTAATCAATTATTAATCAAGCCGTGGAGCACCCAGCAAAGAATTGGTCTCTCACTCTTGTCCGTCAGTTTTCGATTGTCCTGTAAAGAAAGGTGTTCGAAAAATAGATAGTTGGCCAAAAAGAGCACTGTTCTTCCGTCCGCAAGGGTTCCGTTGCCCGGGCATCCCTCTTTCACAATACACCGTTCCTATAACAACGACATTAGGAATTTCGTGGAAATAGGTGACGCAATTGGCAAAAAAGAACAAAAATTATTACAATTTGACAGACGAAGATAAAAATATAGCTTGTAGCACCATTTAGTGTTGTTGAATTCTCAAGAAATTATTTTTCGAGACAATTACCGAGAAATTTCTCGGTAAATTTCTCAAAGTGGAGAATTTTTGGAGAGTCATGGTGTATTTTGAGGCAGATAATTTTTTTATTGATCATTTTTACAATGATCAATAAAAAATACCACTAGGAAAAATCATGGAGAGAAATTTCTCTTCCATCAGAGGAGAAATTCTCGGAGAAATTTCTCACATCACTAAGCAACATGCACATAAATTGACGAAGAAAAATTATTTAAGTATTCCTGAATAAAGCTTAATTTGTAGGTACAATAAAATCAAATAGAATTTGAAATTATTGTCAAATTAATAAACAAAAAATGGTAAAATGAATCTGTTATACTAATAATAAATACTTAAAAGAAAAAAATTGTCAGTTATGGTTTTTGAGTCAAGAAATAAGATTGTAAGTTGTTCTAAAATAAATTACTTATAAAGATTTTTCTTAAAAAATATTTCTAATTGCGTTACGAACACATGTTTTATATATAATTATTGTTTGTATATATATGCCTATATAATGTTTATAATATTGTGTATAATGTGTTAAGATTTTCTTTTCCTTTGTGTCTGTGTATACGGACATGCGGTGGCGCCAAGTATGACTGTTCTGCTCTAAACGATACATATACAGTATTATTGTACGACTACATATTAACAGGACAAACAAAAATATTTAATACGTACATACATACTTATTCAATTAGGTATACACTAGTCTTGTTTTGCTCGGCATCGCCAGAAAGCAATGGATTAAAATATTTTTATTAATTTATTTAAATTTTCGAAATTATCAAGAGAAACCTTGTGGAACGACATTTTGTAAAATAATAAAATAAAATATTACAAAACACTGTTTTACTTCCACTATACGTTCTGACATTTGAATGAAGTAAATTCTAGTTTAAAACAGTGTCATAAAAATATCAGCAATACAATTCAATGAAGTTTATTGCTAAAATGCGATGTCTTCTGTGAGATCTTACACCAAGAGTAGACGACGCACGGTATAATAATATATTAAAAAAATGCTCATGGAAAGGAGCACCCGGTAAAGAATTGGTCTCCCACTCTTCTACGTAAGTTTTCGAGTGTCCTGTAAAAGGCAGGTGTTCGAAAAAAATAAGACATTTTACATCTTAAATTCAGCGATGAGGCTTGCCACCCATCCTGAATGTCTTGATTTTATATTGGCACGAAGAGGACAGTTTGCATGAATCTTACGTGCAGCTGATCTGCTGGCTACCCCACTTGTGGGATATGCCGTGATGGTATAGTATAGTATAGTATAGTATAGTATAGTATAAAAAAATGCTCATGGAAACTGTATACACTAAAGATGTCTGTAGATATGAATCTATCTTCATTCTCATAACCCATTTTATCCCAAGTCCAAATGCCATAATTCGGGATATGACTGTGATGTGTAAGCATAATTACCCATACCATAATCAATAAGTATACACGTGTAGGTACATATGTGTACGTATACAGGAGTACTCTGTGAATCATCAGTTGAGTCTTTCCACTTAAGTGACGTCCACTAAAGAGCAATATAATTTTTAAGCAGGTGTGTATGTCATATATTTATCTCTTGGCCTTATGTATTAGAGTGTGAGGTGAATCTCTCTTCAATGAATATATATGTATAACAAAATAATACATTGAAGAGGGACCCACCTCGCACCCAGATATCTCAGAACTCGTAAACTCCTGTTTATCCGCACATTCAAACCAAAATTGTCCTCACGGGCGTGTGCTATATTTTGCTAATGCTATTGGGCAGGCTTGATGGACCAGCGGGTCAAAACCGCCGTCTTGAATCTTTTATACTACTCCTCTCTTCAATGTCCCTTTTGGAACAATTAGATTACATAAATAAAATTAAGACAATAAAATAAAATATGACAAGAATAGTACAATTCGTAAAAACATCAATGTTAAAAATAAGTAATAAAATAAAAATATAAACAATTTGGTGAATAGCAGGATGCCGAGGTGAGGTTTCGAGTTAATTTAAGTTGAGGTTATAAGACATACCTACAGCAAAAAACATAAAGAAAAGATACTTCTACCATCACGGCATATCCCAAAATTGGGGTAGCCAGCAGATCAGCAATTGTCCTCTTCGTGCCAGTAAAAAATAAGCCATTCAGAATTGGTGACTTGTGATGGTGGTCGATGTCTCCTTGATAAATTATAGGTGTTGATTATATAAATGAGGTTTTAAGAATACCTGAATTTTACAGGACAGTTAAAAATTTACAGAAAAAAAGTGGAATACCTATTTTTCCCGGGTGTTCCAAAGGATCTGTCATTTTATATATGATACGCGAAACCAGGATGCCGTTACCCTCTTTCCTTTGAGTCACGAGGTCCCGTGTTCCATTTCCTGCTAATCTCTTTCTTCAAATGGGGGGTCCGTGGTTCGATCCCAGGTGCCGGCAGATTCCCCTTTCATGACACAAGCTTTCAGCTTACTGTGAAAGGTGTATTTTGGTTTATAACAAAACCCAGATAAATCTTTAAAAAAATTTGTCCTGGGTCTGGGTGTTACATGTATATAATGTTAAGTTAAGTGCATTGTTTATATGTATCGTCGTGTTAGTACCTATAATACAAGATTCATACCTTAGTTTGTCTATACATGTCATCATGTTATGGTGAAACGTTGGTCTTGTGTCGTTATAAGTATATTTTTTGACTCTAACTAAACATTCATCATAATTTGACATAATGTATAGATAAAATTACAATCTCTTCACATTATTTTAATACCATTGTTAGGTTGTAAACATCAAATGAGTACCGTTTACACAGTAGGTACCCAAGTACCATTGGAATAAGTCTGCTAGAAGTGCAATGAACGTCAGGAATATGCGATCGATTTAGTAATGAAATTTACTCATCTCCCGTTTAGTTTGAAACTAGCGTTGACCTATCTAGCTTTGTTATTATGCCGGATTTTTATGAATTTACATTTGGATTACAAAATTTTCACCGCATAACAAAAACAATATTGGAATTACATTTTATAACTGAGAAGGTATATATTTAATAATATTTTTCACAATATTAGCTGCATTACTTTTTAATTAAAAATAGTAGGTACATTTAGTATGTCTTTTGAAGTTATTACATTTTGAAATGAACAAACGTCTTTGTAATTATCTCATTCATTCTTAATTTGATATATAAAATAGAGGAAGTTCTGCTCTTTATTGTATATATGTGCATAAATAGTAGAATTCCATGATTGTCCTTAGAAGTCAAAAGTTGTCATTGTCGATTAAAATCCATAGTTGAAGAAATCACTTGTATTTAAGAGACAGAGACAGAGCTGTTGAAATTTATCGCCTTTAGACATTCGTCTTCTTTCTTATCTCGTAAAACGAAATGGAACACAATTAATACTCTGCAATTTTGTTTTGGGTGCCCCATCTAGTTATTGATATCAATGGTGAGTAATAGATAGAATATATTGGGGTGAAATCAAGGGTTGATATTGTTACATGGTTTGAGAGGTAGTATAGGGAGGGGAGGGTACAGGCGCTGCCAGAATACAAGGAAGTATAGAGAGAGTCGAGGATATCGGACGCCTAGACGGGACGGGCGTCGGTCGTCTGTTGGCTTGTTGACGTCGCCGTCGTCGTCCGTAGCAGTCTCAGTGTCGACGACGCCACCGATGACAGCATTGGCGCTGATGCTACGATCGACTACTACGAGACTACGACCTCCATTATTATTAAACAACAGATAAGTTGATAACTCTTGTATGTACAAAGAGTAAGATTGGAAGCCTGACAAAAATCATCTACTTAAATATTAGTATGCCGATACTTACAACATTACATTAAATATATATTTCCTTATATAAATATTCAAAGTCGTAAATGTTTCTAGTGTTTTATTTTGTTTTTTTTTTACATATATAGACAATTCACATTGCTCGAGCTAGTCCATTAACCTATATGTCATAGCCAATTATTTCTACCAATTTTTCCCATGAATTTGAGGTCTATAGAATATAGAATGATGAGCTGGTGCCAAATCAAGACGTGAATCTTGTATTATGGGCTACTAACGCGACGATATATTTACGTTTGAATAATTAAGATTAATATAATAATTACTAATGTACATATCACACCCAGACCCAGCAAAAATTGAAAAAGGTAATTTTTCATATTGCCCTAGCCGGGAATCAAACCCGGGACCTCGTGACTCAAAGGCAAGTGCGTTAGCCTCCACGCCACATCAATCGTGTTTTATACATCTTAACTCAAGTCTGCCACCCATCCAGAATGTCTAAATTTTTTGTTGGCCCAGAAAGAACAGTTTGTATGTTTATTACATGCAGCTGTTCTGCTGCGGATACCTTCCTCGTGGGGTATGCTTTGATGGTAAAGTTATTAAGAAAATAGTAAATATGATGCTTAAAGACAGCTGTCAAAACCAAGTCCCTAGTACCAAAACAAGTAAATAAACAATTTTCTACTCTATTCCATCTTCAAAGATCAAGCCCCTAGTACCAAAACAAGTAAATAAACAATGAAATTAAGTTTTTCCTGTTGACAAGTCATTTCAATGACTTAACGGGCTTCGTTCATTGGTTGTAAAAAAAAAAAAAAAACTACTATAGATGACTCGTAAACATTGAATTAGCTCAGAAAATGGACATTAATATTTTGGCCTAGTCTGAGGATCGAACCCACGACCCCTCGCTTGCAAGGCGAGTGACAATTAAGTCAATGTCAATGTAATTTCATTGACATCCACACTTCTGAGCAAGTGAAAATCCAGCTTTCAACACAACAGACTGTGTTACAATAATCAAGTAAATAAACAATTTTCTACTCTATTCCATCTCCAAAGACCAAGCCCCTAGTATCAAAAGAAGTAAATAAACAATTTTCTACTCTATTCCATCTTCAAAGACCATCCACTGGTTTACGAGTGATCGGGGAAGATACTTTTCATCTCGTGTGAAGTAGCTACCAAGTGGACTTAAGACATGAGAGATCAGTAAGTGGTTACTTCATATAAGTATATTTATTTTATTTTATTTCGCAAACAGACAGTTACGATATAATTAATAATACATAATATACAGAAAATCAATTTCAACCAGAGAACCAGCAAAATTTGCAAAACATTGTTTATAATTATAGAATGTAACACACATTTAGTTGATTACAGTACATTAATAGATCAGCACCTAATGATGCGAACTCGGAGTCCGCGAAACCGGTCGTGCGTTAGTCTTACTCAACAGTAACACAAAACAAAATAATAATAAATATTTATTTTATTTTATTTGATAACAGTACAGCTAGCGATATTGATAATTTCACAAAATAAAACAACAAAAATTTAAAAATAGCATGAAATTAATCATCAATAATCAAGAAGAGAATAAAGGAATGGGAGCAGAGAGGAAAAGTTTCAAAATGATTAAGCTCCATGAGACACCGAGTAGTTGAAAGTATGTTGTGTAGTACACATCATAGTTTTCAGTTGATGCAACAAGTGTTCGCAGGGTGACAGCAGTGATGTGTATGTAAGCTGTTGTGGGTGGTTTGTTTGTTACGATTGCTTAAGGGTTGGTTGTAGGGGTAGATTTGAGGGGGTAAACTGTATATAGGATGAACTAACGCTACTGCTTAGTACTAATAATAATAATAATAAAAGAAATAGGGTGGAATATTAATGACTTCAATAAATCACAACAAAATACTACACTACTATACTATTAGGTATAATTATACTAAAGCATTACGGCGTCTCCCAGTAGAATGCTACTATTACTATACTATCCCATCAGCGCATATCCCACAGACCAGCTGCATACAATAAACATGCCAACTGTCCTCTCCGTATCAATAAAAAAATAAGACCCTCTAGATCTGTACCCTCATGCTGTATCCCATGTGGCGTAGCCAGAGAGAACGGAACGCCATATTAGTCCATCTTTACATATGTACTTCTTTCGCTTCTTTAGAATAAGAATAACTAGACAACTTTTTTAAGATGCGCCGTTTTGTGGAAAAACCACCGCTAGAACCCATTCAAGAACAACACCTGCTGAACAATAAGGTTTTTAGCCTCACCTTGAACACCTTCACACTCTCCAAAGTCCGCAAATCAGTCCACATTCATGCAATATCTCATACACGATCGTCGATTTCTCTTACTCAACACGCGGGTATCCCAGAGAATTTGATTCACATGTTTCAACCACGTAATGTTCTCGGACGTCCTCGTTTTCTCACACCTCTTCATTCATATATACACACTCTCTTCGCCATTCTTTCACAATCAATGATAGGTTTAATAATTAATTAGTCAAAATATAAAATCAATTATTCTACAGGTAGGTATTTATTTACCTGCTCCTAAAGGTTATACACACCCAAAGTATAAATACACTTAAAACTTATTGAATGTTGGTTGCATAATATCATAAAACCTTCTTATAACGTACCGAGTACATACGAACATTAAAGCATTAATACCAAGACGGAAAAACAATAATGCCTTACACTTCCAAATAGTGATAGAACACTCTAACTACGTAATTAATTTAACATTTTTACGAAAATATTCATAACCTTTTGAATGTCCAGTTGAATAACTCATCAAATAGAAATGTGTTATACTCGAAAAATCACTATTTTTGTATATTTATATTATGCTTTAAAAACACAACGGAAAATATACCATATAATATATTTATTGTGTCGGTGCATACGTAGTAGAATTCCATAATAATGCAGTTTGAAACAAGTGTTCCTTTCTACTATTGTTTGTTAATTCGCAGAGAGACATTGATAATGACCTTATAAGTCGAAAGACGTCTCTCTGCGAATTAACAAACAATAGTAGAAAGGAACACTTGTTTCAAATTGCATTATACCATATAATATACCCTGTTAAAGATATAGGTGCGTTGTTTTTGTACTGTTCAATAGTAAAACAATTCGAAATATTTAAGTACTTTATTTTTTTTCAAACACTTCCAAATTCGCAGATAGGACCTTCAGCGTTGCGGGGCCAACTGCCTGGAACCGATTACCAGCGGATTTAAGACAGAATCAACCCACTGCAACATTCAGGAGCAAGCTGAAAACACTGCTTTTCAAGAAATGTTACGGTGCCCTTGAGATGGTCAAGGATCATTAAACGGTGCCAAATACAAATTGTCTTTATTATTATTATTAAATATACATATATATTGGGAAATGTGTATTTTTTAGTTATTTGTTTGTGGAATGGAAAGAGTTGCGTGGATTTTTATGTGATATCAATTTAATCAAAGCTTTAGATTTTTTCGACATAATGTGGAACTGGAAAATTGCTTTTTGTCTTTGTTATCATTCGTAGGCTATCGATTTGACACCTGGAATCGTCAAGCATGTACAAAAAATTTACAGTTTCACATCAAAATGAGAGATTATCAAGGATGGCCGTGTGTTGAGTAAGATAAATTGACGTGCGTGCATGAAAAATAGTATGAATGTACAAAAAACGAAAGAATTGTGTAAGGATAGATCTATATATTTATGGTGTTCCATTCTCTCTTTCACCCTACTTGGGATACGCTGTGAGAGTATAGTATAGTATAGAAAAAGGAGAATAACATTATAAAACACTGTTTGCTTTTGATAGAAATAAGCGTTTATTGTTCTCGTTTTTGTCGATTTGCATTAAAATGTTCGTTACAACGCTTCCTCGATAGTTCGTAATCGAATCGAGTAGGTACCTGTATTGGGTATATCGGTATTGTATTTAATTATTGTTAATGCTCACCTCTACACGTCATTAACGTGGAGGTCTCAGAGGTCAGGGGGTCGAGAGGTTCTCCAGAAAGTGGGAACTTTGAAGATGTGATACCCACTCTAGCAGGCAGTTAGGTACTTACCTGTGTGATGAAACGTTGTAAACTTTATTTTCACGAGGCTGGTATAATAAAATCATCACCGTCAGTATCAGGCTTCAAATATTATATAGGATAACAATTATTGAAATAAATCCAATTTAAGGTACAAATTAGATTAAGCTCTAGTGGTTTCAGACAACATTTTTTTGTAGGCGCAGGGAAAATTATTCAAATAATTAATCAAATGGCTTTATTAATAAATATAAGCCAAAACTTTATATGCGAAAATAAACATGAGTATAAAAAAATAGTATGTTGTCACATATAAATAAAATTTAAGTTGTATTTATTCTATAAATTTAATGTATTTATTTACTAATTCAGAGACGGAGCGAGTACACCCCCACGTGCTCTCGCTCGGCACTGAGTATGCCTTCTGAATTTAAAAATTTGTGAAACTCACTTTATTCTTGTTCATTGCACATAATGACGTTATATATTTAGTATGCACGGTAAACAACATTCCATATTTTTATATAAATAAAACAAATGGTTGAATTATAAACATTTTCTATAATTTTTTGTTAATGAAATTTATTTTTGATGTGTATGCAGTTTGTCATAATAATTAAGAAATTCCAAGGGTTGTAAATAAATAATTCAAGGTGTATTATAAAATTCATGATATTTTAAGATTAATCTTGGTTTTAAATTTTTTTAACACCCTTGTATTATTGAGGATAATTTGTTTAAAATAGCACCACTCAAACCTATCATCATTGCGACGGTAATCTTCAAAAATTATTTTCACTATATTCCTCGAAGTAAAATAAAACTAAAATGATAAAATCGCATTTATAAATGTTCAAAATATTATATTAATATAAAAATAACATACATGTGATCCAGAACTTTAAATATTTTAAAAATAAAATGGTTGTAATTTTACTAATTCGTTTGCATGAAATCACAAAGAAGTCTTAACACTTTGAAAATTTGTTTTTTTTTTAATTTTATTTATTTATTTATTCTTTACTGTACATTGATAACAAGCAAATTCACACAAAAATAGATTTAAAACAAAGACAATCATACAATCAATATACAGAGGGCGAGTTTATCGCAGAGGCGCGATTTTTCCAACTGACCCAATTTCATGAAACTTTCACATAAAAAAATCTTAAAGAAAGGAAAGAGGAGGTAAAAAGGAGAAGAATATGTAGGAAAAGGGACTAGGATACAGAAGCCATATTTTGTGTGATTAAATGGTCCTTGACCGCCCGCCTGAAAGCTTGAAGAGTGGGGAGCAACCTTATCCTGGAAGACAAACTATTCCAACAGCGAGCACCATGAACAGAAAAAGAGTTTGTAAAAAAGTTTGAGCTATGAGCTGTTGTTAACATAAAGAAAATTATTTTTTTACCATACCATACCATCACGGCATATCCCACAAGTGGGGTAGCCAGCAGATCAGCTGCATGTAAGAAACATGCAAACTGTCCTCTTTTTAAACACTGTATAATTTCCAAATTAAATTTATTTACCTCAAACGTTTTCGTCAAGGCTTCCTTCTGCTTAGCATAATCAGTCCTCCTGAGGTAAATAAATTTAATTTGGAATTTATACAGTGTTTAAAAAAATATTTAATTGTGTGTTGATTATTGACATCTAAATCCATTAAAAAAAAGTCTTTCTTTAGATTATTATTTATTTATTTATTCCACTTTACTGTATCAACATTGATTAAAATACATAGAAATAATCAATTTTATAGAAAAATGCATTTTAATAAGATATTATCAACATAAAGAAGGCGAGTTAATCGCAGAGGCGCGACTCTGAAAAAAATGTAACCGTAAGAAAAGTCATACAAAAAAAAACAATAATAAAATAAGCATATATACATTGGTAGATACTACACACGTGGGTAAAGAAAAAAATACACACAAGCGTATAGAAAAAAATACATAAATTCAGATATAGGTTTTTCATTTAATCTCGGTTAAATTTAGACAGGTCTAGTTAATCAAGAACAAATTTGCATTTTCTTTGTTAGTAGGTAGCTGATTGTGCCAGCTTTGGTTTGCAAAGAAATATATTATATCTCAAGACACTCGATAACGGGTGGATTGCCGAGAAAAAAATAGTAATATAAAAATAAAATAATATTAATTCATTGAACATACCCGACAATAAAAAAAAATAACAGTTGGAACACATCCAAAATAACTTTTCGAAAATACACGTTAAAATTAATGAACATAATGTTTGTTTTTATCTGTGGAGCAACCGGCAAAGAATTACTCTCCCATACTTTTCCGTAAGTTTTCGAGCGTACTGTAAAAATCAGGTGTTCGAAAAATGAAGATATTTTACATTTGGAGTCCTCATGAAGACTCGTACATTTTGATGTTGGAAAGAGTGCAAAAGCGGTTTTTGAGGTGGTTATATCACTTTACATATGGTTACTACCATTTGTAATGGGCAGTCTTGGATATAACACCCTTGAGCATCGTAGGGGCGTCTTTTACGCGAGACATTTTTTCAAGTTGCTGAATGGTATAATTAGTAATCCGAAAGTACTGAGGGAGTTTAATTTTTATATACCAGCATCGTATAGTCGCTCACGTCAGCATATGCTATTCTATCCACCTACTAGCCGGACAAATATTTTCGCGGAATCACCAATAGCTAAAGCAATTGGATTGTTCAATAGTATTTCCGAGAATGTGGACATATTCCACATAACATACGGAGAATTTGTAGGGAAAGTGGAAACACTTTTGTAAATATTTGTTTTCTCTGGGATCGCATTGGCCGAAGGCTGTAATGGTCCCAGAAGATTATGGTGTTGTTTAAATAATAATAATGATCTGTTTTTTTGTTATTTAATGTTATATTTAAATTTTATTGTTAATCTTATATTGTGTTCAAAATGTAGAATCTAATATTGTTTTGTTAAATAAATGAGATATGAGATAATAATCTTAAATTCTGCGAGGTAAGGTTTGCACCAAGAGTGTTTTAATTTTTTTGGCACGGAGAGGACAGCTTGCATGTTTATCAGATATAGCTGATCTGCTGGCTACTCCACTTGTAGTATATACCCATTCATTGCGTAATATGTTTTTACCATGGTGGTGATAAAAACCCCGTGGAGTCTTCGGTAAAGAATTGGTCTCCCACTCTTTTGTGTAAGTTTTCAGGTGTCCTGCTGTAAAAGACAGGTGTTCGTAAAACCCCAGATTGAGATTTACCTCAAATTATGAATGTCTTATATTTCTTGTTGGCATGGAGAGGACAATCTGTATGTTTACTGCATGCGGTTAGTCCGCTGGCTACCCCACTTGTAGGATATGTCGTGATGGTAAAGTGGTAGTAGTAGTATGTGATAATAAACATAAATCTAGCAAAAACAGTCCATTTTATTTATTTATTAATTTTAATCGCCCATAGGATTTCATTATGCGGACGTTTGGACTCGTCATACTTACAATAATGTACATAACAAATTACAATAAAATTATAAAATATTATAGATAAATAAAAACTAAATCATAATATTATAATATGCGCAGTTGCAAATTTAATGAGTCTGGATCTACAACGTCAAATATTTAATTAATTATAGAAAAAGAATAGTAATACATTTTGAGACCTTTTGTTTTTTGGGTGCTCTACGGCTCATTTGTTTTGTAAGAAATATAAAAAATAGTCATATAAGATCACAGAATTCCATACAAAACCTAGAACCCTGACTCATTTACAAAAGGGAGGCAAAAAATCTATGATTTTTTGACAGAACGATTGGCGAAAGCGTGTGGTGTTTCCTACATTTTATGAAGTATTTCTCGCATTTTATTAAAATAATATATCATTTTTACATTTAAAAAACGTAATTGGACATTTTTTGAAGTTCTTGTCGACGTTTTAAGCGATTTACCACACTTCTTTTCGCCAACCGATCTGTCAAAAGTGCCTTAAAATGGTGCCTCACTTTATTACAATGAAAAAACATACGAGTACTCCATCTAGGTATTATATAATATAAAAATCTATGTATAAGATAGCGAGCATAGCTTAGCGTTGATTTTTCTTGTTCGTATAAGAAACTGATACCATAGACTATGTAGGTAGATATTTATAATACATATTGTATTCAAAACCATAGATAATAAATTTGATTAGAAATTATTCTGGAACGATTGCCAATTCATAACATATCTAAGTACTACACCAAACAGCACCATCAAATATTTACATCTTTATTTTTCCAGACTTTTCTTATACTATGATCGCCAGCGTGACGCTCGACAAGATGGCACCCGTCCGCGGTAAAATGGGGGGTAAAATGGCGCCCGCACAAATGACGCCAGATCGAATTTGGCGCCGAAAAATAACAAAGTCTATACAGTTACACAGCATTAGGGGTAGTGAGTGAAGAATTAAGTATTATAATACGTATTTAATATGAATGTGTGTACTATTATAATATATACTTAAATAATATTATTATTGTAATTTCGTATAGGTATTAGATACAATAATCTAATGATAATAATGGTTAGATTTTCATTATATCACTCACACCCCAAATCATTGAATAACTAATTTTATTCCATAATAGATGTTCCTACCCGGCGTCGCCAGGGTGAATTTCATAAAAAATTTCGTTATGGCAACACGATACAGCGGAACTGTCAAACAAACGTCACTTTCATACAAAAATACAATCTAAATTTCCGACTTCTCCGTTGGATTTTCAAAAATTTCTCTCATGTAAACTGTCTCCTGATGATTACGAACACAACAAAAAAGAATCAGCTAATTCGGTTCAGCCGTTCTCAAGTTATGGGGGAACATAGGTACATGGTCAACTCATTTTTATTTATATAGATTACGTCTGGTTATATTTTTGGTTTATTTATATAGATTTCGTCTGGTTAAGGCGTATTTATTTAATTGTTTTATTTTTCTTGCATATCATCATTTACATAACGAAATCAGCAAATCCCCCACTTGTAGGATATGCTGTGATGGTATAGCATTAAAAGTAGTAGTTTACCACTTTATTGTGATTTCTTTCATCTAACCACGTCACATTAACACTAAACACAAAAAAATAAACACAAACAATAAGTAAAATTTCAACATTAATCAAAATGAGAGAAAAAGGTATACAATCCACACACCTAACACCCCATAGGAACCGGGAATTATAGGAACTACCTATAGGAAGGGGTTAGGGGATGGATGCTGATTTAGAAGACAATAAATGCTTCTTGAGTGCGTATTTAAATCCATTAAAAGATTGAGATATTCTATGACAAGAAGGGAGATTATTCCAGCAACGAACACCACATACTAATGATTGAGAGTAGAAATTGGAGTTATGTACAGGGATTGCCAGAAGACGCTCGTTGTTGGAATGCAGTGGTAGACCATGGTTCGCTAGATACTCGAATTTTTCTTTCAAATAGTAACACACACAAAAAGAGTTAAGCATAGTATCTGTTGGGTATTGTGATCAATGTGCATTGAGGATAGACCCACCTCCACCCGGATATCTCAGGAGTTGTGAACTCCTATTTATCCGCATATTCAAACCGAAATTGTCCTCATGGGCTCAAGCCTGAAGGGCCGGCCGGTCAAAACCGCAATCGTGGCAATCTTCTATATTACTTCTCTCTTCAATGTCCCTTTTAGAAATTTTTATTAAATTTATTAAGAAAATAATACATAAATAAGATTAAGAATAAAATAAAATAGGACAAGAATAGTACAAACAGTAATAAAACATGAATTAATTTTTTATTTAATTAAATTAAATTCAGCGATGAGGTATTATTATTATTATTAATGCAATTTGAAACAAGTGTTCCTTTTTACTATTGTTTGTTAATTCGCAGAGAGACGTCTTTCGACTTATAAGGTCATTATCAATCAGGTCATATCAAGAGATTGATAATGACCTTATAAGTCGAAAGACGTCTCTCTGCGAATTAACAAACAATAGTAGAAAGGAACACTTGTTTCAAATTGCATTATTATGGAATTCTACTACGTGTGCACCGACACAATTAATAAATTATTATTATTACTGACAAAGAGACGATTCTTACAGGGATCATTACAGCTGAAGGCCAATGCGACCCCAGAAGAAAACCAACAATATCTAGACAACAACACAACTACAACACACTCTCAATTTTCCAGACAAACTCCCCACACGTCACGCCAATTATATCAATGTATCTAGCCAGACCGTTAAATATTAGAATAGCCCTTCCTATTGGAGACTGCCAATACGTTTGTTCTACTTTGAGGTTGATAAAAAAAATCTTGATGCCGAAAACGTCTATATGCATCGGGAACATATATGTTAAAATTTTCCACTTATATGCCACCCATCCAGAATGGCTTAATTTTTATTGGCAAAGAAAGGATGACTTGCATGTTATTTTATAAGCAGTTAGTCCACATGCTACCCCACTTGTGGAAAACGCGGTGATGGTATGAATGAATGATACTTTAAAGACAGATTGATATTTTGATGGAATAATAATACATATTTATTTTAAATTTGAATCATACCTACGCATCGTCTTTGAGAGAGCATGTTTTAGGTTTTTTGACCTAACAGCGTGCAACCAAACGAGGACTTAGTGGGAAAACATCCAAACAAAGTTTTTACGCAATGAATGGGTAAAGCAATAAAAATATAGGCACAGAAAATTGTCTAAGCCGTGGAGCACCTGGAAAAGAATTTATTTGTCTCACACTCCCATAAATTTTATTTTAAAAGGATTTGTTATTATTTGTTGTTTGTTTGTTTGTTTGTTTTCTGGGTTTTGTTATAAACCCAAATTCAACCTATTACACCTTTGATAGTGAGCTAAAAGCTTGCGTCGTGAAAGGGGAGTTTACCGGTACTTGGCATCGAATCACGGAGCTCATGTGCACGAGGCCCAGACTCTACATTCAGGCTACCGACGAACATAAAATATAAAATAAGATAGAAATAAATTGTAACGAAATAAAAATCATATTTTAATTTGTGATCTGTGCAAAAAAGTAGTGGAGAAGAGGAAAGGGAAGGAAAATTAGATATATCGACCAGAGACAAAACCGAAGAACCCTTTACCCCGCGAAATTTTATTTTTGAAAACAAAAAATTACGAAGATGTGCGAATTTCCAATGAGAGCATAGTTCCATACCTTATTTAAATTAATAATAATAATAAACACTTTATTGTCAAAATAAATTTGTACAAGAGACGTACATACTGCCTTGAGGCAATGTCTTCCAGCAAACCTAATTCGTAATTAATAAATAATGTTATAAAATAAAATTAAAATGATTCCACATTAAATCATTGAAAAATAAGAATACATCTCACAATATACTAAACGTATTTAATTAAGTATTTATATATTTATTTACATGAGTAAGCTAAGTATTGTAGGATCAAGAATACCAAAAACAAACATTCCACGATTCACATCCCAGCGGGTGGCATCGTTTAGGGAGATTCTTTCTGTTAATATTGTTGTTTTAAATATTCAATATACTAAATATTTACATTAAATATTTTCGTAGTTGTTCTTGTTATTATTTTTATTTTTACTAGCCGTGAGATTATTTTTTATGAAAACATGATGTATCGATGATAATATGAATTTAATATTTTATGTTCGTACCATGTTTATTAATTTACTCAATCTTTACTGTATAATTATTGATTTCAAGAATTTCGTTTGTTGCAGCATAAAAAGAAGACGGTTCTGGAGGGACCATGTGGATCGCATGAGTAGTGACTGAATAGCCAATTTCTTCGCGGACGAGACTCAACCAGGACGAAGATTTCCAGGAGGTCCACCTACAAGACGGAAGGATAGCTACCTACGTTTTCAGAGTCGGAAGAGGAAGCAAATTCGGAATAAACAGATCAATGCGATCTACTACAAGCAGGAGATTACAAGAAATTTTACAAAAATACATATAAAGCTAATTAAATCTATATACAGAGGGCGAGATTATAGCGGAGGCACGATTTTTTACAACTTCTCCTAATAAATAGATTGACAATGTCCTAATAAGACGAAAGACGTCTCTCTCGTCAAATAAACAAATAGTAGAATAAAACACTTGCTTTATTTATTTCGCTATGGAATTCTACTACCTAAACACCGACACAGTGAATTACCCAATTTCATGAAACTTTCACAAAATAAACTTTAAGTAGGTAAGGATAAGAGGAGGTACACGGGAGAAGAATAAGTAGGAAAAGGGACTAGGAAACAGATGCCATTTTTTTAGAAACAAAGTGGTCCTTGAAAGCCCGCTTGAATGTGTGAAGAGTGAGAAGTAACTTTATTCTGGATGGCAGATTACTCTAACAGCGAGCACCATGAATATATTTGCCAGAGATGAATATGCGCTTTTCTGCCGAATATTTGCCTAGTGGAGTCTCCGGCAAAGAGTATCCGGTTAGAGTCTCCCACCCTATTCTGTAAGTCTTCGAATGTTTTGCAAAAGGCAGATGTTTGTAAAGCATCCCGTAAAAGACATCATCTTCGATTCAGCGATATGGTTTGCCGTTCATCTTGAATGTTTTAACTTCGGACGATTTGCCTCGCTTATGGGAAACGACGTGATGTAATGAACGAAAATAATATTTTCTAAAATATCGCATATTTTGTCAAAATTCTTTACTAATGTAATTAATTTTGGAAGCTGAAAAAGGTCCACCTGCGTTAAAAACAGTCGAGATAATAAATCATGATGGAATCCATTAGACCTTGTTAGTCGCGACAGTGGTTGAATATTCGACTAGAAAATCACTTGTTCGAATTGATCGTGTTATATCCAAATCCATGAAATGTATAGATATGTATCGACTAGAGGATAAATATATTTGGAGTCCATTTATTATATATATTCTTTAAGGACACCTTCATCAGACAAGCAAGATAAAAATACACTCTATACAAAACTTCATCCTATAGCCAATATTCATTATCAAACTATTTGCAATGCAGCACTAGCAATAGTCCGAATATATGTTGAACAGCTACGGAGACATAACACAACCTTACATTACGCCCTTAATGAGTGCAAACCATTCCGAGAGGGTCTTGTTTGTTCTTACGTAAGCGGAAATTCTAACTTCAAACGAATTAATTGCTTTCACCGGCAGTTTATCTCAGTGGTAAAACAATTTTTTGGCGATAATACGGCTTTTGTAGTCAATTTTGGTCATAAGGTCAAGGTTAGACAACTTAGGCTAGACTTGGCGTGAAACAGGTAGACTTATGTATCCACTAGAAGTCGGTATGTTCATATATGGAGTTGTTTTATAACTGTGTCTGAGTACACACATTAACATCCGAGTCGGTTAGGGTTGCCACCTTTCAAAAAGGTTGGCTCCGAGATTTCGGAAAAATTGTTATTTCATCAAATAAAACATAATTTTCAGAGAAATAATTCATTCGCCGAAATTAAATTGAATGAGTATTACAAATTAAAATACAACTTTAACAGTGGAGCTGAAATCATCTTGATTTTAAAAATCATATTTTTTTTGTGTGTGAGATTTTTGAATTGTCTTTTCCAATGATTTTTAATTATTATTATTTTTATTCACCTTTATATAATTATTATTTATGTTTACATTTATATATTGAGCAACTTTTGTCTCGCTTTTGTATTCTTTCATGTATTCTTTTTATGTTGTTCTTTTTATCATGTAGGTATAATTATAATGAACCCAAGTGTCCCGTAAGAGGCCTATGGGGAATGATTTACAATAAACAATAATTATATACAATGTACTAAACACATTTACATGTAACACCCTGACCCAGAACCATTTGAATAAGGTCATTGTTGATTTTACCCTGGCCGGGAATTGAACCCGAGTATCGTGAATAAAAAAAAATAGTCCTGAATAAGCGTACAGTGGTAGGTAATCAGATTTTTTATTTTGTATTATCTGTACCAATATTGATTAGTGTTCAATAGTTAATAGTATAAAAACAAATTAATTTGATTTCTCCTCATACCAGAAAAGTTGTCTGGAGAACTTATAATTTTTTTTAATGGAATATTGATTTGTGCTTGGAATATAACTGATTTGATTTCATCTGAATCAAGTTTCATTATTACTATTCAAGACAAAAGCGTTACCTCCGTGCGACACCTACCCACATATTTACTCAAATTAACTCCAACTTCATCATGTCGATTGACACAGAGACAATCGATGTTTACCCATATTCCGGGTACGCACTATTTGAACTCGTAAACTCCGGGTCAAACTCGAAGGGGTGGCAGCCCTAGAGTCAGTGCAGGTACAAGTTTCATGATGCGAATGTTGTAGTAGTACCGAGCATTACCAGATATGGATGCAATAGGTAATAATATACTTTCTTCGGAGCCAGACTCCATGTTCGTATGTTGATGTCACCTTATTGGTAATGCTATCATTATAAACATTAGTTACTGTGTTAAGAATGAATGGATGAGACAAGAACGCTCATTAAGAACTGATTGGTCAAGGGGATAATTTCGGTTTGTAAACTTTTAGCAAATTTTATTATTCACTCGAGTTTGGGTGAAAAAGAAAAAAAAATGCTAAAATTTAAACTTAATTTCCAATTAAGCGATGAGGTACGCCATCCAACATGAACGTGTCTTATTTTTAATTGGCACAGAGAGGACGACTTGAAAAATTATCACACGCAGTAAGTCTGTTGGCTAATCCACTTGTGGGAAATGGGTGATAAAAATTAATTAAACGAAATATAATAATTCCAAGAAAAATAATTAATATCAAGATTGTCACTTCTTTATGAACGTCCCATGACGTGTAATATTGCATAGTTCAAACTGGAGTAGGCACCTTGAGTTATCTGGTCTTCTGTCCTAAATTGGTAACACTACTACCGTCCACATTCTTCTTATGCACTCATTCATACAATACAATCATTCTTAACATGTTTACAATACAAATAGTAATAATTATTGTACTTGGCGTGAATCTCATGTTTGTTGCAATCAGCTGTTTGTACCAAAAAAGGAAAATAATTGTTTCACTCGTAACATTTTTATGTATTTATCTATTTATACCCTCACACCATTTGCCGAGTGGGCTAGGAAGAAAGAACTGAACGTCATATTAATCTATCCCTACAGAAAGTTGAGATTTTCGACAATTTAACATGAATTTCCACCAATTTCGATATTTGGTGGAAATTCATGTTAAATTAATTATAACTAAAACACTTCTTTAGTACAACCACAATCCAAGCAGAGAGAAAGAAAGAGAGAGAGAGAGAGTTAGACAAATATAATTATATACTTACCCATATACCTTCAGTTTCTTATACACGTAGTACGTACATACATACTCCTTCTTCTCCTCGTCCTAGTTGGGTTGGGGCCCCATTGCGCCTATGGTCCTCCTCCAGAGATCCCTGTCCACCGCTGCTTCTAGGACCTCTGGCCACTCCAAACCAAGTTTTTCGACACAATAGTCTTTCGACACCTGCCCTTGCCAGCTTCTTCTAGGGCGGCCCACCGGTCTTCTGCCCTCTCCCACAGCCTCCAAAGATCTAAGTGGTAGTCTGTCCTCTGGCATGCGGAGCACGTGACCTAGCCAACGCAACTGCGATCTCTATATGCTGTCCACTTCTTACGAGTAATAGTAATAATAAACTTTATTGTACAAAATATTTCAACAAAAATAATAAGATTACAAAATGGTATATAAAAATAATTTTGCACAATGGGCGAGTTTATCGCAGAGACGCGATATCTTCCAACTAAAACAAGTACTGCTATTTTGCATAACCTTACTACGTCTCCATCACTACATGAGCATTATATTATCACATATTCTAATATATAAAATTCTCGTGTCACCTCGTTTGTTATCATACTCCTCCGAAACGGCTGGACTGGTTTTGATGAAATTTTATTTTTGGTAGATCTGAGAATCGGCCAACATCTATTTTACATACCCCTAAAAGTTAAGGGTGGTCCACCCTGATTTTTTTTATTTTATTTTTTGTACAATTTTTTTATTTTAATTTTGTTATGGTGAGGCATTAAAAAATACATAAAGCCCTAAAATTTCTACTATCAACCCCTATTTTTTAATATCGATATTAGTACTTATGTGGCAAATGTATATGGCAAAACAACGTTTGCCGGGTCAGCTAGTTATTATTATATATTATTCCTTTCACATTGCAATCGTAGCGCTCGGCGCCTGCAATTACATCATTCTCCATCAATTTACATATTATTATTATTAATACTATAAATAATACAAGTGTAATTTTACTCGACTTAGTTCAGGAATATGCTTGCAAAGCGAAACATGTGCCCTCTAGTGGTAGGCTCTACGAACTAACTTGACAGTTTCGATTTCATACAATTTTGATCGGGAGCATTTTTATAAGCCAATAAATTGTGTTATTTAATCAAAATAAACTCAAAATGAAGTGTTTTTTGCATAATTGTAATTATTATAGTCATAAGAATGATTGTGTATCTCTTACTTTCCCTAAAAACGATGAATTAAAGAGAAAATTGTTAAGATACATAAGATGTGTGCATGCGCCATACATTTGACAGAACCATATTTTTTTAGCAAAGTCTTTATTTTCGTCATTTTATAAATATTATAATATCTTTTTATCTATACCATCACGCTGTTACATAAAAAGACCCCTAAAATAATAAAAAAAACTATCAATGTCCGTTGCCTTGCAACACCAATCAATGTTTTTGTCGCATTACTAATTTTTCCTTAGAATATTTCTAGTCTATTCAATGTAGGTTGATGTTTTAATAATTATCCATTTTTTTATGGGGATTCATCACGAAAATCGATGATAGGAGCGCAAACGTCAGATGTCGTCACAATTTGTAAGCACATTGAAAATGTTTCAAAATCTTATTCATAGTGTTTTATGAATAACTGCCTTTTAGACTTGATTTTTTTTAAAAGTGCCCTAGCACAGCTACGCACACAGTCACAGGTAATGTGTATTACAGAACACGTGATTGTATAAGTAAGTAACCGAGTAGCATCACTGTGATTGGCTGGTGCATTGTGTGGTGTGTGTAGCATACTCATTATTGAAGGATGTGTTAGTAATCATTTACCTATGAGCGGGGCACTCTTAAATGAATTCTACTTTACACTTAAAGAGCCGATGGGGTGAGAGATCTTTTCTTTGAAGTACATACAAACAAACATATACACAAACGAACAAAAATATTATATTATATTATAATGGAATATCGCAAATCAAATCTAGCTAGCTAGGCACATATCTACCAGATAACTAGTTAGCAATCATTCCTAGCCTAGCCTAAAGCTAGACAACACTACATAAGATTAAGAATAAAAATATTAGGCGTGGAGCACCCGGCAAAGAATTGGTCTCCCACTCTTATCCGTTAGTTTCGAGTGTCCTGTAAAAGGCAGGTGTTCAAAAAATAAAACATTTTAGATTACAAAATCAGAGATTTGTCACCCATCCTGAATGTCTTATTTTTTTGTTGGCACAGAGAAGACAGCTTGCATGTTTGTTGTATGTAGCGGTTCTGCTGGCTGCTCCACTTTTGGGATGTGCCGTGATGGTGTAGTAGTAGTAGTAGTAGTAGAATAAATATTATTTGATTATATTTAGCGTGATATGCCTACTATTACACATTGATAATATGCTAACTGTATTAGATTAGTTGGAAGACATCGCGCCTCTGCGATAAACTCGCCTTCTGTATATTGATTGTATTTAATTTAACGGAGGCGCTATTTTCACCCATTTTTTTTTTTTTTTTGTATACAAACAAAAATATTCCGCGAAAAAGTGGTTATTTCTACCCAAAGTACATACCAACCACAGATAACAGATACCAACTATTTGTTTGACGTTTATACTGTCATTAGACTAGTGTGACGTTTTGTTAGTAATTTCTAATTCGTGTTTTTACTTTATTTTGTTTATATTAATGGATATTTTTATTGCATTTAATTTTCTCTTAAATATTTTCTACAAATTGAGTGTTTTTAAGTCGTTTATGGGTTAAATTTCTGGATAATAAAATGAATTATATCAACATGGGCGGCAAAAAGAAAACCTGACAAAAGCCGGAAAGAAGTGTTTTATGCCATAGATTAACCATAGAGTAGTGCTTTTATAGTTTTTGTTTCATTTAGGAAAAGGACAGAAATATAGAAATATATTTATTTACCTCGGGTTGTTTATGGTAAAAAAGAAAAAAAAAAAAAAATGGGTAGAAATAACCTCAGCCTTAATTTAAATGTATTTTTATGTAAATTCACTTGCAATCAATGTACTTACAGTAAAAAATAAATAAATATTAAGAAATGGGTGTTACATGAACGTGTTTAGTGCATTGTCGCGTAAGTACCTACCCAAAATACAAGATTAATTTTGGAACTAGCTCGACTTACGGATCCAGTTGCTGCGGAATTTGGAGGTCAAGAAGTGAACGAACATTTAATAAGAAGAATGAATCAGCATCTGATTAAATGCTGGAAAACCCTTCCTGCGAGATCGAGATTGTTCAACAAGTCTGCTTTTTGCTTCATCCCGTGCTGAGTGAAGCATTAGACGTCTTTCATTGATGGTCTCAATCTCGCACACCTCCGACAATTGAATATTGCTTTTTGCTTCATCCCGTGCTGAGTGAAGCATTAGACGTCTTTCATTGATGGTCTCAATCTCGCACACCTCCGACAATTGAATATTGCTTTTTGCTTCATCCCGTGCTGAGTGAAAATTGCTTTTTGCTTCATCCCGTGCTGAGTAAAGCATTAGACGTCTTTCATTGATGGTCTCAATCTCGCACACCTCCGACAATTGAATATTGCTTTTTGCTTCATCCCGTGCTGAGTGAAAATTGCTTTTTGCTTCATCCCGTGCTGAGTAAAGCATTAGACGTCTTTCATTGATGGTCTCAATCTCGCACACCTCCGACAATTGAATATTGCTTTTTGCTTCATCCCGTGCTGAGTGAAAATTGCTTTTTGCTTCATCCCGTGCTGAGTAAAGCATTAGACGTCTTTCATTGATGGTCTCAATCTCGCACATCTCCAACAATTGAATATCATTAACGACAACACAAAAATTTATTAAGATAATGACTGTTTGACATTTGAATCAGGTGAAGGTGACTTATGAACATACCTACGTAAAACAAAGAGTCGGTGTGTTCATATTATAGCAATTATAAATAAGATAAAAATAACAATTTATAATTGTGCATTGAAAAAAAATGTATCTATTGAAAATGCAAGTGTAGCCACACAAACATTAAAGTATGAATGCCTAGTTAATATTCATACGCGCATTCAATGCAAATTTTATTTAATTACATATTTATAGAATATTATTTTATTATATAAAAAATAAACAAGTTTTTAAGAGTGCTTTGCTACAATGTATAAGTAATTAAAATTAAACTTTATAATGATATTGAGCGAGTTAATAATCAACGTCCCAATGTCCCAATATCATACATTAGTTCTTGACAGCATTTGTGCTTTTTTACCCACAGGATAGAACAAACACAATCTCAAATTCTCCTGTCTTGGCTATAGAGATCGCGCCTTGGCGATAAACTCGTCCTCTGTATATTGATTATATCTAACTCGAATGATTACCTTTTATGTAATTGTTTGTAATCAATGCTAAGGTGATCAACTATACTTATCTACTGAGTTTTGTACTCTTTTTTGCAAACCATACTGTTTTCAAATCCTGCACTCTGAATGTACCTACTCATTTGTATAATTTTATACTTATATGAGAAAATAGAATTTGACAATAGATGGGTAGAAATCTTTCGGTATTTTAGAGTAGAACATATCCCACATGAAAATTTAAAAGTTTTAATAGAAATTTCCTTATGTTGTTCAGGCACTAATGCTGCTGTTGAAAGGGTATTTTCACTAGGGAATGATTATTGGAGCAGTGAGAAGTCGCAACTTTCTGGAAAAACCTTATCTGCCGTCTTAACAGTCAAATTTAATATGCAAAATGAAAGTTGTTCGGATGTGGCTTCGTTATAATCCTCATTTAGCAAAAAAAATCCACTCCGAAGAAAAATATGTTTTTATAAGAAAATAAAGTTTTTATCGTTTTTTCTTCTTTTTTGTGAAAATACTTGCAAAGTGTACTCTTTTTGAACAAAAAATAGTTGGTCACCTTATCAATGCACAGTAAAGAATGAATAAATAAATAAATAAGTATAATATATGAATTCGTCTATGTCCAGACTCGCCTCTTATTTTTAGAGATTATTGTAAGTAGATGTCAACTGCAATTCTTTTTATTGAATAATATTTTTTTTATGCAGTTATGAAATACAGAGTCGGCATTTCTTTACGCGATCAAAAGATAAATAGATAAAGTTCTTATGATTGTATGCTGGCGGATTAATGAGAATCTTCTTAAACTAATATATCGTTAAACAAATAAAGATAAGACAAGAGCCATAACTGTTTAATGGATATGCGTCGAAACGTATTACAATAAGTGTAGAGGAATTCCCAAGAAATAATTTACCGAGAAATTTCTCGGTAAATTTCTCGAAGTAGAGAATTTTCGGAGAATTTTTTTTATTTTTTATTTAACAGTATAATAATAATAATAAATACTTTATTCAATCAATGAATAACAATGTACAAATGTTGAGACAATTTATCACCAATATGGCTACAATTAATTATGGAAACAAAAAATGTTAGGTACCTACATAGAAAAAAGTGCTAATAACTGATGAAAAATCTTGATGTTTGACACCCCACATGCCCATATTTAAGTTTAAAAAAAAATTGCAGGTACGTACATGTAAAAAAGTGTTAATAACCTCTTATTTGGGCCTTAATCAGCCCCACAAATTTTTTGATCAATCAGGTTGGCTGCGAAGTGTACTGGGCGAAAGGTCATAATACCACTATGAAAAATTATGGAGAGAAAATTCTCTTCCATCAGAGGAGAAATTCTCGGAGAAATTTCTCGTTCTCGAGAAATTTCTTTGGAGAATTTTCTCGTTCTCGAGAAATTTCTTTGGAGAATTTTCTCTTCTCACATCACTAATTATAATATGTAACATAAAAATACCTAAATATGTAGATATTAATTGTGTCGGTGCACACGTAGTAGAATTCCATAATTATTTATTTCTTTATTCTTTCTGCACATCATCATTACATAACAGTGTTAACAAAATAATATAAAATTTTAAAAACTAGGACGATGTGCAGTGGCGAGATTATCACTATAAAATGATTTCTTCCATCTAACCACGTTATGTAATTTGAAACAAATGTTTCTTTCTACTATAGATTATTGTTGATAGATTGATAATGACCTGATAAGTCGAAAGACGTCTCTCTCGGAATCGATAATCTATAGTAGAAAGAAACACTCGTTTCAAATTACATAATTATCTAAATATGCCTAATTAATGTTTAACCCTTTCAGGAACACAAGTAATGTTTTCAAAAATAATTTTTAATACTCCTCGCTGTTTTATTATCAAAATTGAAGAATTATAAATTGAAATACAACTATCAAAATTGTTTTTGGTCCATATAAGGACTCATTACACAATGAATATTGTTTTTAATGACAATATATGTAATAAGTTAAAATGTCGTGTAATGATTGAGTGGACATTTATTTTGTAAAACTTTACTATACTATTCTGGGTTAGTTGGAAGATATCGCGCTTCTGCGATAAGCTCGCCCATTGCACAAATTTATTTGTCTGGTTTAGATTCTGTAATGTTGATTTGTTGTGCAATAAAGATTATTATTATTCTCTCACGCCGCATCCCAAATGGGGTAGGCAGAGAGAACGGAACGCCATATAGATCTGTCCTTACATACTTCTTTCGTTTCTTCTATATTCATATACTTTCTCATGCATACACGTCGATTTCTCTTACTCAACACACGGCCGTCCTTGAGAATTTGATCCACGTGTTCAAGTCACGTATTTCTCGGACGCCCGCATTTCCTCACATCCTTTCTTTCAGACAGGTATATCCTCTTTGTCATTCTTTCCCCTTCCATTCGTTCTGTTTGCAAAACTACATATTAATTTTTGAAATTAAACGCATATTTTTTGAGTTTTACTATATTTGATACTAGGCACATAAACCTGGTTTGACTCACAAAGTCACTGTCAAAAACAATTTTTCTTTCGATATACATTATATGGACCAAGAAAAAGACATTGTCAAAAACAATTTTTCTTTCGATATACATTATATGGACCAAATATAAGTCATTGTCAAAAATTGATTTTGACACTGACTTTGTAAATGGAAACCAGGCTACTGTACCTGTTATTAAATATCGGGCAATCTAAATAGTTTGTGTTCATTTACATAAGTTAAAATGTTTATAGTTCTAACTTTAACAATATGTTGGTGTTTTTTAACTTAATGCAAATAAGTAAAAATAAAACAATAAATGCAAAAATATTGAAATATCATAAGAAAAGTGCTTTAATAAATATTTTCATACTTCAGGACAGTGAATATTACCAGATCATAAAAATAATTGATAAATTGAACTATAAATTTTCACATTATGGCAATAAATAAAATTTATTTAATAATAACTATAATTGAAATCATTGAAAATTGAGATTATATATATTTGTGTTTGTTATCGTACTCCTCCGAAACTGCTGAACCAATTTTGATGAAATTTTGTGTGCTTATCCGGTAGGTTTGAGAATCAAGAGAATCGGCCAACATCTATTTTTCATATCCCTAAAAGTTAAGAGTGGTAATTTTTTTATAGTGTGGCATTAAAAAATACATACAGCCCTAAATTTTCACCTTTCTAACATCAACCCCTATTTTTTGATAGCGATATTAGTAATCTAGAATTTTGGTAAAACAACGTTTGCCGGGTCAGCTAGTTATTTTATAAAATAATTCCAATCCCCGCTGTCCAATCAATGCAACTCTTCCTGCGAATGCATGTGACCAAAGGTGGATAGTCGCAAGAACAAGTGACGCATGTATTTTGGGGGACAATCTGATCTCCAATGTTCAATTTCTCTGAACCAAATGTGCATTGATAAGGAGTGTCTTCTGTGACAGCTTCGCTCCTGATAATCTGAGTGGTGCTTTCATCTGGAAATTACAGAAAGTTTACAATTTATCCCCAACATTATCCAGATTGGAAATATATATTCAAATACAATTTAATTATAATAGTTGAGCTTTTTAAAACGCATTGATGATTCCATCTCTATCAACTATTATGGGAACCATTAGAATACATGTTAATTTTATTTGAACAATAGATGTACTGTAAAGTTTTTATTAAATATAATTACAAACTTCCTTTTGACTTGATAATTGAATCCTAAATTCAAAAAACTTAGCGTTAAATGAAATATTGGATATTTCAAAGATCTGATTTCAACTTGCAAATTATACGGGATATATTTTAACTTGTCCTAGTGCATTCTGTAGCGAATGCTTACTGCAATAATTCTATAAACTGAGTGATCAAAATAGTCAAGAATGAACTTTATTCCCGTCTCCTAGCTGATATTGGTAAACACGTATGAGTGTATAATACATGAAGATTTGAGAAAGTTTAAGACCATGTAAGTTAAAGAAACTAAAAACATACAGCATTCCCATCCATCAGGGCAGCAGCTTACTCCTTGATAATAGATTGGAGCACATCTGGCAAGGAGTTTATCCATGTGCAATTTTTCTACACCACAATCAATCGGCTTGCAGTGTGGTGCTTCTTGGACTCCGTCATATCCTTCGTTGCAAACACAATTCCTGCAACTGCCTTCAGTTCTAAATCGTTCACCTGCTAGATATGTGACGGAACCTACTTCACATTTGTGAAGATTACTAATTTGATCGGCGTCTGAAATTTTGAGATAAAACCAATGACCTTTTTTAATAAAGACTGGGAATTAGAAAGAAAAATTGATAATGCGACAAATATAATTTCATATCAGTCTTAAACGAGCGTTGATTCAAAAATATACATTGATAATATCTCCCTCGAATCTCTCATTTTAGATGCATTCAAAAAAGTATGTTAGTATTGATTCACAATATTATATTAATGGTCCATATACTAATAATGCGCCTTTTTACAACTAACCCCATTGTTTGTTAATATTAATATGTTAATATAGGTAGGTAAATATTATTTTTTGTGTTGCAGAAGTTGCACATGTCATAATTCACTCGATTGGGGGTGCATTGCCAGAAAATGAAACAAGAAGTTGCACTTGAAGGATATTTTTTTATTGTATGCCAATTTTATTGCTTTAACAGGTATAAAGAATGTGCCATACTAAAGAATAAGTAGAAAAGAGACCATTAGCGATAGCCATTAAAAAATATAAACTTACAATCAGGAAAACAAAAAAAATCGAGAAAATCCGTATACTGCACTTTCGTGCACACTCGTCGATTTGTTACACTCAAGAAAAGTCAATCCAAAAAATTTGGACCACATCTGTTCTGCTCAACTTTTCTTTTATTTCATTTTTATGACAGGGATCCAAAATTGAGTGATCTATGAAACATAAAATTTGAAGAAACTGACTTTACAGTAACAATTCTTACCACATAAAACAGACTGGATGCAACAGGAATCCAAGCTATACTGAGGGATGCAAGTGCTGTTTTCCATGTTATCCATCTGGTTGCAGATTGTTTCGAGGCATGTAAAGCCAGGCCTAAAATTTTACACACACGAATTCATCAAAGATGATTTCAAGCAGCCACACAAAAGTAAGATTATATTTTAAGTGGAATCGAACCCAGATCTCTCGATTTAAATTTCAAGACTCCACCATCAAGTTACCGACCATCTAGATATATAGTGCTATACTTTTCTTAGATATATTTTTGTGGGCTCTGCGCTCCAAATCGGTAGGTCATAGAAAGAGACGTAGTACAAAAGATTCCCATGACGGCGGTTTTGGTCTATCAGGCCTGCCAATAGTCCGCCCGTGAAGACAATTTTGAAGTGAATCTAGGGATAAATAGGAGTTTGCGATTCCTGATTTATCTGGCTATGAGTTAGGCCTCTCTTCAATGTAGCTAGATAACTTTTTTGTATTATAGATGTTGTTGCTTAGATACTTTTTTGTGGAATTTATTCTTTATTGGTAATGTTGGCATATTTGCTGGATTTTATAAAATGACTGATCAGTAGGGACCTGAATTTTTCGCATTTGCGATAAACCCTCCTTTATTCGTGAAATTTGCATTTTTTTCGCGAATAACGCGAATTTCCACATTTTAGCAAAATAAAACCGAAATATGTTTAAAACAATAAAATAATCTATCGAAAAGTGGTTATTATTTACTGGATAGCCATAAATTTATGAAAGAATGTCTATGGTGGCGTGCTTTTTATGGTAATGACATCGTGAATTGGCGTGAATTGACGTACTGTAAATAAAAAGAGGTAATTGAAATTCAATCGGCTGCGGGTGAAATTGACTTAGCCAAGGCATTGAATATTGTGAAGCTTCAAGAAAAAGAATATGCTGAGGGAGTTAGCAGAGCAATATGGATGCCTTGTGCTAATTAAATGTCGATTCAGATAGATTCTTGTCCTCTTATAACACAGTGTTGTCTGATCGCAGGACTAATTTAAAAGAAAAAAAATTAGCTACGATATCAATTTTTAATTTTGAACCGTAATAAAAGTATTTGTATAGGACATATTTAAAAAAAGTTAAATAAAAAGTTTAAATAATTGTAGACATTTAAAAAAAAAAAAAAATTAAATTTAACTTAAAAACCGGGATTACTGATAGTGTTGTTTTTTTTTAAATAACTAGATTTATTTTAAGAAAATGGTACCGAAATCTGCAAAAGAATAACACCAATCTTTGAAAAATAACACCGCTTTTCCATCAAAATAACACCGAAAAATAACACCGCTTTTACAGAATAATAACACCGCTTTTCCATAAAAATAACACCGAAAAATTCAGGTCCCTACTGATCAGTCGAAGATTATTTGAAGAATACTTACTGTCCACTAGCATGTTCTTTGTCACAAAAGCAGTCAGTACTACACCCTGCGTCTGGAATCTTCTCACCTAATTCCACGAAATTACCTCTGAAATCCAATTGAAATTGTGTTACTTTCTGGACATTATGGGCAAAATTAAGAATGACCTTTATAGGATTGTCCTGGGTCTGGGTGTTACATGTGGGAGCCGGATAATTTACCGACAACAATTTGCCGACGGACAATTCACCGACAACAATTCACCGAGAGGACTAATTACCGAGAGGATAATTCACCGACAGGATAATTTATCGACGTACATTTCACCGACAGACAATTTGCCGACAAATACAAAACAATATAATCACGTTTTGTAATGTTGTATTTTATTGTTTATGTATTTGTGTAACAACATATTTAAACACCCACTACAAGAAACAATCTGTCTTTTTTAAAAAAAGAACTTCCGACCACGCCAGAATTATATTATTCGTATTTGTCGGCAAATTGTCTGTCGGTGAAATGTACGTCGATGAATTATCCTGTCGGTGAATTATCCTGTCGGTGAATTATCCTCTCGGTAATTTGTCCTCTCGGTGAATTGTTGTCGGTAAATTGTCCGTCGGCAAATTGTTGTCGGTGAATTTTCCTAGACCCGTTACATGTATATGTGTTTAGTGCATTGTATATGTGTATCGCCGTGTTAGTACCCATAATAAAAGATTCATATCTTAGTTTGGGACTAGCTCGGTCTGTGTTATGTTATGTTATTATATAATGACATTATTGACATCCTTTGAAAGGTTTCTTTGAGTCATAAAGATTGGTAGAAAACTAGTTATGGCTCCTCATCAAAAGAAACTGATAGTCTAGATAAGACAGTTGGATAACCTTTAGATACCAGAAAAGCCATATCTAATAATTCTTTTGAGACTTCTGAGATAAGTGATAAATCCACCAGCTGTCTTCATAGGCTTCACTGTGACTAAAAATGTTTACAAAGAATAGATACGCCAGCGCCATCTGTTGAAGATCCATTTGAAATTTGACATAGACACGCTGAATAGGCAAAGCATTCTGGGGTGTTGAAGTAATGATTAACCGACATTTTGCATACAATCATGAAAACTGATAAATAAATTGAAAATAACTGTAAGTCATAATAATATGCATGCCCAATAGATGGTGTTTTAAAAAAAGCTTCTAATTAGGCACTAAAATTAACTTACTTGAATGTGCATTTTTCAGCTGGATTTTCTAATGCTTCAAAGAGACAGCTGTATGCTTGGATGTTTTCAGCATCAGGTAGAGGAGAACATCCCATGTCCCGATAGTGTCTAGTTGGAGACATTCTAGGAGGAGCATTCTCTAAAATAATTTCATTTAAAATTATGATTTGTGATAAATATAAATTAATGCCTAGAGCAGTGGAAATATTTGTACTTCTATAATCCTGTTTAATAAATGATCACAAAGATTAGACCCTACTGATTATGGGTTTATGATAATCCCAAATATACCCCAATCACCTACACAGTAAACAATATGCTTTTGTCGTAAAAGTGTAGTAGATTGGAGTGCTAGTAATCAAACATGAGATATCTCGATTGAAAATCCGAGACTATACCATTCGTGTCCTGTAATCCAATAGCATATCTTTTGATGGGGGATGGCTAAGTCCTGAAGGCATGATTTTAGGAGATAACAAGGCGATATCTGTCGCCACCAATTGAAGTGGAAAGATTTGGACTAGCCACTGAAAGCAAGTAAGATCTTTCAGTGGCTAGTCCCATCAGGTGAGCAGTTCAAAATGGTCCATAATTAGGTATCCCTCAGGGAAGGAGATCGCTGCCAGATAAAAAATTTCATTAATGCAGTCGACCAACGTAACGTGGAGGTAGCACTCTTGCCTTTGAGTCACGAGGTACCGGGTTCGATTCCCTTTTTCATATTGCCCCGGATCTGGGTGTTACATGTATATGTTATGTATCCTCAAGTTAGTACCTATAGTATAAGAATCATAATATCTTAATTTGAGACTAGCTCGATCTGTGTGACTTGTTGGTGTAAAAAATCTTACGTTGGAGGTTAATCAATAAAACAAATTCTTGAATTATGAAATAATTTAAAACCTAGAGCCGCATATTGTTGAATAAATAAATGAATAAATACCTAATAACAACGATTGGAAATGAAAATCCATTGATATCAAAAATTTACTAAGAATTATATAAATAAACTTACCACAAAAGCCGCAAGAAATGATGATTAAAAACAAGAACACCGAGAAAACAAAACTAAAACACTTTGTTTTATCGTACATAATGAAGTGTGGATACAAAAGAAAGATATCTTCAAAAGAATTAAGTATAAATAATTCAGAATATAGATCTGGAATGGCAATGATATTCCAATCCACACAAAGCAGAGATCTAGTCACGAATAATGTTTGGCATGTCCTTTGAAATAAAATATTTGGATGTTGTTCTATGTGTTTATGTATGTTTTATTAATAAGTTTAACTAGTAAAACCACTTTTTTGTTTTGTTTGGCATAATATCGAATCAGCCGTAACCATTAAACGTATCGATATCAAAAAAGAATAAATTAAATAAAGTACGAGTGTAATAATATTGAACCATTTGAAGTCAAGTTCTGTTAGGATAAAGAAAAATTCAAGGACTTTGAATGTTTGTTGTGCAACGGTTAGACCAGTGATTCTCAAAGTGATCTAGGTGGACCCCCAGGGGTCCAAGGTGGCGTGACTAAAAAATGGGGGTCCGCGAATCTATAGTTAAAGTAGGTATCGGATATTTGGTAAAAGCACCAGATATTGAAATAAACAATAGTCTGTATTAATATCCGGTACATGTAGAAAAAGGCACTGGGAGAAAATATTCTAAGAAAACCGAGGAGTTTTCGAAATATTTCAAATTCCTATACCATTTCTTAAATTTAGCGACGGGGGGTAGAGATACAGGGGGTCCACCGGAAATAGCAATTTTTTTAAAGTGATCCATGAGTAAAAAAAGTTTGGGAACCTCTGGGTTAGACTATTTTTTCTTCGTTTGATCTTGCACTTGCTTTGGAAACGTTATCAATTATGCTTAGGTACAATATCTATCTATACCCTCATGCCGTATCCCAAGTGAGGTTGGCAGAGAGAACGGAACGCCATATAGATCAATCCTTACATAATACTTTCACTTTTTCTCAGACACGCATGTCGTCGATTTCTCTTACATCACATACGTCCGTTCTTGAGAATTTGATGTATGTTGGATGATTTATTCGGCGCCGTTTAATGAAGCATCCATCTCAAGTTGATCCACGTGGTTCTCGAACGCTCGCTTATCCTCACACCCATTTATTCTCTTTTTCATTCCTTCGTCATCCATTCAAAGCATAAATTCAGCGATAAGGTTTACCACCCATCCTGAGTTTTTAATTTTTTATTGGATGGATAGGACAGCTTGCGTGTTATTACATGCAGCTGGTCTGCTGGCTACTCCACTTGTAGGACATGCCGTGATAGTGTACTTAGTATAGTAAAGTATAATATACACTTATGGAGAAGATTGGGGCAGGAGATCTCTTCTTTGCAGTGGAATCTAAAGAACAAGACAGAAATAAATAATATCGGATACGTTCCTATGTATGTAGGTACTAGTGATGTAACGAATATTCGTATTCGGGAATATTCGCATATTTTAAAGTATTCGCATTCGCATTCGTATTCGAAAAAAAATATGCGAATGTTTCGCGAATATTAATTCGGTAATAAAGTATCAGATATTCAGTAAAAGTACCGGATACTTATCCGTTACATTGTAGAAAAAGGTACTGCAAGAAAATATTCTTGAAGAAAACCGAGGAGTTTTGAAATATTTTAAATTCCTATACCATTTCTTAAATTTAGCGACGGGGGGTAGAGATACAGGGGGTCCACCGGAAATAGCAATTTTTTTAAAGTGATCCATGAGTAAAAAAAGTTTGGGAACCTCTGGGTTAGACTATTTTTTCTTCGTTTGATCTTGCACTTGCTTTGGAAACGTTATCAATTATGCTTAGGTACAATATCTATCTATACCCTCATGCCGTATCCCAAGTGAGGTTGGCAGAGAGAACGGAACGCCATATAGATCAATCCTTACATAATACTTTCACTTTTTCTCAGACACGCATGTCGTCGATTTCTCTTACATCACATACGTCCGTTCTTGAGAATTTGATGTATGTTGGATGATTTATTCGGCGCCGTTTAATGAAGCATCCATCTCAAGTTGATCCACGTGGTTCTCGAACGCTCGCTTATCCTCACACCCATTTATTCTCTTTTTCATTCCTTCGTCATCCATTCAAAGCATAAATTCAGCGATAAGGTTTACCACCCATCCTGAGTTTTTAATTTTTTATTGGATGGATAGGACAGCTTGCGTGTTATTACATGCAGCTGGTCTGCTGGCTACTCCACTTGTAGGACATGCCGTGATAGTGTACTTAGTATAGTAAAGTATAATATACACTTATGGAGAAGATTGGGGCAGGAGATCTCTTCTTTGCAGTGGAATCTAAAGAACAAGACAGAAATAAATAATATCGGATACGTTCCTATGTATGTAGGTACTAGTGATGTAACGAATATTCGTATTCGGGAATATTCGCATATTTTAAAGTATTCGCATTCGCATTCGTATTCGAAAAAAAATATGCGAATGTTTCGCGAATATTAATTCGGTAATAAAGTATCAGATATTCAGTAAAAGTACCGGATACTTATCCGTTACATTGTAGAAAAAGGTACTGCAAGAAAATATTCTTGAAGAAAACCGAGGAGTTTTGAAATATTTTAAATTCCTATACCATTTTGAAAATTCGGCGACGGGGGGGGGGGGGCTAGAAATTTTAATGTTTGAGCAATATTCTAGAAATCTAGGCAAGTCAATATTCGCTATTCGCATTCGCGAATATCCAAAATCACACATTCATTACATCACTAGTAGGTACGTATTCATTTTATTTATTCATTGAACACTGGTTGACAGAGGCCAACATTCCCATCATTCATATATTCATGAATAACTTACTCTCAGACACAAGTTGTCAATGGGGTATGATGGACACTTTCCTGTACTTGCATCAAGTGGGCAGTTGCCGATCTCGTTACCATTTCATTTCTATGCACATAATTTATTATTATTTGAAAAATATCACTCTGCTCTGAGACCATAACGGCTTTTGGCCAAGGCGATCTCAGCAGGATAAATGAAAAGAGAAAAAAAAAGAAATGCCATGTCGAAAACAAAAAAAGAACAGCGCGACAGAACAAAAAAAACACAAAAAATATCGTCAAAAAGAAACAGTATCAAAGGAGAGTCTCTATCCTGGCGATAAATTCATAAATTCATACTTAGATGCGTACGAGTATGTCTCCCTTGGTGGAGAATTGGAGAGTAGCTTTGGTTGAAATGTCCTCGTTGGGAAGGAAGTAGATTTCCACACCACCCTGTTATTCGGTGACCCTTGTGTTCACTGTCTTAATCTTAAAACCGAAATGTTTAACCGAAACACTTTATCTCGCTGTTATCTGCACTAACTGTATATAATATGTATTGTCAAATGTGATTAATTTTAGGTACAATATTGGTTTTATCTTTTAAGCATTTATTTTTGTTAATGCTGTCACACATGTATTGTGTGTATTTAATTTATTTCGGGTTATTTATTGTTTCTTTTGTTTATTATTTTTACGAGGCGACTTACGTTGGTCTATTCTTCGGGTCGTCCGTGAGGAAAAGAAAGTGTGTCCGCAAGTTCGAATAAATAGGAGTCCCCGACTCCAGAGATATCAGAGTGTGTAGAGGTTCTCATCTCTCATCATAATCTTTTCGCTAGCCTGATGATAAGAGCGAAAGCTCTTGAAAGCCGGCTCGGGTCCAATAAAAAGTCACCGTGGATATACTATAAATAAGTGTTTTATTTATAATTAATAAAAAAATATAAATATTACACAGAATACATACTATATCTATCGTAAAAACAAAAGTAAAACAAAAGACCAATAATACAAAAACAATTTCAAAAATTTTCAAAAATACACAAGTCATGACTAATTTTAATATTAGCAAATCACTAATGAATACCACAAACAATATTCAGTAAAAATGACTTTGAATATTATCGCTCTATGCTCATAATAATAGAAAATATTAAAACAAAAACATGGAAAAACTTGAAAAAGAAGCGATACGTAAAAGGTAGGATTTTTCAAAAACACACCCGAACAATTCAGCATACGAAGTTTGACACCCATTTTGATTCTCTTAAATTTTATCAGGCACCACTCCGTGTTCATAAAATTTAATAAGTCCACATTTCATTATTGGTATTCCAGAGAAGGGAAAAGAAAGAAAAAGTGGTTAAATTTACCAACGATTTGTTTGCGAAAAGTTAATATTATAGATTCTTACTAATGAATCGTTTGTACTATATCTCTGGTCCTAATCTGAAAGTACGTACCAATGATTCGTTGTGAAATTTCGTCAGTATTTTTCTCAGTGCACTCAGTTCATCACACGCACATACAAAGCATAACAATAGATTGAGTCGTGTAAACAGATTAAGTCGATAGCAGCATACTCGAATTAAGTATATTTTTTTTCAATATATTTTTTATTATCTTAAAGAAACAGTGTTTCGCTCATAAGATTACAAAGTAATAGATTTACAACAAAAAAATCTTACAACTAGGCAAATAGTAACAATATGAAAAGATTTAATACTAAAATTTAGATATTACAGATTTACTAAAAGTAACAACAAATACTACTTAAAACAAATATACTAAATACATCAAGAATTACAGACAGAAGAAAGAAAGCAGAATTAAAATTAAGTGTACATACAGATATCACACAAACATTTAAATTATTTAATTTGAAACAAGCGTTTTTTTCTACTATAGATTATTGATTCCGAGAGAGACGTCTTTCGACTTATCAGCAGGTCATTATCAATCAGAGTCGACCTGATAATGACCTGGTAAGTCGAAAGACGTCTCTCTCGTAATCAATAATCTGTAGAAGAAAGAAACACTTGTTTCAAATTACATAATTCTGGAATTCTACTACGTGTGCACCGACACAATTAACAAACATTTAAACTTAAGAGTATTTCAAGTCAAGAGATTAATTTCAATGAAAACCGATTGTCAGATACAGAAAATGTATTATGTAACTTAATAATATTAGCAGTATAACTGTGAGGCTCATTCAAGAATACATAGAAAACATAATGAGGAAAAAAGAGCATGATGAGAACCAGGAAAGAAGATGAAAATAAGACAACGCCACGTCTCTGGGTAGGCCGAAAGGCAGGAACCGAGACGTGGTAGAAGATGAGGGGTTTTAGCCGGTTGGAGTCCGGCACTACCTGGCCAGGAAGGCCGGGTGTCCATGACTAGGAAAATGTAATACAAATTTATAAAAACAGTAAATGAAAAATAATATAATAAAACGACCACCTTAAAAATAATGATTTTGACAACTCATATCTACTGATTAATATACAATTAAATTTAAATAATAAAATGTGAGGAAAGAATATTGAAACATAAAGGATGGTTTTGTTTACATGCGAACATCGATTTCCCAAATATCGCAATTGCGCGAGTTTACTCGCTGAGTCTTAAAATCTTCTTTCCTTAACCTAGTCCCGTGCACATTTAAACAAATACTTTTTTCTAACCTCCCTGATTTTGTCTGTTTCTGGCCATCAGCGTCCAATATACTAAGTATTTATTTATTTTCGGGCATATCGACCCATTGATATGGTCGCACCTTCTTGTTGATTGTAACATAAAACCAAGGAAGTGTTGCAGGTGGAGTTGTTGCAGGTGGAGTTGTTGGAGGTGGAGGTGTTGCAGGTGGAGGTGTTGGAGGTGGAGGTGTTGCAGGTGGAGTTGTTGGAGGTGGAGGTGTTGGAGGTGGAGGTGTTGGAGGTGGAGGTGTTGGAGTTGGAAGTGTTGGAGGTGGAGTAGTTCTACGATGATATGTTGGATAATTTCCAGCCATTCCATCAATACCTAATACACCCCCAGGTATTCTTTTCCTTAAACCATGCCGTTCGAATTGCCTTTTGACTCTTCCGTTTTCCTTATTATTTATTTTCTCTCCTCCTCTATCATATAATCTCAATTTCCAAGGCCGTATCTGCTCATCTAATAGTGAATCGTCTACATTTTGTATACTTGTATCATTGACTGCATATTGAGAACTCAAACACAAACAGTTGATAATAAGATATATTACAATTTCACCAGATCGCATTTTTATTAACTTAATAATGTCACTCACGTGTTTAGTACTAAATGACAGGAAATATACTGAACTCAGGATGTTATCTATAAATAATTTGTATGAAAACATTCATATAAAACCACAATTAATTTAATAAAAATACAAACATTAAGACATACAGATCAGGGAAGTTGAGAATATTCGCATCCGCAAATGCGGAGCTTCCGCATGTATTTGGACATCTGCATCCGCATCCGCAATAATTGATGCGGATGTTCATGCGGATGCGGATGTAAGACAATTTGCGACAAGAAAGAAATGGGGCGGGGCCGGCAAATGGCGCGTGCCGTTCGCACTTGACATTAACCAATGGGAACGAAAAAATTGGTGACAAGATCCGACGCATTTTTATTTTAGCCGGTTTTATTTTATTTTTGCAAATAACAAAAAGAAAAAAAATATTTCGCCAAAAAATCTATTATATTATTGTAGCAATAATTTCGTCACATATTTGACAGTGGGGCCTACCAACTAAGATAGTTCCTACATTTTTTCTATAACATCTTAAACATCCGCATCCGCATTCGCATCCGCATCCGCAGATGTGAGCCTTTAAAAATCCGCATCCGCATTCACATTCGCGGATGTGTAAAAATCGACATCCGCAACATCCCTGATACAGATATTTTTTTTCATACATGGCTGTGAAAATGCGACATGGTTCTATATAATGTTTTTAGGTTGAAAGATAAATCAATCACACTTATTTTTTATTTGAAGTTAATGTCACCGCCGATAGTTGATTAGCCATAAATTATTAATAAAACAAGATATGTAGTTATTCAACTATTGACTTTATTAACTTTGCTAGCCGGCTTTCAAAAGCTTCGGCTCTCATCGTCAGGCAAAAGAAAAGACGTCACTTAACTTTTGCCTGACGATAAGAGCGAAAGCTCATGAAAGCCGGATTGCAAACCGTTAAAAACATACGTTGTCTTTGTTCCGTTTGACAGACTAACAATTTGAAATATTTATTTGTGGAATTGAAAATAGGAAAATTATTTATTTGTAAAACAAAACATGGAAAAACTTGAAAAGGAAACGGTACGTTATAGGTAGGTATTTAAAAAAAAACATCTGAAAGATTCAGCAAGCAAAGCTTGTCACCCATCTTGATTGTTTTATATATTATCAGACACCACTATATCTTCATAAAATGTAATACATAAGTTCACATTTCAGTTTTGGGATTGAAGAGAGGAGAAAAGAAAGAAATGAGCGAAATGTATTTTATTTTATTTCAAACTGCGGCAAAGTTTTTGATAAACCCAAAGACACCCATCACACGCTCATACAAGCAAAGCATAACGTAACAATAGCTTGGATCGTGCAGTCCATAGCAACGAATTCGAATCAGCAGGGCTACTCTTGACACAATCTAAATACGATCTTAATCTAGTCTTGATCTTGATCATACGACGCACGAAGTGACTATGGTCAAAAACACCGCGCTACCGCTACCGCGCCATCGGTATGGGCGTATTTTTGGCCAATAGTCAATTCGCGCGTCGTGTGATTAAGATTAAGATCGTGTTTAGATTTTGTCAAGAGTAACCCTGCTGACTTAATCTATTTCAAGACAACCAGACCATGCCGCTTAATGTCCTACATTTTTTTCATAATTTCTCTGCTAATTGCCTGATATATTCAGATTTCAAGAATATATAGATTTTCTCTTTGTTTATAGGCATTATTCGTGCTACGGGTGGTTTAAAATGAAAATAGATCTTTAGAATTTTTTTATGTTTTATTTATTTCCAGATAATTAAAATAATTAATAATATAAAATTTTCATGTTTAATATTGCTTCAAAGTAAGAATTCCAATATTTCTCATTTTCGCATCATTATTTCAGAACAAAGATGATAAATATTTATTGATATTTCTTATTTACGGAGATATTTTATGACACTATCCACAGAAGTAATGTAGAAGGATTTGAAGCAATGCAAAAGCCTCAACATAGCAGGCATGTAACAAAATAATATAATAAAATCAATAACATCGAGCAACGATTTTTTAATTTTCTGGTTGTTTTCAAATGGATTCATACATCACAAATATTTCGCTAAACAAAGCTACCGACCACCTGAAGAATAATGATTTGAACAACAACTCATATCTACTGATTGATATACAATAATAATTAATTTCAGATTAAAAATATCTAATACATAAGCAAAATAATAAAATATGAAAAAAAAATGACGAAGTATAATAAATGGTATATATGGGAACATTGATTTCCCAAACCTGGCAATTGCGTGAATATTTTCGTATAATCTTCTTTTCTTAACTTAGTCCCGTGCACATTTAAACAAATACTTTTTTTCCATCTTTCCTGATTTTGTCTGTTTGTGAGCCATCAGCTTCCAATATACTAAGTATTCATTTATTTTTGGGCATATCCATCCACTGATATGGTCGCACCTTCTTGTTGATTGTAACATAAAACCAATCCTCTGAATCTGGAGGAATGTTTTCTTCCTCTCCATTATCTCCTTTATCGTTATTAGCATTTTTGTGTTCTTCGTTACTTTTGTTATTGTCATTGTTACCAGGAATATTACCGTTTCCTTGATTATCTTCTTCAGAAGGAGTCTTTACTTGTTTCTCTTTTTCTGGATCTGGATTTAGGGATGAGTCAGTTTCAGGAGGTGGAGGAGGGGGAGGTGGTGGAGGTGGTGGAGGAGGTGGAGGTGGTGGAGGTGGGGGAGGTGGTGGAGGAGGTGCATGATGATGATGTCTGCCTCGATGATAATGTCCAAAGCCAGGTATTCCATGTCCAAAACCATACCGTCCGAAATGTCTTTTGACTCTTCCGTTTTCCTTATTATTTATTGTCTCTCCTCCTCTATCATATAATTTCGTTTTCCAAGGCCGTATCTGCTCATCTAATAGTGAATCGTCTACATTTTGTATATTTGTATCATTGACTGCATCTTGAGAACTCAAACACAAACAGTTGATAATAAGATATATTACAATTTCACCAGATCGCATTTTCATTAACTTAAAAATGTCACTCACATGTTTATTAGTAAATGACAGAAAATATACTGAACTCTGTCTAGGATGTTATCTATAAATAGTTTGTATGAAAACAAACGTAAAAACCCACAATTAATTTAATAAAATACATACATTAAGATAGGTATATACATTTATTCTTTTCGTGCGTGGCTGTGAAAATGCGACATGGTTCTATATAATTTTTAAGGTTGAAAGATTTATCATTCGCACTTTTTTTTTTGCAGTTAATGTCACCGCCGATATTTGATTAGACAGTTAATCAAATTTTTAGGCGAATAATTAAGTGCTGTTAGTGCAATTGAATGCCTAGAGCCTAGATGTTTCATTAAATCATGATGAAGTGCTAAATGTTAAACATTCTGCTTGATCGAAGCTAGGTCAGTGGTTGAAATTTAGTTTCTAAATTTGACACTGCGGCGCTGAAATAAGTAAACGCTAGGGAATGCAATCTCGATCTCGCGAGATCTCAATTCTTGCGAGATCTCGAGTAATTTTTCGAGATTTAATCTCGAAGCTAGGTAATCCCGTTTTTAAAATATCGTTCGAGATCTCGACCAAATCGATCGAGATCAAAATCGAGATCGAGATTGAACGCGCATGAAAAATGTACGTGTCTATCGATGCGCAACAGCCCGCTGACTGATCTGAGCTATTACTATTAAAACATTATATAATACATATTATGTAGTTAACCAAGTGAAATATTTCTAAGAACAACTCAAGCCAAGTGTATATGGACGTAAAGGCGGCCATACACATGACTGTAGCAGGCACACTTGCATAACAGCTCATTGCACATGCCATCTACTATCATGTATATACGCTTACTGGCATGCCTGTATCTGCCACGCAAGTAGATAGCACAAAATTTGATTTACTGGCATGCAACATGAGGGAGGGGACGCGGGGGGCTACGACACCGGCATGTGTGAACGTCGCGACAGGTACAGGTATGCCAGTAGCTGACCTTCTTTTTTATTTTATTCGCAATTTTCCCTAACAATTCATCAAATTTTTCTGGCAGCATTCTTAAATGGTTTCTGTACCCATCTATCTTCTTGTCGCATTTCTGTGAGCAGACAACTACTTGCTCCAAAATTTTCCTTTCTGCTAATCCAATCTTTCACCCAAATTCGTCTTCTTTTACTACTCTTTTTTTCTCTCATTAAATTAGCCACACATTGTACTGCTTATTGCAATATGATGATATTTAATTAATTTCGAATGTTTTCCATTGCAAAAAAGCTTGAGAATGAGTGATTTGAGACATGTACTGTCTCGTGGCTAGCTTGTGTATACGTCTTGCAAATACAGGCATGCAAGGACGCAAATTGCATGCAAGTTTAACTTGCAAATGTATCCACATCGCGCCAGTAACTTCCACATGCCATTAATAAGAATGCACGCTACTGTTCCATTTTACAGGCATGTGTATGGCCGCCTTTACTACAAGTAAATTGGCGGTGTGGCGTTACTTAAAAAAAATCTGCGTATGGATTGACTGCTAAATGCAAGTTGTGCAGCGCTATTCGCAAATGTACTAAAGATTCACCAACAGGCTTAAATATACACTGTAACGGGTATTATTAATACAAGTCACTTATTTACACTTAATATTACTTTACTATTCCCTGATGGGGAATGCAGAGAGTCAACACTTAAATACTAGTTGGGCGCCAGGTGTACTCCTGAAGGGGTACACCGAGAGAGTTTAAAACACTATTTACTAATTTCACTATATCTATTTATTATCACCACTTTATACGTAATACAACCGACTGACTTGACAAACATAGATAGGTATAATACACAACACTATAAGTAATACAACGACTTCCCTTCCAGGCAATGTAAGATGGGATTTGAGGTAGTCGGAGAGAGACTAGGTAATAAGGGTCGCTACTACTGTATGGCACCAAGAGTAGGCACTTCTTGGACAGCCAGGGAGTAGCGGGTAGGTATAAGGAAAGTTACCATATAGCTACAAGAGTAGGCACTTCTTGGACAGCTATAGAGAGTAACGCTAGGTAAGGAGAATTACTTCATAGCAACAAGAGTAGGTACTTCTTGGACAGCTAGAGAGTAACGGGTAGGTAAGGAGACCTTGGCCCTGGAAGGGCCACCGCGATTCTCCCTTTCAGTATGACGGGTTCCGTCTTTTATACCCTTGAGTCAGTACTGAACAGCTGATGGAGACCTTGGAAGTGGACGGTGTGTTGGTGGGAGATGTACTGTGGCCTTGAACTCCGCCTTCCTATTTCCGCTCGGATTGTTCTAGAACATTCTGGAGGCTTCCATCAATGAGACATCTATTGATGAACCTGGCAACTAATCAGGTACTTCCTGTATCTTGACAGCGGCTGTCAGTCATGATTGGCAGGTTATGTTATTATTATCTTATGTCAAAAATACGTGGTGTTACAACACTTAAAATCCATTCATAAAATTGACACCAAACATTTGAATGTGAGCCGAAATTTCTCAGCCGCCGGATATATTGCTACAGATATTAGGTGCCGCTTAGTTGATGACACCTTGAACACACTATGCTTCCTGAGAAGTTATTTACAAAACAATAACATTTAAGTAATTATTTTTGTTATATCTCTTCTAGTGTGAGATATTTAGTGCACTAAAATTTGGAGAATGTAATGGAGACTCAACACTTATATACCTTTTCTTTAGTAAAAGATGATTTTAAAATATTTTTTTTAATTATTTTTGTGTTTTGTTTACAAAACTATAACAGTCACATAGGTAGGTAGTTTTTATTCAATTAAACATTAATTTTTGAACAAATAATAAGGTACCTATTTTTTAAAAGTAGTCTAATCTCGATTATATCGAGATCTCCCGAAATCTCGTCGAATTATTTGACGAGATCTCGAATTCAACTTTTGAGACGAGATCTCGATTCGTCAATCTCGAGTCGAGATTGCATTCCCTAGTAAACGCTGTGCTAAACAAACCGCTTAGATATTCAGCTATCTGGCTAATTCAACTGATGGGCCGTAGACAACTCAAAAACCTCACTTGAAGATCGACTACTAACGAACTTTTCGAGAAACTACTTACAATGTACCGTGTCTGGCAGCGACATAAAATATTATGTACTCTCACTTGAATTGAGTGAGATATTAAGGGCCTCGTTTAGCAAAAACGGTAAAATTTTCTATTTTCAACAAATTCGATAGAAAAACTACCAAAACTTGTTGACCCTTGCGCACATATTGATTTGATAAAATAAAAAATCAAATATTTATTACCAATATTAGTTTTTTTACTAAAAAATAAATAAATCGCAGACTGGCGAGATTTATTTAGGTACTCTTTGTTATATCAAAATACAAATTATTTGTAAAATATATATATTTTTATTCATCCTATCAAGCATATAAATACTATAGATTTTAGCAAACTTTTTTAGTAATTTTTTTTTTCAAATTTTTTACAAAATCAATTTTTACAAAAAATTGAGTTCATGTGGTGATTTTTGGTTTCAAAATATGAGAAATTTCATAAAAAAAATATTTTTTAAGTCGGTCAATATCCATGAAAGAATCCATTTTTTTTTTTTTTTTGTTCTATAATTGTAATAACTATCTAAATATTCTCAATATTAAAATTAATATATGGAAATTTGTACGATTCTCGTGCATTTATCTACCAAACACACCCCCGAATTCGATTTTTAGAAATATGCTTTTTATAAACGAATACTATGAAGCCAAAATCGAGTTTTTTTTTTTAAGTTAAAGTTTGATATTGGTAATTAATATTTGTTCTCATATTCTATTAAATCAAAATGTTCGTAGGGTCAACAAGTTTTGAGAGTTTGTGTACCAAACTTGTTGAAAATTGAATGTTTTTATCGTTTTTTGCGAGTTTTTGCAATGTTTGGTCTACAGAATTGCACAGTACTGAAGACAGCAGGGTTTCTCTTGACACATTCTAAATACTATATTAATCTTGTCTTGATCTTAATTTAATCATTCGTCTGATAAAATTTGAAAATAGATAAGTAGATATTTTTTTTCTCGTAACTAAATATTTAATATATTATATGGATTTGAGTATTTTTTCTCGTAACTAAATATTTAATATATTATATGGATTTGAGTATTTTTTCTCGTAACTAAATATTTAATATATTATATGGATTTGAGTATTTTTTCTCGTAACTAAATATTTAATATATTATATGGATTTGAGTATTTTTTCTCGTAACTAAATAATTTAATATAATTATATGGATTTGAGTATTTTTTCTCGTAACTAAATATTTAATATATTATATGGATTTGAGTATTTTTTCTCGTAACTAAATATTTAATATATTATATGGATTTGAGTATTTTTTTCTCGTAACTAAATATTTAATATATTATATGGATTTGAGTATTTTTTCTCGTAACTAAATATTTAATATATTATATGGATTTGAGTATTTTTTCTCGTAACTAAATATTTAATATATTATATGGATTTGAGTATTTTTCATACTCGTTTATTTGTGAAATGGAAAGAGTGGCGCTGATTGTGTGTATTAACAAATTCATCACAATTTTAGAAATTTTCGACTTGTTGAGTTATGGAACTAGACAGTCGATATCCTTTGTCAGCAGGGACTCTACGGAAACATAGTTTTTTTAGGATGAAGAAACAATCATGCATTTTATTGAAGATACAACATTTTCGAACTTATAGAGAAAGTTGGACATAAGTACCTACGAGACCGCAATTTAAATACACAAAATTATCTTTAATGTGATAATGAAAGGTTATCACACTTAATGTCAGGACCGATATGAGGACTCCTCGTATTGAAATTAAATACCTAAATATAATTTGTAGTATGTCTTCTTATTTTTCTCCGTCGTTCCTCAGTGCTGAAGATCGTGACCATCGTTTGTATACATACATACACTGAGAAAAATATTCACAACGAATCGTTGGTACCTACTATCAGATTAGGACCAGAGATAATACAAACGATTCATTAGTACGAATCTATAATATTAACTTGTCGCAAATAAGTCGTTGGTAAATTTAGCCATGTATGAATCTTGCATTATTGGTAGGTACAAACGTGACGATACACATATATTCTTCTTCAAGGGCCCTGTCGCCCCCCCACCCATCGTAGGCGATCACCTCGGCGAACCTCTTTCTGTCCTACGCCGCTTGGAACAGCTCCACAACACTTTCGGTACGGATTCCAGGCTCACTCCCTTATGTTTCGCAGCCAGAACATTTGTCTCCTACCGGTCAAATTTCCCCTTCAATGGAGAAGATGGTATTCCCCCCCCCCCAACACTTCATGTCCTAGCAGTGGAACCTTTCGAATCTTGATAGTTGACAATAGCTCTCTGTAAACTCCATATTATGAGAATATTAAAAAAACTGCGACTTCATCAGTCTGATCTTCGTATGTAGGTGGTCTTTTATTTTTTTCCATATTTATTTATATTCAAAATAATAAAACAAATGTTTTATTCTACTAACGGTTTATTATGTGAGAGAGACGTCTTT